>CAVNZW010000095.1:0-209000 GCA_963693085.1 Alisma plantago-aquatica
CGAAATGAGCACCATAAGAGAATCTGCCAGCCGTGGATGGAAGGTACCAGTGATGAAAGGTTCACGGACCGTGGAAACGAAGGAATTGCCAACATGACCTTAGTTGGATTGGACGAATTCATTATGAACTCCATTAGGGCCAGGAGCCTTAGCCGGCGCCATGAGGAAGAGGACCCGACGGACCTCATCAGCCTCAGGCACACTGTCAAGGTGGGATTCATCGGGTAAGCCTGGGAAAGCACCAACATACACAGAGATGGCCGCAAGACTTGGAGATGGGATGTCTTGAGTACATAGCAGCTTATAAAAAAAGGAACGGATGAGATCCTGTAAGGCCTGTGGATCGTCTATCCAGTCGCCACCTTCGTTTCGGAGCCTAGAAATTTTGTTGAAATGACGACGCTCTTTCACATAGGAGTGAAAGAACTTGTTGTTTCCATCACCATACTGAAGTCAATTAATATTGGCTTTTTGTTGCCAATTTGCCTCTTCACAGAGAAGAATGGAATTGTATTGCTCTTGCAAATCAATGGAAATTAGCTGGTTAGCAGAACTAGTAGAATGGATGGATACCTGGTAGGCCTCCAAGCGTTGGAGGATGTCATTCTTCTCCTTGTTTTGTTGACGTATCCGTCAGGCGTTCCAAGTGGTAGCAGCAGCCTAGAAGGCCTGAAGGGCTTCCGGGAACGGTAGGGAATTATTCCACAAAGGCAGGATGTCAGTTTTGAAACTAGGGATATGTCCCCAACTCATCTTTGTTCGGAAAAAGGGCTTGTGACGCATAGATGGGCTGTGTCCCGAGATCAGAATAGGATTATGATCACTATGGATGAGAGGTAGGACACTGACATGCATCCCATTTTCGATAGATAGCCAGTCAACATTAGCAACAACACGATCTAGCTTCTCAAGAAGCAGACCTTTTTTGTAAGTGAAGCGGTTTCCCGACGAAGGAATGTCTGAAAGCCCGGCGCATTGCAGAAAGGAATTGAACTTGATACTAGAGCGTCGTTCGAAGCCCTTGCCGCCCTGTTTCTCTATAGGATTCAACATGTGTGTTGAAGTCTCCTACAAGAGCCCACACCGTGTTTATGGTGGAAGCAAGATTAGTAAGGCGCTGCCAAAGCAGATCCCGCCTAGCCGGGTTAGGATTTCCATAGACGACAGTGAGATGCCAAGAATGGTTAACAAAGCAATGGATATATTGACGGTGACTCTGAATAATGTCCACCTGACATTTGTGATTGTCCCAAAGGATCCAGATTCCACCAGAAAAACCTAGAGCCTCCACGCGATGTGAAGATGTATAGCCGAGCTTCTTGATGATGCTACTAGCTTTAGAACCACTGCAACGTGGCTCGAGAATGGTGAGAATGTTAATTTTGTATTTCCTTTTGTATTCCTTTAACAGATTGAGTTTGTCCTTGGAGCCAGCTCCTTGGATATTCCAGCAATAGATGTTAGTCATTAAACAATAGAAGGGGAAGGGCGTCACCGGATAGCTGCCAGAAGACCCGAGGCCTCCTCTGCACCATCCATCGGTAGATCTGTGCCTGGATCATCCTTGTTGAATTGTAAGTTGCGCTGAGCGGATGAATTATGCTCAGAGCCCATGCTTATAGAATGAGCTAATTTCCCTTTCTTCCGTTCGCGGCCAGGGCTGACGGTTTGGTAAATAATCTTTCTATTCCTCAGGAAAACCCCTCCCTTGCTCCCATGCGTTCCCCAATTGAACTTTGTGGGTGCATCGCTAGAGGAAGAGGGGGAGGTAGCTTGGAACTAAAACTTGTCGAGCATCTGATTGATGGGGCGCCCATCAATTGTTTCGTCATCGATCAGAGTCACCGCTGTGTTATCCTGTTGTGGGATAGGATTGGGCAGAGGGGCAGGATTCGGAGCAACCGGGGGCGACCCGCCCTAGCTGTTCACGGCAGGTCTGTTGGATTTCTTCTTGCTAGATTTCTTGTTCTTTCGACTGACTACTTCAGTCCAGTAATTGTCCGATGGCGCATGGTCACCGGCAGATTGGTGTTGTGCTGCTGCTGCCGTGCCCGACTGGGGAGAATTCTCGACGGGTGCAACTTTGGGTTGACTTGCTTGTTGTTGCTTGGTATAGGGTTTCTTCGGAGGCATCTTTGCATGGATGGCCTCCGTATAAACATGACTAGGCAGTAGAGGGGGCTACAGTGCTGGAAAACTGCGGCCCGAATCGACAGTCACCTTTGGCGTGGCTGATACATCCACACTTCATGCAAAACGTGGGAAGGTTCTCATACTCCAGTCTGCCTTGCTGTCTAGTTCGATGGCGGGAAGGAGAGGTTTAGTTGTGTCTACATCCACGGCGATTCTGGCGAATTTGCCGTGGTGTCCTTGTTGGGTTGTAGTATCGATTTTGATGGTCTTCCCAATGAGATCGCCGATGCTTGAGAGAAGCATGTTTTAGAAGAGGTAGATGGGCAGGTCCACTATCCTCGACCAAACGACGTGTTTCCGCGGGATAGGATCTGATGGATGGAACTCTTTCGACCAAGATTGAACCGATAGGTAGTGATTGAATATCATCCACGGACTGCCTGTCATAGCCCGGATGTAGTCCACCTCATTGCCTAACTGGATAATATAGTAGCCCATCTCATGGTTGATTGCCCAGAACTCTTTAGTGGGCGACCAAAGAACCGCAATACGATTCATTAAGGCGTTGAACCTGACAGTGGTGCCGATGATCTTGACAATAACAACATACTTCCATGGCTCTAGGAGTGGAGGAAGAGAATTAGGGTTTATAGCAATCTTCGGCAGCTTACCGCTGCGGTCGATTCTGATATCATCATTCTTGAGAAGGTTCGGCGAAACTTGGGTAAGAGAGCCCGGAACCTTGGTGGTACACCCTGTCATTGCTTCCTTATAAGACCTAGCCGCCAGGGGCGCGGGCTCCTCCGCCGGTAGCATGGAAACGTCGCCCTCCTCCGCATGCATAGGATCAGAGGTATTCCCGTTGCTTGGATGCTCATCACTCGTTCCAGGAGCGAGGCAGGAGTCAGAGAGGCCGGTGTCGTGGCCACCACGGCCGCTGCCTCTGCCTCCTCTCCCCCCGTGCCCTAACACCATCGTATCCACTTCCATGCTTCTTGAATGGCTAAATGATGACATTCATTTTTAGGTTCTCTAATTGAGAATAAATGTATACATTTTGCTCAGTGCAAATAAATTTTTACTACAATGTGCCCTTGCAACCACTACATTTGCTGAGTTACCACTGTTAACATCCGCCTCTGACGTCAAGCCCATAAGAGGAAGAAGAGGAGAAGGAAGAATAAGAATAGGAGGAGGATCAAATAGGGAGAAGAGTAGAAGAAATTAATTGTACCTATCAGTAGCGAGCTTGTGGAGGAAGAAGAGGAACAACTCTGTCGGTAGCGAGCTCGATCATGGAGGAAGAAGATGAGCAGACAAGCAGATCAATCGGCAGTAGTTGTGGCATTCAGCAGGCAGTTGAGCAGGCAGTGGGAGCATGGAGCAGGAGATCCGCGACATGGGGAGTAGTGGCCAGAGCACTAGAAAGCGGCTGCGGAAGAGGTGAGTGGTAGTGGCGACGATGACCAGAGCACCAATAAACATCAGTAGAGGCAGAGGCGGAGAGCACATGACCAGCGGGCGGAAGTGAGTAGAGGAATCGCGAGACCTAACCTTCAATCAAGAATGAATGAAACAAAGAAAGGGGAAGAGTTTGGCTCATGCGGGTGTTGTTAAGTTAACAATAGATGGCGATTATTAGAACTAACTGACACATAAAACTATAAGCGTCAATTATTAAGAAGAAACGGACACTTCTGTTAGTTGATAGTCGTCGATTCTAACTAGAAAAACCGACGTCTATCTATATATGCCGACAAAATTAAATGTTCTTGAATTAAGACTATAGTCTTCGGTTTCCGTATAAAAACTGAAGCTAAAGTGAGGTGAAAATCTTCGCAGTTAAGCGCATGAAAACACATCGTCGTCGGTAATTGTAAGACATCCGATGATAAAAATTGGTCAAATTTCTGTCTCATGGAAAACCTTTAGTCGTCAGTTTCTTTGTTAAAAACCGACGTTGTACGTTAATTTTGGAGGTAATTATTTTCGCTGGAAAATTAAGATTTGGCGGTCAATTTTAGGCATCGATTTCTTATTAAGAAAATGACACTAAATAAAAATCAATACCCGCGTCTGGTCGCCCTTCACAGATAGATGTTGGTTATTTTATTTAACCGACGTTGTATGGATTAGGCGTCAGTTTTTGTATACAACTGACGCCTGTAAATGTGATGTTATAAGTCATTTCTGTAGTAGTACATAATGACTTATAGATCATGGGACTGTGATTATTAGTGTTTCATGTAGAGGACATGATTCCCAATGGATTATTATATATCAATAACATAAATTAGCATACTTTTTATCCCTAATGAAAACATATCCATCAAAATACCTATCTCAGATGTATGGTGAGGAGATAATAAGTTTGCAAATTATACCTAAATATATCATATAAGATTGTGGTACTCAACCACATCCAAATTGTGTGACAGACTCCATGAAGCTATGGGCACCACACTCAGTTTGAGCAAAACTTTCTATCATTAGTCAATGATAGAAAGAAATAAAAATAGATCTACATTATATTCAACATTTGGAGCATCTAAAGAATTTCTATAGTTTTTGAATTTTCTGCTCTAATGCCAGTTTTTGGTGCACAACTAGTGTTTTTTCTGCAAAAATGGCCTTATAAGAAAGACTTATGGCTTTAGTCATGAGCCATGATGTTTTTGTGGGATAATTTTGTAATATTGAGGGTCAAAATCGTGCTTTATTAGTTTTCTCTAGCATATTATGTTATAATTTCATGAACCCGTCTGTAGTTTTTTTCTTGATCATTTCTAGAATTACATGTAGGGTTGTTCAAATTCATGTCTTGATTATCCTTACATACATTGCTTGGACAAGCCCTTAGCATTTTCTCTTCTACATTCCCTTTTCTAATAGGTTGTGTTTTATCTCTTCAACCGCTACTTGATGAAATGACAATGGGGGACAAGACATGTCTTGTGTAAAGGGGAGAAGACAAATATGTAGAGCATATATGAGTAGAAGACATAGTTTCTATAAATGTTATGAAAGCTAACCATTCAAGAAAAATAACATCAACTGAGGGGTAGTTTGTGAACTCCATTAACATCAATTGAGAGGGAGAATATGAACTCAATTCTATTGAAACTCCTAGGTTTCTCCAAAGGTATGATTTTAATTAAATGCTTTCAATATATTCATGGAATGGTTTGTCATCTTCAAAAAGGGTAACAATGTTGACCCAAGTCTAAATTGACTAAACCCCTTTCTTGATGATGACCAACCATTCCACTTATTTGTGTCTAATGCTTCTACTTATTGATTTTAGATAGGGTAAGACACACTCCAAATGCCTAAACTTGCACATCCTATCTTGGAGAAAGACAAATCAAAATCAATGAAAGTACATTTTTGTAGTAAAGGACTTCAATTAATTAGAATCATATTATAAATCACTTATAATGATTGTATGACTTGTAATTAGTCTTAGAAAAATTAGTCACTTAAATAAAAAATTAAGCACTTTTATGTCACTTACCAAAATTCATCACATGCACCTTTATCAGTAGATTTACTTCTCATGAAAGTCGACCGACAAATTATGTGGGTCTCGATAAATGCCACAGTTGACTGAGTTTCTCCTGGTGACAACTTGACCAACGCATTGCCCTATAAAACAATATTAAGATGTTGGTCGAGTTTCATCATGGATAAACTTGACAAACAACTCAAAATTGTTGTGTCGTAAAGTGTCATCAGTCTAGTTTCCCAAAAGCAACGGAAAACACTGTACAAAAAAGTGAAGAAAAGTGTTTCAAACCGTTAGATTTTTGTAAAACTCAAAAATATATATGTTGCACACCCCAAACGACTATAATTTGTACCTAAGTGTCTCTACTGGATAGTAGACAACCTCAACTATAAATAGGACCCCTTCGGCTCCATCCCATGGTTATCCAAGCACTATGAAGGTCCTAATGTTATAGTTGTGTGCCTCTAAGATCCTCCTTCCACTCTTAATATTAATCAGTTGCTACATCCATTAGAGTGAGTAGGAGATTTGTAATAGATCTAGTCCTACATGTATATCTTGTGAGGCTCTCACTCCCTCTACCTCCCAAATATTACTTTCTACCATGAAGATGAAAGTTCTCTCTCCTGGCTAAGAGAGATGAAGAAGAAGGGAAGGAGTATCTTTGTGAAGGTGAAGTCAAAGGATGAAGATTCAAGTCAAGAGTGTGTAATTTCTTGAAGGTGAAAGACTTGTTGCAAGAGTGGATACGTCCTTAGTGAAGATGGAAGACTCATTGCAAGAGTAGGTAAGTCCTCTGTAAGGTAGTAGACTATTGGTCACGGATAGGTAAGTCCTTTGTAAGGTTATTGGATCCCTTGTCCTCAAAGGGAAGGCTAGGTATCCTTGTCCTAGGAGAGGAAGGTCATATGGTGTACCTCATATAAAGAAATATAAGGACTAAGATATAGTTGAAATATTCTAGAGGTTGACCTCTCTATGTAGTGGGCGTACATCTCCTAGTTTGGAGTTTGGAGTTTGGAACTACTATACATGTCCTGTGTTACTTGTGCTTGTTTAATCTCTTTCATCCTTGCTATGTATGTGTAGTTACACTCAAATTTTAATATAAGAAACCTTATCTTGTGATATACCTTGAAGGTCTAACAGATTTAGTTTAATTATTTATAGCACCATTCACCTCCCTAGGTCCCATTGTTTCTCCAACATGATCTTGATCCTATGGTTTAGTAGGGTGTTTGGATGGGCACTCTCTGATTTGGTCCTTGTGGGCCTTTCTACATAGTGACCCTAAACTCGTTATATCCCATGTGGTGGCTCCAACCCACCCCAGATGTCCACTACTATTCACCGCCAACGGGGTGTTCACTAATAATACCAGGTTGATGCCTGGTACTGCTCACCATGAGCGATGAGTAGAAAGGCTTTGCAGCGGCGTGTGTCTTGCCAGATTTAGTGGCAGCTCCATGGCACATGCAGCAGACCCCTATAGGCCTTTGTTTGTAGTAGGTTACATGTGGCACTATTGTGAGGCCAATGGTGCCCTGAATAGGGTCAACAATAGTCTGCGGAAAAAAAGTAGAGAAAGGAGAAAAGAAAGAGGGAAAGATAGGTCCCTCAATGGATGCAAAAGAAAATGATGCATAGACTAAAGAAAAATAGAGTGATAAGGGCTATCTACTAGTGTCAATGGGGCGAGAATGGATCAGATGGACCATGACAAAAGTGGTCCAAAGTTGTTGCAACAAGTTTGACATAAGGTAGAGATAACAAGAGAATTGAGAGATTAGGATCCATCATGGACCAAAAGTCAATATAAGGGCTAAAAGGGTGGATCCATGGTCCCAAAATTGAGCCTTCTCATTGTTTGAGAGGACATCCCATAGATTTCTGGCTTATTTAAATTAGTTCAAATTTTTGTTTCTTTGATAATATTGCAAATTCATATTTTCCAAACTGCAACTCTGGTTAAGGTTATATTTTCACCACTAGTACATACATTTCCTCTACTTATTATATTAATGTTTTATTTGGAAATTTGTTTTCAAAAATATAGTTATGTACCTTAACCATTGTCAATATAAGTACATAGTGACACATAAACAAATTAAACTCACCCATTGGGCATAATGTGACTATAGACATTCAATAAAGGGTGAGGATAATTATTAAATATGATAAAACATGTTATGAGTTAAGATGTACATTATTTGGATCAGAGGGAAAGTCTAGGTTATCATATTGTTCTTCAAACAATAGTTTTAGTATGATATCGTGTTATGTGTTAAATTTATTGGTTCCTTTATAACGCTAACTTATGATAATGAGTAGCAATGAATTAGTTAAATGTACTTATCACAATTTATTAATTTTTCAATAAAATAATATTTGTTTGTAAACAAAATGATAGTATAATGATTTATCTATTTTTTAAATTGTTTGTATTATAATGTTATTTTTCAATATATTGATTTACATGAAAATACATTTTTATAAATATATATATTATTTTCTTTCTATATTGTGTTTATTGTATCTAGTTGTAGTAGCTTATTATTTTTTACATCAACTAACTGTCTATATTATTTGTATTTTATATGTATTAATTCTATATATTGTTATTCATATATTCATAAATATTATTTATATGAAATATTAATTATACATGAAATGACGATGTGCAATATACCTAGTAATATAAAATTGTATGGATCATATAATTTTATTTTATATTTTATAATACTATTTTATGAATTATTTTTTTGTTTATTGTATCTTTTGTTCTCAATAATGTTTGTTGTGTTGATGGTAAGCATCGTACTCTTTTCTATATATTGACTTATAATTCATAATTGCATTTAATATTTGTAGTATCATACATAATATTATTTACAATAATGAATATAATGTATTGTATTTTATTTTTGTATTTTTAGGTCTTATTATAAAATAGAATGTTTGTTGATCAATATAGTTAACAAGTAAACACAATTAATGCAATATAGAAGAAAGTGCACAAGTACATAACTGACCTTTTGTGTCAGTTATTTAAGGCCTTTGGCGTCGGTTTCAAAGCAACACCCAAGTGGGCGCTGCTGAAAGTCAAAACCTTTAGCGTCGATTTTAACACCGACACCATAACCCTTCCCGCCACCAAAAACGTGCCAGCAAGGGCACTATAGGCGTCCGTTATTTAATAAGACTGACACTATATCTCGGTCAAAGACGTCGAGGTTTCCCAAAAATCGACGCCATAACCCTTCCCGCCACCAATAAAAAGTGCCAGCAAGGGCACCATCGACGTCAGTTTTTCGCTAATAACCGATGTTGTAAGTCTCTGTTGTCAGTTGTATACAAATAACTGACGTCTATATTCTGATTTTTTTTCTTATCAGTTTGCAGGCTTACTTTATGGCTGGTCAGTAGGATGTAGAACCTGCAATTCAGTTCTGAACTGCAGGTTGACAACATCCATTGATTTCATCCAACAACGGGCCACAAACCTACAAAATTAACAAGATGGACAACAATTTTTTATCACACACATATATAAGCACATTTAATTCATATTATTTTTCATCACACACATGTAGAAACTAGTAGTTTCATTTCAAATTTCCTCCATTTTTACACATATTTAGCAACCTGCAGTTCCATTCATTTCATCTCTTTTCACATTCTGACACATGTATAAACATTCATGTATTCATCTTCACATTCACACATTCAGACACATGTAGAAAATTCATTCAGACATGTATATATAAACGTTTCACATGTCATCAATAAAAAATAATTATGAGAACAAAGTTTAGAAATATCATTCTTTATTCATTATCATCATCAAAATCCGAATCATAATAAAAATTTCCCACTACTTGTAGGGCTTTTGCCCATTATTCTCGTACATCATATAATTGTTCCATCGTATAGGGAGTATGTACATCTAATAGCTTTTCACCTATAGTGAAGTCAGTTTTAAACACCTACAAAGAGAATGTCGTATATATATAAGTAACAATATATAATAATATTTATATATTTCATATTATCCAACGAGACTATATATAATACCTGTTGTATGGTATTGATTTCCATTACAACATGTTTGATAATTAGGTCCATATATCACATCACATAGTATGTACATGCCCAGCTGTTGTCTTGTTTAGCACACTATAAATTGAAATATACAAAATATTCAAAAATACAAATAAGCACAGTTCACATAAATAATATATACATTGGAGTCGGGAAATTACTTTCACATTCTCCCAAATTAGTAACTTTTTATTTTTCTTGGAGATGTTTCCACCAGCTTTTTGGAACTCTCTTAAAGCCCTACATGTTAATGCAATACATTAAGTTGCATAATTAAATAGTAATGTAGTAACAGATGTTAATGGGTATAAAAATATGAAATATTTCTCACGTGAATAATGGTCTTTTCATTGGGTGTCCATATAATGTGTCCAATTCCTTCCCCGCAGAATTTAGATAATAAATAGTGAACATCTTGGGGACAATAACCAGTAACTCCCAATGCCTACTACTAGAGGTAAGAAAGTTAAAATTAATAACTCAAAATACACAATAAATTTTTAATTTTCTTAAGTCCAAATTATAAGCAAAGTAAACTTACTCAACATTGAATGGAGCTATTATCACCGACTTCTCTTTTTCACCAAAATAATTAAAAGCGACAGAGCAGTATGTGGTAACTGATGAAGGATCTTTATCTACTATACTGATCAAACAAGAAACTAGAAATCCCGCATCAGAAAATGCAAAATATTTACAGATTGCGTCTAAGTAGCTGCAAAACATGTATTATGTATGCATTAATATATAAGAAACCAGATCACCGTATATAAAACAAGGTATATGGATGTATAAACAAGATCTCACCATATCCATAGCTCTATCATAGATGTATTCAACCAATCATAATGAAACAACTCCAAAATATCTTGTATAAATAGGTTGTTATCGTATGATTCACCTACAACATCCACTGGAATAGAAAATTTTATAGGACAGTTTGGGTTGTGTTCGTCGATCCATATTGCCATACTCATACAATTAAGACCTAACGAGGTGTATAGGACCTTTGGAAGCCAACTAGGTTGTGCAGTAGGTGGAGGTGGAGGTGGAGGCCGAGATGTTGCGGGTGTCTTTCTTTTAACCTGTATATATAATTTCAGATCAATTGACTAGCTCATATATACATGCTAACAAATGAATGTAATGTAAATTTAACCACTCAATATCAGTATAGAGTACATTTGCTTCGGGCCACAATATCACTCCGCCTTCTGCTTCAGCAAGCGTTTCAGCATCTGGGTGGGCATATGGCAATGGATGTTGCCTCCACGGGTGGAGTTCAAGTCTCAGGCTCACAGGAATCATGCCAACTAGAATAGGAGTGCCATGAAACATGGCCCCTAGAAGGGGTGGTAAGCCTCGACCTCTGTAATGATAAATTCTTTGCTTTTTAGACGACATGCCTTCCACCCCTACAAATTTACGTAAAGAATGTTATATACATATATACATAAGCATATCATCTTCAAAAGACTAGCTACTATGTCATAAAAAATAGTTACAGCGGACGTGCTAGGTGGTGGGTCTGTAGGATTACTCCCAACCTCTACAGTAGGAGTAGGAGAAGAGCGACACGCCACATGTACTGTTTGAGTGGCCGTCTAAGATGCCTACCACTTGCTAATTGCTTCATGGACTCCCTTATTAATTAACTCATCTACCTATCATGGATAAAAGAAATGTTAGCTTATGATTATTGAATTCCCTTTCATAATAACATTCTAAAAAAAGAATAGGTTACCTCAGCTTGGGAATGTCCCTCTTTTGGAATAGGTTTGCGCTGTGATGACCCAAAGAATGCTATTATGCCCACACTAACACCTGCACCCCTAACACATCCATGATGCTCTGGGTTACCCAGAGCAACTATCAATTCATCCCTTGTGCCCTCAGGGATGAACTTACCTTCCTTCCTCTACTCATGAAGCTCCTGCTAATCGCCATCAACAGAAATTGGTAAATAAAAATAACAATAATCAATATTGAACGATTGCTCTACGAGTTGAATTTTACCATTTTTGCAGCCGCCTCAACAGTTGCAGGCTTGGTTATATCACATTTCTTGTTTTGCCTCCCAGCTATCCACATAGCATGGCGAGGCAGAGGTGTGAGACCAATAGTAGAGGGCTCTGTAGTCTCCTGAGTAGCAGCAAACTGAGCAGTAGACTCAGCCTGTAGTCTTTGGTGAACACCTGCATAGCCTTTTGGATCCATCATGTGGTCATGCACATTTAGTGCATGCCTTTCTCTTTGAGCATCGTTGATAGCCTCGTTAGTAAGCACCTTGATTTGGTTAGTAACACTAAATATTAATCTTAAATAGGTGAATACATAAGAATGTATATTAATTAAATTGGGAGTGACACTTAATACATTGAATTCATCAATTTTTTTTGGTAACAAACTCCTCCCAGTCATTGGGGTCCAGGTAATTCCATTGATCAGTGGCTTTCTTTTTGCCTCTTCTCAGCATCTCTTATGTAATCTTGGGTGAGATTTTTCCTATAGTTCCTTAGGACCCTCCCGCAACGTTGCATCAGACATTTACGATGTAGCTTTTCATCCAGTTCAAATATACTCTACAAAATAGAATTGTTATTAACTAGTATCCTAAAAATTAGTAATCTACAAAAATAGAATTGCAAATAATAATAACTCATGCATAGTTCCTTCCATACGAAGTCTTTCTTCCCCTTAGGAACTTTATGCTAAGATTATAAATTATGACTGCAATGGTTGTAAGTAAGAACCCCAAGATAAGAAATAAATGAGTTGTGATTCACTGCAACTGGATTTCCTGCATGATCAAAATCCATAGCCAGTTTGGGTCCATTGCCCCTTTGATTTAGTAACTTGTTCATCATTGTGATGCCCCTCACTTTCTCAATTTTTTTTTTTGCTCATCAAGTGCCCCAATTTCTTCAGGGGGTACATCACCAACCTAAAATTTGACAAAAAAAATACACTTACAGGATATAACTATAAATGAACATATAGATAGAAACCTTAGTGTTATATTTTTAAAACTCACATTGTGAGGTGGCGCATTGACATCCCCCTCATGGTAATCATCATCACAGTCATCATATAAATGCTCATCCATCTGAAAGTTCACATTCACATTGTAAAGATCACATTGTAAAGTTCGCATTCAAATTGTAAAGTAATTCACATTGCAAAGTTCACATTCACATTGTAAAGTTCAAATTGTAAAGTTCACATTCATAAAAATATAACATATAAAAATATATAAACATGCATGCCTCTAATATTGCAATCTTTTATCAATTAACAATCCTTCATTGTGATCTCCGTACACATACAAGTCATTATTTTCTTCAATATTTGGTGGTGTTGGCAACCCAACTGCGAATGGAATGGAGTCATCATACTTATCATAGTACTCTTCTTCATCTATAGGATTTTCAATGAACTGTCTTTTATCATGAAGAACAGCCGACCATTTATCATTTGTAGGATCATCAACATAAATTACTTGTTTCGCCTATGATGCCAATAAGAATGGTTCACCCTTCTCTCCAATCTTTTCAAAGTTCACTAATGTGAAACCCAATGCATCCACTATAACTCCTTTGGTGTTATCAACCCAATTACATTTATAGCGTGGAATTCTGAAATCCATGTAGTCAAACTCCCGTATGTCTTCAATGACACCGTATTATGACATTTTAGCTTGATGTGGACTCTTATCCTTTGTACTTGCAATTAACAATGAAGACGCTTGAAGGGTGACCCCACTATTTTGGACAACACTCTTATCATCTTGACACTTTGTGTAATATGAGAATCCATTTATGTCAAACCCTTCATAAGACATAACATTCAATTTTGGTTTAAAGGTGAGGCATTTGATAGTTTTAGTAAGATTATCTGGTGTTTGAGATAGTTGATGTAAGACTTTATCTTCAAACCACTTAATAAATGTCTTGTTATGCTCTCTAGCAAGCCACATTGAATTGGCTCGAGTATATTGTCTCTTGATAAAATTGGTATGTTCCTCAATATAAACACTCACTTCATTGATGTTGTGTAAAATATACAAGTGACCTTGTTCCAACTGTTCACGACTGATTACTTTCAGCTGTGATTCTAAAATTCCTTTGTTAAAATGCTCCTCAATATTCTTGTCATTAACAGGAGCGTCATTACCACTCAAAAAGTCATTGTAAAAATCCATAACCTCTCTCTCCACATAACCCTCAATAATACTCCCTTCAGGACGATAATGGTTTCGAACATCACCTTGAAAAATGCTCATGTGTCGTTCAAAGGGATACATCCAATGCAAGAAAATTGGTTCCAATATTTTCACTTCCCTAGTAAAATAGACAACAAGATGTACCATGATATCAAAGAACGAAGGAGGAGAATACATCTCAAGCTGACATAGGGTAACAACCACTTCTCTTTGCAATTTATCAAGAGTATCAAGGACAATAACTTTGTTGCACAGACTGTTGAAAAAGAAACAAAGTCTGGTGATTGCAAACCTTACACACTTTGGCAATATAGATCGAATTACCACGGGCAATATTTGTTACATTAGAGTGTGACAATCATCAGATTTAAGACCTATCAACTTCAGATCTTTCATTGATACCAATCTACGGATGTTGGTTGAGTAATCCTGTGGCACCTTAACATTTACCAAACATTCACAAAAAGCTTTCTTCTCCTTTCTAGACAATGTGTAACAAGCGGGAGGTAAGTATGTTCTCTGATCGCTACTAACTACTTCTGCTAATTCTGTCCTTATTCCCATTTTACGTAGGTCCATTCTAAATTTTATCCCATCTTTAGTATACCAGGTTATTCAACAGAGTACCAATGACACTATCACAGACATTTTTCTCAACGTGTATGACATCGATACAATGCATGACTGCCAAAGAACTCCAATAAGGAAGATCTCAAAATATTATTTTCTTCTTGAATAAAGATTTGTCACTCTGTGTGGCAATGGTACATTGTGATCTCTTACCAAATTCATTGGCAAAGTCTTTTACTCTTTTATAAACAACCTCCCCTGGTATAGGTTTAGTTGTCCTTTGTTCCTCATTTCGTCCATTGAATGATTTGCACAACCTATGATACATATGTAATTTTGGAAGAAACCTTTGAGGACCAAAATATACAGTCTTGCCGCCATATTTTTGTCATATTGAATTAGTGTTCTCTTCACATATAGGACACGCTTTAAATCCTTTGACACTATATCCATACAAATTCTCATATGTTGGAAAGTCATTAACAGTGCAAAACAACATAGCGTGCAAACAAAATTTCTTTCTTTGTGAAACATCATAGGTCATCATACCTTCACTCCAGAGTTTCTTTAAGTCATCAATCAGAGGTTCAAGATAAACGTCGATATCATTTCCAGGTTGTTTAGGGCCCGATATCAACAACGACAACATAACATACTTATTTTTCATACACAACCAGGGAGGAAGATTGTATATAACAAGCATAATTGGCGAAGTGCTATGTTGGCTACTCAATGTCCCGTACAGATTCATCCCATTTGTACAAAACCCAAGTCTTAGATTCCTGACTTCTTCACCGAATTTAGGATACAATAAATCAATCTTATTCCACTGTGGGGAATCAGACGCATGTCGTAGGATCCCATCATTATTTTTCTTAACATCTGCATGCCACCTCAAATTCTTCACAGCTATCGGATTGACAAACAAGCACTGAAACTATGATATTATAGGTAGATACCACATCACCTTGGTAGGAGAACCAGTTTTGGACTCCCCCGAAGTCGTCAATTTATACCTTGACGCACCACATTTTGGACAATCTTAGAAATCCACATAGTCCTTTTAAAATAATACACAATCATTCGGGCATGCATGTATCTTCTTGGCCTCCATTCCCATTAGTCATAACAATTTGTTTAACTCGTATGTTGAGATTGACAGCTCGTTTCCTTCAGGAAGAATTTCCTTCAACAAAGACAATAATGACTTGAAGCTTTTATCACTCCATCTATTGTTAGCTTTCATCTTATACAATCTCAACACCATGCTAATCTTAGTAAACTTACAATATGTGTATAACCGTATCTCAACATCATGCACAACGTTTCTAAACATGGGAGGTGGATCGATGTGCTCTACCCCACAACTATCCAGCACCACATCAATGATGTCTACTGGAACTGGTTCGTTCACATCTACGTCATCGGAGGCAATTTCTTCTTCCACACAAGCACTGCTATCGACGTCCACTGATTTTAGGTTTGAAAGCTCTCCATGCCAGTGTCAATCTGTATAGCCTTGTACAATCCTATTGCACATGACATGACTTTTGATTTCATCACAAGTGCTGAGTTTCATGTTGTTCCTGCAATGCCTACATGTACAGCAGAACCTATCTCCAGGTTGTTTCCTATGTTCTTCGGCAAATCTAATAAACTGATCAAGACCAGAAATAAACTCTGGGGTGCAGTGATTTGGAATCGACATCCATGATCTACCCATAATATGATCAAATAGAAAACAAGTATATATTAGGGTTTAGGGTTAAAAGATTAGGGTTTAGGGTTAAAAGATTAGGGTTTATGGTTAAAAGTTTAGGGTTTAAGGCCTTATATATAATAAATGTGTACCACCTATCCCATTCTTGAACACCTAATCTCACTAGTAAGTGTATAATGTGTATTGGTTTTCAAGAAAATTTCGGCAGCATTTCCCTACTATTCTCCAAGTACATATATGTACTTTGAGAACAAACAGGGAAATGCTGCTGAAATTTTCTTAAAAACCCAATACACATTATACACTTACATCCTAAGTGAGATTAAGTGTTCAAGATTAGTCCCAAACCGGGGACTATCAAAATTTAGTCCTAATGAGTAAATCTTGGATGGGTTTCTAGGCCAACAAATATATGTATGTTGTCATTCTGATACCTACAATCCTTGTTTCATCATTCGTATCCTATGTTTCGTGTAACATCATTTAATCATGCTTGTCAGTAAACACTAAACAATAAATAAACTATAATTCCATATATCAAAGATATGAATCAAAATGAAGCCTAATGGTACATTGCGAGAGGGAGAATATTATACCTCAATTGAAGGCTAAAGAGGAAATATATGTAAGTGAACAACGTCTGCAACAACACAAATACACGATTCAATTCTGTTATAATGTATTAATTAGGGGTCATTATACATCAATTTTAGAGGAGCAGGAAGAATTAACAAATGTAAGATTGACAAATCTTGAAGTTTCAACAACTCAGCAACCACGGCCATGCTACCCAGCACGGCCGTGCAACCCAGCCCGGTCGTGCAATGAAGACCCCACCACGGTCGTGCTTCCCAATACGGTTGTGCTATCTAGTCAATTGGACGACAGTGGTGACGACAATGAGATTATTTGTTAACATATCTTAAGGATGAATTGAGGATGCAAACATAGTCAATTGGGCGACAGTGGTGACAACAATGGCAAGCTCTGGTTCTGGATGTTGCTGCTGGCGCTGGCTACTGGCGTTGGCTTTGGCTCCAGCAGTAGGACTGCCATCACTCACTTCTGGTGGTTGGAGGAGAGGACCGATGATAGGAGGACCGACTGGATGAGAGGACCAACGACGCCGGCGGCTCCACGAACGGCGGCGAGCTCCACGGAGGCGGCGAGCTCCACGAACGGCGGCGGTGGAAGTAGCAGTAGCAGTAGCAGCAACAACGGCGGTAGCAGCGGAATCGCCAATCACCAGAGGGGTTTAGTCGAGATGAAAGAAAGAATGCGAGAAGGGGAAGGGGAGGAAATTTTGCTGTTCTTAAGTTGGACATAGGTGTCGGTTATAAGAAAATCGACGTCTAAAGAGACATTTGTCATTGGTCCTACTACAAACTGGCACCTATGTATAACCATAGTCGTCGGTTTCATAATAAAACATTGACATCTATCTACATATGCGGACAAAAAAAAGTGTTTGAGTTACAACCATAGTCGTCGGTTTCCATCTAAAACCGACGCTAATTGGGCAATTTGGGGGGGGGAGTTTTTCACGAGGACAACACGTGAACACAAATCCACGTCAATTTTTCTACTAAAACTGACGACAAAATGGGGATGAAAATTTGCCTCACGAAAGAACGCTAGTCGTCGGTTACCTACTAAACAACTGACGTTGAATATGTAATTTTCAAGCTAAATTTTTTCACTGAAAAAATTATATTTCGCAGGTGACTTTAAACGTCGATTGATTATATTTCGCCTAACCGACGCTAAATAAAAAGTGATACCCGTATCTTATGAAAATCGGCCGGTCTTCACATATGAGTTTCGGTTTGTATTTGCAGTCGACGTCGTAGTGTAATGGCGTCGGTTTTTTAGTTTCAACTGACGCTAGTAAATGTGACGTTATACGTCATTTCAGTGGTGGTATGATATCTTAATAATGTTTAAAAGCAATGAATCCTTGTTGGAGACGTATTGCCGCATGGATACTTTGTTGTTTAGATATAATATGTTGATAAATAGTTTAATAAACATGATACAGTGGTAATTAAAGTTCAGAGAAATGTTATACGGATTTTAGGCCAGTACATGAAAAGAAATGTCAAGAAGAATGTTGTAACATAGATATGTATTTCATTTAACGTAATAGCGACACGTAAAATAATGTATACATCTACTAAAAAGGCAAATGGTGCTTCGAGGGCTCGGCCCTGCTGTTATATGCAATAGCATAGATATACATGTCTATTTCACGAAAACATAGACGTAAACTGACCATAATCCTGAAACCGACACGGAACACTAGAGACATGCAGAAAATAACATGGCCTGTCGTCAAACTACAGGACCTTTTTATTCTACAGCGATACATAAGCACTAGTTTAGGTTGTCGTAACAAACACTCTACCACCAGCACGTCCAATCCTGCGGCACCTCCACCAGCTGGATGAATTGCGGAAGGTTGTTGAGATGAGAATTGCAATAACTGTATTGGCAACAGATATTCGTATCTTCATCTTTTTCTTTCTTCTCGTTTTCCTTCTTGTCATCTCCCATGCTGTAGAGCTCAACACAACCGATGCCTTTGGACCCCGACTTTCCGTTGCGCAGCACCGTGGTAAGCTCAGTGGCGTCCGCTTCTCCGATTACTGTCAGCTCGCCCTTGTCCTTGTTTATGGCCACCGACTCGACGCCTAAAATAGAAGGGGGAGAATTAGTTTTTACGTGAGCTAGCCGTTCCTGTTTTGAGGATAAAATTAATGTTGTGAAACAAATCTACTCACCGGGGACTAGAGCTGCTAGTTTCAGAGCTCTGGAGCACCGCTTCTTGCAGTTCATGGACATCCTCAGAACAATTTTCTGGTACCAGTGCAAAAGAAGCTGCTGTCCATTATGCCCAATATATGAACAATGCTTGTAACTACTATACAAATGCACGTACCTTTGCCATGTGTCTGGTGATTGTCTTACAGGTGGATCCAATTTAGTTGTATGCTTCTCTGTCGGTTGATTAGTGACTTTCCAAATGTTGCGCCTACTGCTTCTCCTTAAACCTACGTGAAGTGAATGGAACCTACACCACCCCGTCTCGTTATATGTGCACCTCGAACAAAGAAAATATACTACTCAGTCTGGTCACAGATCTAGGATCTTTGATTTTTTCTTTGGAGTGGTTAGAGTTCCGAGTTCCTCGCTATAACTGGAATAGGCCAACTCTTGCGTTCTGCCAGTCGACATTGGTCCCAACACCCACTTTCAGCCTCCTCGTTGACACTGATCCAAGAAAACGACCAGCTGAAGTCGACGGGACATTAAACAAAAGTGTCTTGAGTGTTCTGTTCGTGTTCGACTCCAACCAACATGTACGATGGACGGCGTCGCTGTAGTGAAAGACTTGGACCCGGTGTAATCTTCGACATGCATCTCGATTTAAAAAATCAATATCTTCTCCCATATGATTGTATATAAAAAGTCAACATGTTCCCCACCATATTGTTGGATACACACTTTCTAATTCATTGAGGCGCAGGAACTTATTTTCAAAACAGAAAAGTCGTAGTGGTACGAATTTTGAGGTGCGTTTGGCTTCGAGGACCCATTCAATGTTCTGCCAAGACATAAAGAAAGATAAAAGTTTGCAGCTAAACGAGGCATTTAGAATCCGGTGATGAGGGAAACATCACGTACGTAGGTTTACGGACTTGGTGGTGGTTGTAAGAACTTTTTTAAGCATACAAACAAATCAGGGCTACGAAGCCCCAAACCGGGAAAATTCTAGTGCGTACCAAATTATTAGAAGAACCATCCTAGAACAAAAGCGTCCCTCAAATCCTTGTATGTCAACAAAAGCACGCTGCTACTTTCAATACATGCCTGACTGCATGACAGAATTAGGCACGTTTCATTTACCGTATTCATCTGGATTGGATTGCATTTCTATATCCAATAATATAAAGTTTACATTTGCTTTATTAGAGCCGTAAAATAACAAGAATCCAGCATTGTCCGAGTATGTAGGAACACTAGAACAGATCAGACTTTGTGTAAGGGTTGGGCTGTACAAGCTGTAAGGGTTATTCCCATAAGTGCAACAGAGGCAGGCTCATAACCCTTACACAAAGGTTCAGGCCCGATCAAATAAAACGAACCCGTTGTCAGTGAACGGTTCAGATTACTTGTCAAAATTGAACGGCCAGATCTAATGGGACAGGTAAGAAAAACCCTCGACCCACCCCTCCCATCTCCAGTCTTAGTGTGAGCGGCAAGAAGATGATGTGGCGCTGCCCGGCGCTCTCCCATCCCCTTCTATCGCCCCTTCAAATCTCCGCAAGAACTCGCGATCTCGCCGCCCCTTCCACCCCACTCGCTCTCCGACCAGCGTCCCCTTCCTCTCTACTCCCTACTCCCATCTGCCCCACTTATTATGAACCCATCTCTGTGCGATCTGTTCTTTTTTAACCAACCTTGGGGCTGCTCGGAGATCTTGTTCCAGCAGAGTGACACAGGAAGGCATAATGTAAGGGCTGAGGTTGGAGAAAGCAAGATCAGTGTCTAAGATTCAAGCAGCCTACATCAGCGAATGATCTACCTTGGCCTCACCCATCGACCCTGTAAAAATGTAGAGTTCAGACATCTACTATACGATCAAAGGTACATACTTTTACTCATTCAATGTCATTTGTACCTGCCCAGATAACGTAAGCTATCATTAGTAAATTGTTTCCCTAGTTCGATTTCATATATTCCTTCTCCCTCGAAATAGTTCTCTCCTGGTTGTCACCATGACATCGGAATCCTTTATTACCATGTGAAAATGTCTCCACTGACACAAAATACGTAGTAATATAAATACATAGCGTGATATAATGATCATAAATAGTCGCCTTTTGGGGCTTTCTCGTAACCAGCTCCATTGTTAAAAGTCAGCATCTTTATGCATTAATATTTAGACTGTCCATATTTCTGTTCTTCATCCGGCTTGCACAATTGGCACAATTCAGTTGACCCACAACAATATACATAGGATTTTAAAATTGTGTTACTTATCTCAATCGTGTTCTGTAAATTCCAGGCTATTATTAATGATGTCCATACATTACATCAATAATTCATCTCATATATCATCTTCACTTTCTAGGTTAAAGCAATAAACACATTTCATTTTTGCAACTAGTAAAGTTAGATGAGTTCATCTCATCCCGGAGGAAGTTAATGGAAGAAAAAATATATTGGCATGTGCATAGAATTAAAACACCTACCCGAGGCGTTCGAGGATTACACCTTGCGGGGAGGCTATCCATTAGCATTTCTAGGGTCAGAGCTTATCGATGATAATGTATTATGTTAACCACTGAATTCTCTGCAAAATAAGTTTATTACAAACACTTTATTCAAGATATAATATTCATAATTGTTGTAGTTAATTATAATTCTTTATTATTGCAATTTTTTATTATCATTCTCCGAGTGACTACGTCCAATCTTCATTTGTAAATTATCTTCGTTTGCTACCTTCTTATATACTATGTCGGTGAAATTGTAACTAATTTTGGACTCCTGTTACTACTAAATTCAGATTCGATCTCCCTTACTTTTTCTTTGTTAGTTACATACTTTGATCTAATAGTATTATCAATTGATATCTTATTGTTTTCTATGTATATTATTCAATATTGTTGTGGTCTTTAATCTGTTTCTATCCTTGTTCAGTTTCATAAATAATTTCTATTTCAGGAATCTAAGACTTGGGCTTGTACAGATGGGATGAATCCGTACGGGACATTGAGCAGCCAACATAGCACTTGGCCAATCATGCTTGTTATATACAATCTTCCTCCCTGGCTGTGTATGAAAAATAAGTATGTAATGTTGTCATTGTTGATATCGGGCCTTAAACAACCTGGAAATGATATCGATGTTTATCTTGAACCTCCGATTGATGACTTCAAAAAACTCTGGGTGAAGGTGTGATGACCTATGATGCTTCACAAAGAGAGACATTTTATTTGCACGCTATGTTGTGTTGCACTATTAATGACTTTCTAGCATATGGGAATTTGTCTGGATATAGTGTCAAAGGAGCTAAAGTGTGTCCTATATGTGAAGAGAACATTGATTCAACAAGACTAAAACATGGTGGTAAGACTGTATATCTTGGTCAACGAAGGTTTCTAACAAAATTTCATCTGTATCGTAGGAAGCGCAAATCATTCAATGGATTGAATGAAGAACAGAGTGTACCTAAACCGATACCAGGGGAGGTTGTTTATGAAAGAGTAAAATACTTTGTCAATGAATTTCGTAAGAGATCACAATGTACTATGGCCACACGGAGTGATAGATCTTTATTCAAGAAGAAGTCAATATTTTGGGATCTTCCTTATTGGAGTTCTTTGACCAGTAAGGCATTGTATTGATGTCATGCACGTTGAGAAAAATGTCTGTGATAGTGCCATTGGTACTTTATTGAATATACCAGGTAGGACTAAAGATGGGATAACATCCAGACTGGACCTACGTGAAATGGGAATAAGGTCAGAATTAACAGAATTACGTGAAATGGGAATTCAGAGAACATACTTACCTCCCGCTTGTCACATCTTGTCTAGAAGGGATAAGAAAGCTTTTTGTGAATGCTTGGTAAATGTTAAGGTGCCACAGGGTTACTCATCCAACATATATAGATTGGTATTAATGAAAGATCTGAAGTTGATAGTTCTTAAATCTCATGATTGTCACACTCTAATGCAACAAATATTGCTCGTGGCAATTTGATCTATATTGTCGAAGCATGTAAGGTTTGCAATCACCAGACTTTTTTTTTTTCAACAGTCTGTTCAGCAAAGTTATTGACCCTGATACTCTTGATAATTTGTAAAGAGATGTGGTCGTTACCCTATGTCAGCTTGAGATGTATATCCCTCCTTCGTTCTTTGATATCATGGTACATCTTGTTGTCCACTTGACTAGGGAAGTGAAAATGTTAGGACCAGTTTTCTTGCATTGGATGTATCCCTTTGAACGATATATGAGCGTTTTTAAAAGTGATGTTCGAAACCGTTATCGGCCTGAAGGGAGTATTATTGAGGGTTATGTGGCGAGAGAGGTTATGGATTTTTGCAATGACTTTCTCAGTGGTAATGACACTCCTGGTAATGACAAGAATATTGACGAGCAATTTGGGAAAGGAATTTTGGGATCACGGGTGAAAGTAATCAGCTGTGAGCAGTTGCAACAAGGTCACTTGTATATTTTACACAACATGGACGAAGTGAGTGTTTATATCGAGGAATATAACAATTTCATCAAGAGACAATATCCTCGAGCCAATACAATGTGGCTTGCTAGAGAGCATAACAAGACATTTATTAAGTGGTTTGAAGATAAAGTCTTACATCAACTATCTCAAACACCAGATGATATTACTGAAACTATCAAATGCCTCGCCTTTAAACCAAAATTGAATGTTATGTCTTATGAAGGGTATGACATTAATGGATTCACATATTACACAAAGCGCCAAGATGATAAGAGTGTCATACAAAATAGTGGGGTCACCCTTCAAGAGTCGACTATGTTTTTTACAAGTGCAAAGGATAAGAGTCCATGTGAAGCTAAAACATCATATTGAAAAACACTAGAGGGGGGGTGAATAGAGTTTTAAATTTTTTTTAACAATTATTGAACTCAAACAACCAAAATTGAAATTGGAAGAAGGAGACAAGTGTTTAGAGTGGTTCCAACTTTAGCAAATACTAAAGTTGTCAGTCCACTACCCGGTTGCTTACCCACCCGGGATTTTAAAAGTGTTTATTTTATTACCTTCACAAGGATTTATACAAAATACAATACTTTCTTTACACCCCTTGAACAGCCTTCACTTGAAGTAGGTGCACCAACCCGAGGTAGCCTTCTTTGAAGTAACTCCAAGCTCCCCCTTGAAGTAGCCTTCCTCTCTAGAAGTAACCTCCCGTTGCACCAGCCTTCTTGAAGTAGCTCAAGGTCTCCTTCTTCACCAAGAAGATCTCCACCCTCTCCAATCCGCAGCCTCCAACCTAGGAGTAGCAAGAAGAGTACAAACAATAATAGAGAACAAGAAAGGAAAAGGAAATTACAACTTATCCTTTTGTATCCCAAGGCTTGATTTGCCTAGATCAAGCGTGTAGATCTCCTAACCAAAGTGTATGGAATTGTAATTGCAGTGGATAGGAGATGCTAGCCTATAGGACACGAATTTTGAGCTTAGGAAGGAAGTAGCCAATTGTCACAATGCTCCATTTGCTCACAAACAGATTGCTTAAAGTATGCTCAAGGATTTCTCAAGTGTAACAAGTGAGTTTGAGTGTCCTATGGCTTGTCCTATTTATAGGAATGGCCTAAGGATGCTTAAGGACGTTCTAGACAACTTCTAAGGGTTTCTAAGTGCTTAACTAGCCGTTAGGTACAAGTTTGTTGCTTTAGCAACAGCTAATTAATTTACTCTGCAGTTGCTGTCAGAGTTCATTTCGGTCGAGGAATGGTCGACCGAGACACCTACTCGGTCGAACTCTTGTCGACCGACAGGCTCTCTGAATCAAGTGTTTTGCAACGTTTATCTCCAACTGCCAACTACCTTGTCAGTTGTGTCTAACGGCTACTTTGGGTCTTTCTCGGTCGAGAAGATTGTCGACCGAGAGTGTCTCGGTCGAGGAGTTTGGTCGACCGAGATTGACCCTGTTTCAATCTTTCAATTTATGCACTAATTATATGTATGAGTGTGCATATGTGATCCTATTTGAAGGGGATGACTTATCTAAATGTGGTGTTTAGCTAGGGAAGATCTAACACTTGATTTACATGAAATCTAAGTACTTGTACATTATATATTTGTACAAGTTTTTCCAAAGCGATTACATTTCATGAAAATATAAATATGTAAGCATATGGATTTCCCTAGTACTTTGTCATCCACCTTGTTCCTGCACACTCAAGTAGCATGTTAGATTAATAAGAATGAAATGTTTGTCATTATCAAAACAAAGGGATTTGTAGATGTCCATTTAGCCAACAATCTCCCCCTTTTTGAAGATGACAAACATTTCCAAAATATAAATAAAGGAAATATAAAAATATGAGTTTCATACCTTAAGATTACCTTTTTGTAGCTTTTTCTCTTGTTTATAAAATGTGTGCTTATTATGCCCCATGAATTATGGAACATGAAATCCAATTCTCTAGGGAATATAGCAACTTTCAATGTAAAGCCAAGAGTTTTGTTTATGAAACTCATTGATTGAGTTTTGCATAATTACTAAGTTTTATATTTATTTCTCCCCCTTTGTCATTTCAAAAAGATATCCGTTTAAGAATAAAAACTCCCCCTTAATTAGATGTCCCATCAAATCCAATGAAAAAGATGTCCAATAAAAGCCAAAATGATGCAAGTAAAAGTTTTTGTTAAGAAGCACAAATATCAAAGAAAACATCTTCCAAAGGAGTGATAAGCAGTTGCTTCCTAATTTTGTTAAATTGGTCTAGTGGAAGCGGTTTTGTAAAAATATCAGCCAATTGATCTTCCGTATCAACATGATGAAGGGAAACATGATTCTTGGAGATATGATCCCTTAAAAAGTGATGACGAATTTCAATATGTTTAGCTCGGCTGTGTAAAATAGGATTGTGTGCTAAGTTTATAGCGCTCGTGTTGTCACAGAAAATAGGCGTAGATGAAAGAGTAAAACCATAATCGTTTAACACTTGTTGCATATAAAGCACTTGAGCACAACAAGATCCGGCTGCCATATATTCAGCTTCAGTTGTAGATAGGGCAACCGTATTTTGCTTCTTGCTATACCAAGATACTAAAGCTCTCCCTAACAAGAAATAGCCACCACTAGTACTCTTGCGATCAAGTCGACAACCAGCATAATCCGCATCAGTATAAGCTTTAAAATCCAAGGATTGTCCTTTTGGATACCATAAACCAAAACAGGTAGTGCCGGCTAAGTAACGAAGAATTCGTTTAACTGCTAGAAAATGAGAGTGCATAGGTTGTGATTGAAATCGAGCACAAAGACCAACGGAAAACATAATGTCCGGTCTAGAAGAAGTTAAGTAAAGCAAACTACCAATCATGGCTCTATATAAGGAATCATCAATAGGTTCCCCATTTTCATCCTTATCAATTTTAATAGACGTAGCCATAGGAGTAGTAGCATGTTTGCACTGATCCATCCCAAAATGTTTTAAGAGTTCTTTAGTATATTTTTCTTGGCTTATAAAGATTCCGGCAGGTGTTTGCTTAATTTGGAAACCAAGAAAGAAAGTTAGTTCACCCATGAGGCTCATTTCAAATTCTTTTTGCATAATGTCACTAAATTGTGTGCACAATGAATCATTAGAAGCTCCAAAAGTAATGTCATCAACATATATTTGCACAACTAGGAAATCAGATGTATATGTTTTGAAAAATAAAGTAGAATCTGAATTTCCAATAGAAAAACCATTGTAAAAAAGATATGTGTTGAGCCTTTCATACCAATTCCTAGGTGCTTGTTTTAAACCATAAAGTGCTTTCTTAAGTTTATAAACATAGTCACCTTTTTCTGGTATTTCAAATCTGGGTGGTTGGGTAACATATACTTCTTCTTGAATGATGCCATTTAGAAATGCACTTTTTACATCCATTTGGTAGAGTTTGATGTTTTTATGTGTAGCAATAGCTAGTAACATTCTAATAGCTTTAAGTCTAGCTACCGGTGCATACGTTTCATCAAAATCTATTCCTTCTTGTTGATTATATCCTTGTGCTACTAACCGAGCTTTATTCCTTATTACTTCTCCTGCCTCATTAAGCTTATTCCTAAAAACCCATTTAGTTCCTATGATGGTTTTATCGTGTGGTTTAGGAACTAAATCCCATACATCATTTTTAGTGAATTGATTCAATTCTTCTTGCATGGCTATTAACCAATAATCATCTTTAAGAGCTTCAGATATCTTCTTAGGTTCAATGATAGAAACAAAGGCCATGTTTGCAACATCTTTGAAGGAAGACCGAGTTTTGATTTTATCATTAGGATCTCCAATAATTAGTTCTTGAGGATGATCCTTAATAAGCCTAGGTGTGGGTTGTGGTTCAGCTTGGTGATTGTTTGTAGTAACTTTCTCACTATCATTTGGTATGTTTAAATTTTCGAATTGATTAGTGAGATCTATGATTTCTAGATTTTCAGATTTGGACTCTTCATGAAAAGAAATATGAATAGATTCCTCAACTTTTCTAGAGATAGTGTTATATACTCTAAATGCTTTTCTAGAAGTGGAATATCCCAAAAAGAATGCTTTGTGTGATTTAGAGTCAAACTTATCTCTATCATCTTTGGTATTTAAGATATAGCATGTGGAACCAAAGGTATGAAAATAGTCGACTCTAGGTTTCTTAGAATGTATGATTTCATATGGAGTTTTCTTCAAATGAGAGTGAACCGTTACTCTATTTAACACATAGCATGCAGTGTTGACAGCTTCAGCCCAAAAGGTTTTGGGTGTGTTGTGTTTGAGCATCATAGTTCTAGCCATTTCTTGTAGTGATTGATTTTTCCTTTCAACTATATCATTTTGTTGTGGGGTGCGTGGAGCAGAAAAATTATGAGTGTACCCTTGAGATGTACAAAATTCCTCAAATATATGATTTTCAAATTCTCCACCATGATCACTTCTAATGGTACATATTTTGCTTTGTAATAGATTTTCAATCTTGGAACAAAATTGTATAAAAACATGAATAGTATCATCTTTGGTTGCAATAAAATGTACACATGTATATCTACTATAATCATCAACAATAACAAAACAATATCTTTTGCCACCAATAGATTGTGTCCTCATGGGTCTAAATAAATCCATATGAATTAATTCTAAAGATCTACTAGTGCTAAGTACATGTTTGGGTTTAAAAGAGGTTTTTTCTTGCTTTCCCATTGTACATGGTTCACAATTTTCAACTTGATCAAAAGATAAAGTAGGCAATCCACGAACAAGATCATATTTCACTAACTTTTTAATAACATGTGAACTAGCATGTCCTAGCTTTTTATGCCATAGTTGTAAGGTATTTTCATTTGCAAGCAAACATTTTCCCACTACAGATTTCATAGAGTTAGGTTTAAGAATATAAAGATTTCCAACTCTATTTCCTTCATAAACAACATTTGTAGTGTTTTCTATTAATAACTTGCAGCAGGTTTTGTTAAATAAAACATCATAACCACTATCACATAATTGACTAACACTTATCAAATTATGGTGCAAACCATCAACGAGTAGAACATTCTTTATTTCGAGGTTTGTACCAACATTACCTATTCCAACAATTTTGCCTTTACCATTGTCTCCAAAAGTGACTGTTCCACTTTTCTTTTCTTCAAAAGTTTGAAATGCATCCTTGTTTCCGGTCATATGTTTGGAACATCCACTGTCAACCACCCATTCCTGCATGAAAATGTAGATTTTGGTACCCATGTGATGGTCCGATATGGTTAGAACCATTTAAGTACAGATTGTATAAAGTTTCTTATTCAGAAGTCCAGTCGGTCGACAATTGTTCGACCGACATCTTTCTCGGTCGACTAATTGTCGATCGAGAAGGTTACTGTATTACAAACAAAGAAACACAGAAATTCAGCTCGGTTGACCAATTTTCGACCGAAATAGTTGCTGTTTAGTTGCTGTAGATTTTGATTTGTTACAGGCATTCGGTCGGTCGACAAAAGTTCGACCGATTGAATGTTCGGTCGACAATACTTCGACTGACTAAGTTTCTGTTTCAGTACAACAGTTCAGAAAATTAACAATATGCATGAAACCTTTTGTTAAGTTGAGATAAGACAATATAAATTGCAAAATGGAGCATTTGATCATATCTCAACTAAATTGCATTTGACTCTACTAAGTTTGGGGTTTTGGGACCCAAACTAAGTCGAAATCCTTAGTCTTATAAGGGCATGAAAATGAATAATGTCCAAGACGTAGAAAAAAATGACAAGTAATAGAATCAACTTCATTTCTCTTTCTAGCCATTGTGTTCTTAGGTACAAACATAGTCTGAGTTCTTTTGGGTTGATTTTTCTTTGGAGCATATCTCAAACCTTTTCTTCCATTGAAAATAGTACCAACGCTTAGAATGTTATAAAGAATATATTTTCTTCTTAACTCATAAAGTTCTCTTTGTAGCTTAGCAATGTCATTCATCTTCTTGTGTAAATGTTTTCTTGCTTGATCTAACTCAGATAATAATGAATCTCTTTCTTTTGCAACATTGTCATAGTCTAGATGGTTACACAGAATAGGTTGAGTCTGAAAATCTTTTAGTTTAGCTAACAATTCAGTCTTTTCTTTAGAAATAAGATCAAAAGTTGTTTCTAAAGTGAGTAGCTTTCTAGAGCAATCATCTAAAGATGTTTTTAAAGACAAATTCTCAAGATCAATGTTGTTCTTTTTAGAAGAAAGATTATCTAATTTAGCACATAGCACATCGTTTGATTTGATAACCTTTTTTAGTTTCTTCTTGACATCAACATACTTATCATGAGTTTCTTGTAGACTAGTAATTAACTCTTCTTTAGGAAGATCAAGTAGGCTTACCTCTTGAGAGTCTTCATCATCTTCTCTTGCCATTAGACATTCCACCTTTTCTTCTCCGCTTTCACTGTCACTTGACTCATCCCATGCAGCTTTATAGGCTTTTTCTCCCTTCTTCTTGTGTGAGCTTTTCTTTCCTTTCTTTGCTTTAGGACATTCATTTTTGAGATGTCCTTTCTTCCCACATTCAAAGCACCTAGGAGGAGAAGAAGAAGAACTAGAAATTTTGTTAGATTTAAACCTTTTGTATTTCTTACCGTTGACGATCAAGGCTTCTTCTCCTTCTTCTTCACTTGACTCGTCACTTTCTGGTGTGACGATCTTTGAGGCTTTTAGAGCCACATCCTTCTTCTTTCCTTGCTGAAGTTCACGTGCTCTTCTTTCTTCCTCTTCTAGGGTTGCTTCATGAGCTTCTAGGTTGCCAATAAGTTGCTCCATTTTCAGTCGAGTGAGATCATTAGCTTCTTCAATGGCTGTCACCTTTGGCTTATATTTAGGAGGAAGTGATCGAAGGATTTTTGATACCTGATCTTCTTCAAGAATAGGTTTTCCTAGGGCATTTAAACTATTAACAATAGAAGAGAATTTTGCAAACATTTCACTAATAGTTTCATTTGGATCCATACAGAAATGTTCAAACTTTTGCTTAAGCATGCTAATCTTAGAATTCTTGACTTGGACTGTACCTTCATAGGTTATGGGCAGTCTATGCCAAATATCATAGGCTGTGTCACAGTTTGATATCCTATTAAACTCTCCTACTGAAATTGAACAATATAAAATGCTTACAGCTTTGGCATTCATTTGAGCCAGCTTTACCGTGTTTGCATCCCATTCTGCAAATTGAGTTTGAGGAAGCTCATATGGGGTTGACACCATCCTCCATAAGTCCCAATTGATGACTTGAAAGTAGAACTGCATCCTTCTCTTCCAATATTGGTAGTTTGTTCCATCGAATGCTGGAGGTCTAGCAACAAGTGTCCCTTCAAGGTTAAGGTTGTTAAGCACTCCGTCACCCATTCTTCAAGACCTTGTAAGGGTTCCTTGAAGCCTGCTCTGATACCAATTGAAAAACACTAGAGGGGGGTGAATAGAGTTTTAAAATTTTTTTAACAATTATTGAACTCAAACAACCACAATTGAAATTGGAAGAAGGAGACAAGTGTTTAGAGTGGTTCCAACTTTAGCAAATACTAAAGTTGTCAGTCCACTACCCGGTTCCTTACCCAACTGGGATTTTGAAAGTATTTATTTTATTACCTTCACAAGGATTTATACAAAATACAATACTTTCTTTACACCCCTTGAACAACCTTCACTTGAAGTAGGTGCACCAACCCGAGGTAGCCTTCTTTGAAGTAACTCCAAGCTCCCCCTTGAAGTAGCCTTCCTCTCTAGAAGTAACCTCCCGTTGCACCAGCCTTCTTGAAGTAGCTCAAGGTCTCCTTCTTCACCAAGAAGATCTCCACCCTCTCCAATCTGCAGCCTCCAACCTAGGAGTAGCAAGGAGAGTACAAACAATAATAGAGAACAAGAAAGGAAAAGGAAATTACAACTTATCCTTTTGTAGCCCAAGGCTTGATTTTCCTAGATCAAGCATGTAGATCTCCTAACCAAAGTGTATGGAATTGTAATTGCAGTGGATAGGAGATGCTAGCCTATAGGACATGAATTTTGAGCTAAGGAAGGAAGTAGCCAATTGTCACAATGCTCAATTTGCTCACAAACAGATTGCTTAAAGTATGCTCAAGGATTTCTCAAGTGTAACAAGTGAGTTTGAGTGTCCTATGGCTTGTACTATTTATAGGAATGGCCTAAGGATGCTTAAGGACGTTCTAGACAACTTCTAGGGGTTTCTAAGTGCTTAACTAGCCGTTAGGTACAAGTTTGTTGCTTTAGCAACGACTAATTAATTTACTCTGCAGTTGCTGTCAGAGTTCATCTCGGTCGAGGAATGGTCGACCGAGACACCTACTCGGTCGAACTCTTGTCGACCGACAGGCTCTCTGAATCAAGTGTTTTGCAACGTTTATCTCCAACTGCCAACTACCTTGTCAGTTGTGTCTAACGGCTACTTTGGGTCTTTCTCGGTCGAGAAGATTGTCGACCGAGAGTGTCTCGGTCGAGGAGTTTGGTCGACCGAGATTGACCCTATTTCAATCTTTCAATTTAGGCACTAATTATATGTATGAGTGTGCATATGTGATCCTATTTGAAGGGGATGACTTATCTAAATGTGGTGTTTAGCTAGGGAAGATCTAATGCTTGATTTACATGAAATCTAAGTACTTGTACATTATATATGTGTACAAGTTTTTACAAAGCGATTACATTTCATGAAAATATAAATATGTAAGCATATGGATTTCCCTAGTACTTTGTCATCCACCTTGTTCCTGCACACTCAAGTAGCACGTTAGATTAATAAGAATGAAATGTTTTTCATTATCAAAACAAAGGGATTTGTAGATGTCCATTTAGCCAACACATATTACAGTGTCATTGAAGACATATGGGAGTTTGACTACATAGATTTCAGAATTCCACTCTTCAAATGTAATTGGGTTGATAACACCAAAGGAGTTATACTAGATGAATTAGGTTTCACTTTAGTGAACTTTGAAAAGATTGGTGAGAAGGGTGAACCATTCATATTGGCATCACATGTGAAACAAGTATTTCATATCGATGATCCTGCAAATGATAAATGGTCGGTTGTTCTTCATGGTAAAAGACAGTTCACCGAAGATCCTATAAATGAAGAAGAGTACTACGATAAGTATGATGATTCCAGTCCATTCTCAGTTGGGCTGCCAACACCACCAAATATTGAAGCTAATGATGACTTGTATGTGCGCGGAGATCACAATGAAGGATTGTTGATTGATAAAAAATCACAATATTAGAGGCATGCATGTTTATATTTTTTTATATGTTTTATTTTTATGAATGTGAACTTTACAATGTGAATTACTTTACAATGTGAATGTGAACTTTACAATGTGAATTACTTTACAATGTGAACTTTACAATGTGAATTACTTTATATTTGTGAATGTGAACTTTACAGACTGAATTACTTTACAATGTAAACTTTACAATGTGAATGTGAACTTTTAGATGGCTGAGCATTATCCTGATGAGCGTGCTGATGATTACTGTGAGGGTGAGGACATGAATGCACCGCCTCACAATGTAAGTTTTAAAAATATATCATATATTTCTAACTATATGTCCATTTATAGTTATATCCTGTAAGTGTGTTTATTTTGTCAAATTTTAGGTTGATGTTGCACATGTACCCTCTGAAGCACTTCATGCACTTGGTGAGAAGCACCAAAAAGTTGACAAGAGAAGGGGCATCACTATGATGAAGAAGTTAATAGTGCAAAGGGGCAATGGACCCAAACTTGTTGTCAATTTTGATAATGCAGGAAATGCAATTGGAGTGAACCGCAATTCGTTTGTTTCATATCTTGGGTATGTTACTCGTAGCCATTGTGGCTGTAAGATAGATTCTTGGCATCAAGTTCCTAAGGGGAAGAAAGACATAATATGGAAGGATTTATGTGTGAGTTATTATTATTTGCAATTCTATTTTGTAGATTACTAATTTTTTGGATACTAGTTAATAACAATTCTATTTTGTAGAGTATATTTGCATTGGATGAAAATTTGCATCGTAAATACGTGATGCAACGCTGTGGGAGGGTCCTAAGGAACTATAGGACAAATATCACTCAAGAATACATAAAAGAAGGTTACAAGAGGAAGAAGACATCCACTAAATAGTGGAACTTCCTGGACCAAGAAGAATGGAACGTCTTTGTTGCTTCAAGACAAACTGATGAATTCAAGGTACTAGGCGTCACTCCCAATTTAATCAATACACGTTGTATTCACCTATTCAAGATTAACATTTAGTGTTACTAACCAAATCATTAATGTGCATACTAACTAGGCCCTCAATGAGGCGCAAAAAGCAAGGCATGCACTGAATGTGCATGACCACACAATGGGTCCAAAGGGGTATGTAGGCATTCGCCAAAGACTACAGACTGAGTCTGCTGCTCAGTCTGCTGCTACTCAGGAGTCCTCTACTATAGGTACCACACCTCTGCCTCGCCATGATGTCTGGATAGCTAGGAGGAAAAATAAGAAGGGAGAAATAAGGAAGCCCACAACTGCTGAGGCCGCTGCAAAAATGGTAAAATACAACTCTTAGAGCAATCGTTCGAATATTGATTATTTGTGATATTTACTTAATTACAATTTTTTGTTTTGGCGATTAGCGAGAGTTGCACGAGCTGAGGAAACAAGGTGAGTTCATCCCTGAGGGCACAAGGGATGAATTGACAGTTGCTCTGGGTAACCGAGAGCATCTTGGACGTGTTAGGGTTGCATGCGCTGGTGTGGGCATCAAAGCGTTCTTTGGGCCATCCCAGCGCAAAGATATCCCAAAAACGGGACTTTCACAAGAAGAGGTAACCTATTCTTTCTTTAGAATGCTACTGTAAAAGAGAATTCAATAATCAGAAGCTAACATTTTTTTATCCATATATTGGTAGATAAGATAGTTGATAGGAAACTCAAAGAAGCAATGAGCAAGTGACAGGCATCTTTGACTGCCACTCAGCAGATAGTACCTATGGCGTCCCGCTCTACTCCTACTGGAGAGGTTGGGAGTAGTAATCCTATAGACCCACCTAGCACATCCGCTATAAGTATTTTTATGACATAGTAGCTAGTCTTTTCAAGATGATATGTTTTCAAGATTATATGTATATATGTACATAACATTCTTTGCATAAATTTATAGGGGTTGAAGCCATGCCGTCTAAAAATTAAAGAATTTGTCGTTGCAAAGGCGTCGGCTTACCCATCCCTACCAGGGGAAATGTTTCATGGGTCTCCACTACCAGATGGTTGGGTTCGTGTGAGCCCGCTATGTATATTCCCCAGTTGGGTGAATGAACAATTACCATATGCCCACTCAGATTGTGAAACACTTGGTGAGGCAGAAGGCGGAGTGATATTGTGGCCAAAAGTGGATTTTGTCTATACTGAAATTGTATGGTAAATTTACATTACGTTAAATTGTTAGTGTGTGTATATGAGGTCAATTGATCTAAAATTATATATACATGTTAAAATGAAGACACCCAGAGCATCTAGGCATCCACCTCCACCTCCTACATTACCAAGTTGGGTTCCAAAGGACCTACCATATCCATTAGGTTCTAATTGTAGGGGTATGGAAATATGGTTAGGCGAGCATGATATAAATTGCCTTATAACTGTTTCTATAGATGCGGATGTTGTAGGTCAATCATACGAAAACAAACTATTTATATAAGATATTTTGGAGTTGTTTCTTTATGATTGGTTGAATACATCTATGATAGAGCTATGGATAAGGTGAAATCTTCTTTATACATCCATATACCTTGTGTAGGATCTGGTGATCTGGTTTCTTATATATTAATGCATATGTAATACATGTTTTGCAGCTACCTATTCAAGATATGTGCATATTTTTCATTTGAACATGTAGGGTTTTTTATTCAATCTTTGATTAGTCTAGTAGCTAAATACCCTTCGTCAGTTCAACATTACTGTTGTGATGCTTTTACAAGTTTTGGTCAAAATAAGAAGACGGTGATAATAGCTCCATTCAATGTGGAGTAAGTTTACTTTGCTTATAATTTGGACTTAAGAAAAATACATTTTTATTGTGGATTTTGAGTTATTAATTTTTAACTTCTTTACCTCTAGGGTAACACATTGGGAGTTACTAGTTATTGTCCCCAAGACATTCACTATCTATTATCTTGATCCTAAGGGGACTAAATTGAATCCAACATATGGACATGCAATGAAAATGACATTATTCCGGTGAGAAATATTTCATTTTCATATCCGTTAACATATGTCATTACATTACTATTTAATTATGGAATTTACTGTGTTACATTAACATGTAGGGGTTTGGATGAGTTCAAAAAGGCTGGAGGAAAGGTCCCCAGGAAAAAGAACCAGCCAATAATTTGGGAAAATGTGAAAGAAAGTTCCCGACTCCAATGTATATATTATTTATGTGAACTGTGCTTAGTTCTATTTTTTAATATTTTGTATGTTTCAATTTATAGTGTGCTACACAAGACAATGGATGGGCATGTGCATAGCATGTGATGTGATTTATGAACATGATTATCCAACATGTCGCAGTGGACATCGATACCATACATGAGGTATTATATATAGTCTCATTAGATAATATGAAATATATCAATCTTATTTATATATTATTAATTATATATATACATCATTCTATTTACAGGCATTTAAAACTGACCCAACTACAGGAAAGGCCTTGTTAGATGTCCATGCTCCCTATACATGAGGTATTATATATAGTCTCATTAGATAATATAAAATATATCAATCTTATTAATATATTATTAATTATATATATACATCATTCTATTTGCAGGTGTTTAAAACTGACCCAACTACAGGAAAGGCCTTGTTAGATGTCCATGCTCCCTATACGAAGGAAGAATTAAATGATGTAAGAGAAGAATGGGTAAAATCCATACAAATAGTGGGGCTTTTAAAATATAATTGGGATGTTGATAGCGAATAATTACTAAAGAATGATATTTTGTAAATGAATTTTTCTGAATTGTCATGTGTGAATGTTTCTACATGTGTCTGAATATTTATATATGTGTGAATCTAAAAATGAATGGAACTTCTGGTTGCTACATTAATGTTTCTACATGTGTGAATGGGAAAATGAATGGAACTGCATATTGCTACATGAATGTTTTTACATGTGTGAAAATCGAATGGAACTGCAGGTTGCTAAATGTTTGAAAATTAATGTTGTTAATTTTGCAGGTTGGTGGCCTGTTATTGACTGATATCAATGGATGTCATAAACCTGCAGTTCATAACTGAACTACATGTTCTCATCCTGCGACCAGCCACAGCAGGCCTGCAAACTGATAAGAAAAAAAAATACAATCGGCGTCGGTTATTTGTATAAAACTGACGACGAACTATTACAGCGTCGGTCAAACATAGAAACCGACGCCTAAGGAAGCAGATATGGCGTCGGTTATAATTAAAAAACTGACGCTGACGGTTCTGGCATCGGTTGACATATTAGTAATCGACGTCTATTTCCCTAATTAGCCAGACACCACGGCCGTGGTGGCCAGACACCACGGCAGTGGTGGCCAGACACCACGGCCGTGCTGGACAACACGACCATGGCAGCTGGCCAAACAACACGGCTGTGCTGGCTAGCACGACTGTGGCAGACGGTGATATGGCGTCGGTTTTCACTAATAAACCGACACTTATAGTGCCCTAGATGGAACCCTTTCTGTGGCGTGAAAGTTTATGGTGTCGGTTAACATTCTAATAACTGACGTGTATAGCCCCTGCTGGAACGTTTTCGGTGGCGCGTGAAGGGTTATGGCGTCGGTTTCAAAACCGATGCCTAAGGATCTGCCTTTTAGCGACGCCCACATAGGTGTCGCATTAAAACCGACGCTAAATGACTTAAATAACTGACAATAAAGGTCAGTTATTTACTAGTGATCGTAAAAGCGTGATGCAACATGGTGGAATGATGCTAAGGAACTATAGGACAAATCTGAACAGAGAATACATAAAAGATGGTGATAAGAAGAAGAAGTCAGCCCTTGAACAGTAGAACTTCTTGGACAAAGAAGATTGGGACACGCTTTTTGCTTCAAGACAAACTAAAGAATTCAAGGTATTAAGCGTCACTCCCAATTCACCTATTCAAGATTAACCTTTAGTGTTACTAACCAAATCAATTTACATACTAACTAGGCTTTCAGTGAGGTGCAAAGAGAAATGTGTGGACTGAATGTGCATGACCACACAATGGGTCCAAAGGGCTATGCAGGAACTCACCAAAGACTACAGACGAAGTCTGCTGCTACTCAGGAGTCCTCTACTACTACATCTACCACACCCATGCCTCGCCATGATGTCTGGATAGCTAGGAGGAAAAACAAGAAGGGTGAAATAACAAAGCCCGTAATTGCTGAGGCGGCTGTGATAATGGTAAAATACAACTCTTAGAGCAATCATTCGAATATTGATTATTTGTGGTGTTTACTTACCAATTTCTATTGATGGTGATTAGCGGGAGTTGCACAAGCAGAGGAAACAGGGAACGTTCATCCCTCAGGGCACAAGGGATGAATTGACAGTTGCTCTGGGTAACCCAGAGCATCCTAGACATGTTAGGGGTGCAGACACTGGTGTGGGCATCAAAGCATTCTTTGGGCCATCCCAGCGCAAACCCAGTGCAGGACTTTCATAAGAAGAGGTAAACTATTCTTTTTTTAGAATGTTACTGCAAAAGGGAATTCAATAATAAGAAGATAATGTTTCTTTTATCCTTATATAGGATAATAAGAGAGTCGAGGATATAGTTGCTGAGAAGGTCAAGGAAGAAATGTTGCGGTGGCAAGCTTCTCAGGCTTCCAATCAGCCTATGGCAGCCCGCTCTTCTCCTGATGCACAGGATGTGAGTAATCTTGTAGACCCACCACCTAGCACGTCTACTGTAAGTATTGTTTATGACATAGTAGCTAGTATTTTCAAGATGATATGTTTTTAAGATGATATGCATATATGTATAACATTATTTACGTAAATTTGTAGGCGTTGAAGCCATGCCACTTAAGAATGGAAGAATATATTATTGCAGTGGCGCAGGCTTACCCATCCCTTCTTGGGGCAACGATTCACGAGACTCCAATACCACCAGATTACGTTCGTGTGAGCCTGATACGTGTATTCCCCAATTGGAGGGAAGCTACATTGCCATATGCCCACCCGGATACTGATACACTTGTTGAGGCAGAAGGGGGGTTGATATTGTGGCCCAAAGCAAATGTCGTCTGCACTACTGAAATTGTAAGATAAATTTAAATTACTTTAAATTGTTAATGTGTATATATGATGTCAATTGATCTAAAATTATATATATAGGTTAAAAAGAAGACACCCGAAGCATCTATGCCTCCACCTCCATATCCTGCATTACCAAGTTGGGTTCCAACTAACCTAAAATTCCCATTAGGTTCTGTTTGTAAGGGAATGGAAGTATGGCTACGCGCACATAATATACATTGCCCTATAGTTGTTTCTTTAGAAGCGGATTATGCAGGTCAATCATACGAAATCTCTCTATTTATACATGATATTATTGAGTTGTTTATCTATGATTGGCTGAATACATCAATGATAGAGGCATGGATAATGTGAGATCTTATTTATACATCCATATACCTTGTGTAGGATCTGGTGATCTGGTTTCTTATATATTAATGCATACATAATACATGTTTTACAGCTACTTAGTCGAAATTCAATGTAAACAATTTGGGTTAGAACATGTGAGATTTTTTATTCCATCATTGATTAGTCTGGTAACTAAAGACCCTAATAGCGTTCAACAATACTCTTGTGATGCTTTTACAATTTTTGGTCAAAAAAAGAAGAAAATAATAATAGCTCCATTCAATGTGAAGTAAGTTCATTTTTCTTATAATTTAGACTTAATAAAATTACATTTTTATTGTGGATTTTGACTTATTAATTTTTAACATTTTTACCTCTAGCGCTAATCATTGGGAGTTACTAGTTATTCTCCCCGTGACGTTCACTGTCTATTATCTAGATCCTGCGGGGGGTATATTGAATCCAAAAATTAGATACGTAATGAGAATGACATTATTCTGGTGAGAAATATTTCATTTTTATATCTGTTAACATCTGTTATTACATTACTATTTAATTATGTAAGTTACCGTGTTACATTAACAAGTAGGGGTTTAGATGTGTTCAAAAAGGCTGGAGGAAAGGTCCCCAGTAAAAAGAACCAGTCAATAATTTGGGAGAATGTGAAAGTAAGTTCCCGACTCCAATATATATGTTATTTATGTGAACTGTGCTTATTTGTATTTTTTTAATATTTTGTACCCATTTTATAGTGTGCTACACAAGACAACGATTGGGCATGTGCATACTATGTGATGCGGTTTGTTGACATGATTATGAAACAGGTAGATGAAATCAATGTCATACCTAAGGTATTATATATAGTCTTATTAGATAGTATGAAATGCATCATACTTATTCATATATTATTACTTATATATATATATCATTCTCTTTGCAGGTGTTTAAAATTGACCCCACTACAGGTAAAGCCTTAAAAGACGTACATGCTCCATATATGATGGAAGTATTAAATGACGTAAGAGAAGAATGGGCAAGAGCCATACAAGCAGTGGGGACTGTAAGATATAATTGGGATGCTGATAGCGATGATAAATGATATTTTGTAAATGAATGTTAGTACATGTGTTTCTACATGTTTGAATATTTCTACATGTTTGAATATTTCTACATGTATTTGAATGTTTCTACATCTATAAATGTGAAAATTGAATTGATGTCTGAATGTATCTACCTATGTGTGAAAAGAATATTTGTTGATTTTACAGGTTTGTGGCCTGTTTATTGGCTGATATCAATGGATGTCGTAAACCTATAGTTCAGAACTGAACTGTAGGTTTTCATCCTGCTGACCAATCACAGCAGGTCTGCAAACTGATATAAAAAAAAAATTCAAACCATAGGCGTCGGTTATTAGTATAAAACCGACAACAAAGGCTTACAATGTCAGTTAATAGCAAAAAACCCCCGCCTAATGTGACCAAACAACATAGCCGTGCAGTTCAGCACGGCTGTGGCGGCAGGTTATGTGACTATAGGCGTCGATTATTGTTCTAAAACTGACAACAAAGGCTTACAACATCGGTTAATAGAAAAAACCGCCGTCTAATGTGGCCAGTCACCACAGTCGTGCTGTCCAGCACGGCTGTGGTGGCAGGTGATATGCTGCCTAATGTGGCCAGTCACCACGATCGTGCTATCCAACACGGTCGTCGCGGCAGGTGATATGGCGTCAGTTATTATTGGAAAACCAACGTCGATAGTGTCCTAGATGGCGCCCTTTTTGTGGCGCGGATGATTATAGCGTCGATTTTCTTACTTATAATCGACGCATATGGTGGCCCTGATGATGCGTTTTCGATGGCGCAAAGCATTGTGGCATCAGTATTAAAACTGACGCCGAAGGTTTCGACTTTTAGCGGCGCCCACATAGGTGTCTCTTGGAAACCGTCGGTAAAAGGGCTTAAATAACCAACGCTAAAGGCCAGATCTGTACTAGTGATTGCATCTATATCTTACTCATGAATACCTAAGGAAATGGACCTTCTCTGTGATTTAAGGTCTGATATCTAAATTTTCTACATCTATAGTTTAGTTGTGCTAAATGTTTTTTCTATAACCTCCTATTATACTAAAAGATGATGTTTTGAGAACTGTTTTGGATATGTGGACTATATTAACTAGATTTTATGTTCTTCCTAACCTTTTTTAGTTACTCCATAATGTCATTTACTTGATCAAATAATCATGTAATTGTTGAATTTCAAAATACAAGTGAAATAGTTACTAAATATGTCATCCTTCTAGAGTATTCATATTATATAAAAGGAAATGTATATGAATACTAGTTTTAGTGATATGGGTTTATATAAAATGTTTATCGGACCTTAATATAATCATTATTCTAGTGGAAGTTCCTTTATTGTAGGTCTATAATTCTAAAGTAGGTCTTCTATGCATAGAAGTGGCACATTTTAAGTAAGATAGTGTTGTCAATAAAATGTCCTCATACTTTTGAATTTAAAACTAATATTTGGTATAATGGTGTGTAACTATAATGTGAAATGTCATCCACAATTTTAAATTGTTATGATTTTCTTACATGGTATTGAACCTAATGTGGACATTTAAGGTGGATTACCCTTTCTATGTTAGGTATTCAGACTGTATGTCCTAGTGAGAACTTGGAATAATATGATGAACCATCTTATACTTACTAAAGAAATTGACCTCACTTATATCCTTAGTTAAAATGAAAGAAAATTGACATCAAAAAATACAATTATATTATTATGGAATGTTTGTATCATAAAATAAATTAACAAAATAACCAAGGTGTAACTTTAGGTTTCTAAATTGAATGTTAGTTTTAACAATCAATGGAAGTATTTTATGATAAATAACTTTAATAAGTTGATTCTCTACCTTACATGAAGTCTATGACTTATATACCTCCACTTTTTAGAATGTTGAGAGTTCACTACATGAGATATAAAACATGACACTAAAAATATATCTTGGATATTTTTTAAATATATATGTGTTAGAGTTGGTGTCTTGAGGTTGATCCCTTTTATAACTGGCATGTGTATCATCATCTGGATGATAATTGGACCCAATTGTTAAATACCACCCATTTTTTAAAATGATAAAAACATAATATGGGAAACAAAATTATGGCATTGCTAATAGTGGATGAGTTATGTGGTCTTATAAATCTAGTAACCTTGCCTCCAAATATTTATGTACAACTTATAATATCCAAGTGGACTCTAAAAGATGAATATAATGGAGATTGGTTGACTTTAATTTATGTTACCAAAACAATACAATATGAGATTCCCTCATGATACTCTTACACTTGAATAGTGACAATTCATGTTCTATGATCATGTCTTGCCTTATATGTTAATTTTGGGAGAGTTTATGTATGGAGTAGTGACATATCTTTATAATACTATTTACATGTTGAGATGAAAAAGTAGGAGTAGAAATATCTTATGTAATGCCTTGTCTAAGGATGATGTGACATGGACAAATTTGTTGGCCCTTGTTGTATCCGAAGATAATAGCTTGGGCCTTGTTATCATGGAGAATGCTATTATGGACCTTGTTGTGGTCAAGATTGACTTGTTGGGTCTTATTGTGGACAAAGATAGATAGTTGTACTTGTTGGCTAAATTGGGCATTAGTATAATCCCTTTGTTTTGATAATGACAAACATTTCATTCTTATGGATCTAACATGCTACTTGAGTGTTGCAGGAATAAGGTGAATGCTAAATACTTGGAAGATCTATATGATAAATTTGCTTTAATTTCATGATTGTAATCAAATGTAAACACTTGTACAAGATATATAATGTACAAGTACTTAGACATCATGTAAATCAAGCGTTAGATCTTCCCTACCCAATCACAACACTTAGATAGGTCATCCCCTATAATAGTGTCACATCTGCACACTCATAGACACACTTGGTACTTAATTTAAAACATTGAAACAGGGTTAATCTCGGTTGAAAAACTCCTCGACCGAGACACTCTTGGTCGATAATTTCCTCGACCGAAAATGACCCAGGTAGCCGTTAGACACAGCAGACAAAGTAGTTGGGAGTTGGATCAGAATGTTATATACACTTGACTCTAGACAGTCCCTCGGTCAACAAAACTTCGACCGACAGGGATCTCGGTCGACAATTCCTCGACCGAGAATGTCTCTGTCTGCACTTTTCAGAATTAATTAACTAACCGTTGCTAAAGCAACTAGTGGATACCTAACAGCTAGTTAAGCACTTTGAACCCCCTAGAAAGTGTCTAGAACGTCCTTAAGCATCCATAGGCCATTCCTATAAATAGGACAAGCCATAGGACACCCAAAACACACTTGTGCTACATTTGTGCTATACTTGAGCTTACACACTTGCAATTGGCAATCTGTTTTGAGCAATTGAGCAACACTAGCATTGGCTATTCTTTTCCTTGCTCCAAATTCGTGTCCTATAGGTTAGCATCTCCTATCCACTAAACCTACACTTCAATACTCATTGGTTAGGAGATCTATACGCTTGATATAGGCAAATCAAGCCTTGTGCTTACAACGGTATTGCAATTTCTATTTTTCCTTCTTGTTCCTTTTTATCCTTTGTACTCTCCTTGCTACTCCTAGGGTTGGAGGCCGCAGATTGGAGAGGGTTTGACTTATCAGGTGGAGAAGGTGGACTTCAGACTACTTCAAGAAGGCTGTCTCAATGGGAAGCTACTTCAAGAGGAAGGCTACTTCAAGGGGAGCTTGAGGTTACTTCAAGGAAGGCTGCTTCAAGGTTGGTGAAACTACTTCTAGGTGAAGGCTGTCCAGAGGGTTTGGTGAAAGTATTGTAATTTTATGTAACGTATTTGCGAGGTAATAAAATTAAATACTTTCAAAATCTCAGTTGGGTAAGCAACCAGGTAGTGGATTGACTTCCTTAGTATTTGCTAAGGTTGTAACCACTCTAAATCCTTGCCCCCTTGTCCAATATATTTGTGGTTGCTTAATTTGGTTAAGTTATTTATAAAATATCATAAAACCATATTCACACCCCCTCTAGTAGTTTTTCAATTGGTATCAGAGCAGGCTTCAAGGAGCTCTAATCAAGTCTTGAAGAATGAAGGGTGGTGGTGTCTACAACCGCAAGCAAATGAAAAGCATGGACCAATCTTCAACTAGTTGCAATTGGTGCTTAGGAACAAGGAACTCTACACCTAGTTGTCCATGGAGGTCAAAGAAGGAAGATGCACATAAAGAATGCCTTATTGCTACAATAAGTGAAGAAGAAGAAGAAGAAGAAGAAGAGGTAAGCCTTTTTGATTTACCTAAATAAGAGCTAATTGCTAGTTTTGAAGAGACACATAATAAGTATATTGAGTGCAAGAAGAAATTAAAGAAATCTAATAAAGCAAATGATGAGTTACATGCTAAACTTCTTGCTCTCATATATGAAAATGAAGATCTTAGAAAGGTTATTGAAGATCATGATATTAAGCTAAAATCTATAGAAGCAAATGGCAATCTTCTTTCCCTAGAAAAGTTAAACTTGCAAGCTCAAGTAAATGATCTTTAAAAACAACCTATTTTGTGTACACATCTAGATTATTATATTATTGTGAAAGAAAGAGATTCTTTATTATCTAATCTAGATCAAGAAAAGTTAGATATCAAGAAGAGAATGGATGAGATTGTTAAGTTGCAACAAGATGTGAGTAGTTTGAGTAACAATGATATCCTTGATAAAATCTTAAATGATCCTTATCGTCAAGTTGGAAGGAGAGGACTAGGTTATAAGCCTAAAGGAAAATCTTATCAAAAACCTAGTTGGAGAAAGACACAAGTGCCAAAGAGTCAATCCATGAATGCACCTAGAGGCAAATATACATATGTACCCAAGAACAACCTAGAACAAAATCATAGAAAGAGATATGAGGTTGATTCTATATGTTGCCATTATTGTTTATGTCTTGGACATTATTCCTTCTCGTGTCCTTACAAGAAAAAGGATGTTGAGTTAGTATGGGTTCTAAGACCCCCAAACTAAATGAATATAATTAAGTTGATATATGACCAAAGACTCTAAGTTTCATATCTCCATGTCTATCCCAACTTAAAATAATAAGATAACAAATTGATTCAAATCTCTAACTTGAAGATACACATCTTATAAAATCTGCAGAGACACCTCTTTAGAAATTTGTCTTAATTTGGGTTCCAAAAACCCAAGGATTTGAATATGATTAGTTGAGAATACATATTACTTTGATATTTATATGTTTTATCTCAACTAAACTGATTTTTAAATCACATAATTGAATTGAAAGAGATCTATGTTTTACTTATAAAATGAATTACTGAAAAACAGTACATAAATAATCTCGGTCGAGACACTGTTCGACCGAGAACACGGTCGGTCGAGAAATGGTCGACCGAGCAGGTTACTGTTTTCAAGTTTGCAGCAAATCTGATAAAACCTGTAGAAACAACAACATTCTCGGTCGAGAAAAATGTCGACCGAGATAAATTCGGTCGACAAATAGCTCGACCGAATCAAGTTCTGCTGAACCTGTTTTCAATTAATCTAGTCTGCTGTCAAATTTGTTATTAATGATTGATTTAATATAGAGATCATCTTTGAAACAAGACATATTGATCTTTTTGCATCATGAATTAAGGTATAACATTATGAATATGGAATCCTTAAATATATTGCAAAAGTGAAGACTAATTTTGAACAAAACCTTATTCATTGATTGAAAAAGTTTATTAAGCATAATCATTTGCATGGTCTGTCTTAAAATTGAAAACTTATGAACATAAATGAGATTATTTTGGTTTATCCTCTACATGGTTTGGCTTAAAACTGAAAAATTATGAACCATGTTAGTTTAATCAAGGAAATTACTGTTTTATCATAGTCCACATGGTTTATCCTAAGTATTTCTTGGTCTATCTATATAGGAACCATGTGTATTAAAATTTTAAATGGTCATAATCATTGTATTTCATGAAATTACATGCTTCTATGGTGATCATTGTATTGTGGATATGCTTCTACTATTCTATCATAAATATTGTGCCATGATCATTCTGTTTCATTGGTTTGTCTAAAATAATCTTTGATCCATATATGCAAACCATGAATGGATATTGTTTTTGATCATTGTGATTCAACTCATATGAAGATGTCATTTTGCATAAACAGCAAAACTTCATGGCACAAATACATTTTAAATTGAAAATCTGCCAAAATTATACTTCATATATAAGTGTTCAAATTGGAAATCTGCAGAAATTGCCTCTTGGTTGAAATCAAGTTTGACCAAGGGGCGCTATGGTCGAAGTCAAGGTCGACCTAAAATAAGCTTGACAGTATGCTTATTTGTACATCTTTTTACTGCACTTAACCTTAGTATCTTGATTCAAAATATGTTCATCATATTGAAAACATAAAACTCGAATGATAGGTCAAAATCAAATCTTAAAAATCATTTGTGACCTTAGAATCCTTAAATTGTCTTAATTATAAGATTAAGGGGGAGCTCACAAAAACTAGGGTGATTATAAGATTAAGAAGCTTATAAAACTTTGTAAACATCATCTGAAGTTTGTTATGACCTTAGTATCCTTGAAAGTAATTTTTGTTATGAAAACAAAGAAATCTACAATATTCATGAATAATGATATATATCTTGGCTTAATGGCATTCTCTAAACAAATCTGGGCTTAACACCCCGTGCATTTTGTTAGAGATACATTCATTATAAAGCTTAAAAGTATCTCATATCATTTTAGGGCTTAACATCCCTTGTAAATGGTTGAGAAACTATTAAATATATTCATAAACTTAAAGGATTCTCATGTCATTTTCAGGACTTAACATCCCGAGTAAAATGGATGAGAAATCAAAATACATATGCCATGGATCTAAAAGTATCTCATATCATTTCAAGGCTTAACATCCTTTGCAAATGATTGAGATACAAATTGTGGCTAAATTTGACAATAAAATTGAATATCTTATTAAGGGGGAGTATAGTATAAAATTGAGGGGGAGAAATAAAGAGTTATACTAAATGATTATATTGGATATCCTTTTGAAATGACAAAGGGGGAGAAATAATATAAAATCAAAAACATAAAATTAAAATGAGTTTCATAATATCTCGGCCAGCATTCACTTGCAAAACAAGAATGGCTACAAAAGGTAAATTTCAGGTATGAAACTCACATGATTTATATTTCCTTATTTTATATTTAGGAAATGTTTGTCATCTTCAAAAAGGGGGAGATTGTTGACTAAATTGGACATTAATATAATCCCTTTGTTTTGATAATGACAAACATTTCATTCTTGTGGATCTAACGTGCTACTTGAGTGTTGCAGGAATAAGGTGGATGCCAAATACTTGGAAGATCTATATGATAAATTTGCTTTAATTTCATGATTGTAATCAAATGTAAACACTTGTACAAGATATATAATGTACAACTACTTAGACATCATGTAAATCAAGTGTTAGATCTTCCCTAGCCAATCACAACACTTAGATAGGTCATCCCCTATAATAGTGTCACATCTGCACACTCATACACACACTTGGTACTTAATTTAAAATATTGAGACAGGGTTAATCTTGGTCGACAAACTCCTCGACCAAGACACTCTTGGTCGACAATTTCCTCGACCGAGAATGACCCAGGTAGCCGTTAGACATAGCAAACAAAGTAGTTGGGAGTTGGATCATAACGTTATATACACTTGACTCCAGACAGTCCCTCGGTCGACAAAACTTCGACCGACAGGGATCTCGGTCGACAATTCCTCGACCGAGAATGTCTCTGTCTGCACTTTTCAGAATTAATTAACTAGCCATTGTTAAAGCAACTAGTGGATACCTAACGGCTAGTTAAGCACTTAGAACTCCCTAAAAAGTGTCTAGAACGTCCTTAAGCATCCATAGGCCATTCCTATAAATAGGACAAGCCATAGGACACCCAAAACACACTTGTGCTACATTTGTGCTATACTTGAACTTACACACTTGCAATTGGCAATCTGTTTTGAGCAATTGAGCAACACTAACATTGGCTATTCTTTTCCTTACTCCAAATTCGTGTCCTATAGGCTAGCATCTCCTATCCACTAAACCTACACTTCAATACTCATTGGTTAGGAGATCTATACGCTTGATATTGGAAAATCAAGCCTTGTTCTTACAACGGTATTGTAATTTCTATTTTTCCTTCTTGTTCCTTTTTATCCTTTATACTCTCCTTGCTACTCCTAGGGTTGGAGGCTGTGGATTGGAGAGGGTTTGACTTCTCAGGTGGAGAAGGTGGACTTCGGACTACTTCAAGAAGGCTGTCTCAACGGGAAGCTACTTCAAGAGGAAGGCTACTTCAAGGGGAGCTTGATGTTACTTCAAGGAAGGCTGCTTCAAGGTTGGTGAGACTACTTCTAGGTGAAGGCTGTCTGGAGGGTTTGGTGAAAGTATTGGAATTTAATGTAACATCCTTGCGAGGTAAGAAAATTAAATACTTTTAAAATCCCAGTTGGGTAAGCAACCGGGTAGTGGATTGACTGCCTTAGTATTTTCAAAGGTTGGACCACTCTAAATCCTTGTCCCCTTATCCAATATATTTGTGGTTGCTTAATTTTGTTAAATTATTTATAAAATATCATAAAACCCTATTCAACCCCCTCTAGTGGTTTTTCAGTACCTTGATTCAGTGTCATGATATTGTTTTATACATTAAATATCTTTTGGAGTTGTAATAGTTGATTTATTTCCCAAACATATGTAGGTATCTTGTATGTGTCTTGATTGATTGAAATAAAAATACCTAATTGAAATAAATAATTAGTGTGACCTTGATCATATAGTGACATGTGACCGTAGAATTATCCTAGTTCCAGAACATTTTGCATAGTGAAATGAGTAATCCTCATTAATGACCTTAGACTCATATATTGTTCAGTATAAGCAGGTGAGGGAGGATTTGTCTCATCATTATGACTTTAAGGTGTTTGAGAACAATTGTGGTTGTGTCTCCATTTTATATGTAATTGAGAGCGGCGGTGGTCGTATCTTGGATTTGCTAGTTTATACCCTAGTTTCTGGTGTCATGACTTCTGTACCCAGGATGGACCAGGATGTTTTAGCAGTTGATCCAATGTGCCACTATGGTTGTCACTCGTACTGACTTAGAGGAAGAGATCTTTAAGATTCTGATCATCTTAGATCTTTTGTGGTTCTAAATGTGACTTCACAGTGGTCATCTAGTAGTTTGAGTGGTACACATCAAACTACTCAGGGCAATAATGAAATATATAACTTTTCTATGTAGTATATCTATTTAGGTGTAATTGACGAATCACGTGGAAGTGTAATTATTTTTTTATTTATTGAAAACATTGTATATGCTTCGTACTTTGTATAGGTAAGTGTATGGCTCAGGTACATACATGGTATTTCCTTTTGCACTTATTGATTGAACATCCATGTGTAGAGGTTTAATATTTTCTCAATATACATATTTAATTATGAGAATCAATACTTGATACATATATCTTGAGTAATGGTATTATAATGTTGATTAATCTACCTCTAAATAAGTTGATTATAATATGCTTATAAGCACTAAGATGTTATCTTTGTTATGTCATCACTGGGACTAGGGATCTCACCTGTGGTTTTTCACAACCTTTTTAGGTATGTTGGATAAGTCTTAAGAAAATGTTGATCATGATGTAACATGAAAGAATATAGTTAAGTATTGAGTGTATGTGTACTCTCACTTTTCTGAGTGATGGGTGAGTAGTTGACGAACTACATGTTATGTTATTTTATGTGGTATTTTCTTACAAATATGATTTGTAAGTTGATCTGGCACTTTTGTGATGTTGTAGTCACATGGATATATATCATATTGCAATCTTACCTTGGAAAATTTAATTAAGGGATTTCAATTTGTTCACTTATCATGTCCTCTTTTAGAATGGATGTAGTGTGATGAAATATATTTTTCTAAGATATCATGTGAAGTGTGAGAGATGTTTGTAATCGATTCTTTATGTGGATCTCCTTATTTGGAATTTTTAGCTTGATATTTGATAAATATTAGATGTAAGTTGGATTTTGACTAAGGATCTATCCTACTGGTCAATTAAGGTTGATTTATAAGGATGGGTCCTCACAAAAATGGTAGTGGAAAACTTTCTTGATATGACACACTTCTTAAAAGAGTTTCTCTTGACTCACATTCTAAATTGATGATAATCCCCTTTATTAGAATATATAGCAAGAATTTATTATTAGTTGGAAGGAAGCATAAACATCTCTTTTGTTGAAGAAATTTTTATTGAAATAGAAATCTTGGATGAAATGGATAAAATAGGGGGATTTACATATCAAAGATTTTCTACTCCTCTTTCAGAACAAGAAGACAAATAAATCACATAAAAACTGTCAACAACAATGACAGTCTCTCTATTGATTCTCAAATAATCAAAGTTCATATAATCAAGTACTATAGAGACGTTTTAACAATGGGAACATTGTTAGTATCATGATGAAATTGAATCTCCAAAGTTTTATGAAGCTCAAGAGATGAAGTTGAATAGATATATTACTCTATGTGAAATTGAGGAGGTTATAAAAAAATTTCAATACTAAAAGGTGTTCTGGAGTTGATTGTTTTAATAGTAAATTCTTCATATATTTAAGGAGCTTCATGAAGTCTAACACTACTAAGGCCATTGTATTTTTTCAAAATTTGTAGACTCTAAGGGAAGAAAATTGAACCTTCATCACTCCTACTCCAAGAACAACTAATACACAAGTCACAAAAAACTAGAGACACATTACTTTAAGCAATGCCATTTTTAAAATCATCTCTATGATCATTAGCAATAGACTACAAGGAGTTCTTTCTACCCCAATTAGTAATAGTCAATATACTTTCATTAAAGGTAGACGCGTACTTCAAGCCATCTTTCTTTCCAATAAACTCATTGATGATTTGAATAGGAAAGATTGCAAATCTAAATGTTGTTTGAAGATGGATTTGACTACAGCTTATGAAAATATATCTTGGGAATCTTTGTTTCATATCATTGATATCATGACCTTTCCTAAATGTTGGTGTTTATGGATCAAAGAAATATTTATAACTATTTCTTATGAACTCCTAATTAATGATGTTCAATCAAAAAGTTCCAATCCCAGGAATAAGGTGATGTATGTTGACTCCCTAGCCCTTTAGTTTATGTGATTGTTATGCAACCTTCACTCAACTACTAGATAAATCTTCTAAAGAGGTACATTTCACTCTATACATATGTTCTAGACCTCATGCTTCCCCTTGCTTGTTTCAGTTATGGATGATATTGAGAAACTTCGTAGATAGTTTATCTGGCAAAAACTAATAACAAAATGAATATTCATCTCATACAATAGGAGAAAATCACTAAACCAAAAAAGTGAAGGAAATCTACTTTTTAGATCTATAAGAAATATGGTACAATCCACTTTTGTTATTCATGATTGGAGCTTAGACACTAAATAGGATGATGTGTGGATAAAATGGATTAATGAATTGTATTTGTTCAAAAATATCTTCTGAATCATTAGTAATTATGCATCATTCTCTTGGCGTTAAATATAATTATTAGAAAGAGTGACACATTGAAATAACATATCATGTTTAAAGTTTTAAATGGTAAAAACATCTCTATTTGGAGTGATCCATGGCTACCAGATTATTTATTTCTTGTTGATGTCCTTTGTAGAGAAAGGTTCATTAAGTCGGGTTTGAAGGCAAGTTGTAAACTTACTCATCTTATTAAATGTACAGATCCGTTTCTTGAGAAAGAGGGACGCCTTGAAGATTTTAACTATTTTCTAGATAGAGTGCCCTAGCCAAAAGGAGTTACATATATTATTACATCTGAGGGTTTGGAAGAAACTAAACTAAAACATGTATGGTCTGCAATCAAAAATAGGTGTGGTATCTCGTATTATTTTGAGTGGTTATGGTGTTATAGCATCCCCAAAAGATATCACATGCATGGTGGAAAGTAGAGCACAATAAACTTGCAACCAATAACTACATCAGGATAGTGGGTATCTCTATTCCTTCTTTTTTGATCCTTTGCAAAAATAGTGATGAAAATATTGAACACTTAATGTCTGAGTGTAGTTACTCTAAAAGTATCCGGGAGAAAGCTATTATCAAAGGCATCCTTGAATTTCAATCTGGTCTTAGCTTGTACAAGAACAAATCATCTCATTTTCTAAGTTGCAATATTCTTTATTGGATCTGGAAAGAAAAAATTGTAAAAGTTTGTTAGGAGAAAGAAATATCTTCAAACTACCTGTAAAGTATTGGTAGGGGCAAATTCAAAAGTCTATTTTATCGATTTATCATTCATGGCTCTCTTGATGGACTGGTTTTGCTTGATGCAATTTTGTTCTATGAAAAAGTTTTTGAGTTTGATTGGGCTTTGCCTTTCCTTTATAGAGTAGCTAGGTTTACTTCTTTGTCATGGTTACTTGCTGAATCTATCAGAAGACTTCCTTTCTCATCTTTCTCTAGCAGGGCTCTGGTTTCATATCTGTTTTTCATCTTGAAGCTATCTGTGATCTGAAGAGCTTATCCTGGATGATCCGTTCGGTTTCATGATCAATTTATTTAGTGGTCTTTGATGTTGTTTTATTTGTATTATCTCTCTGACCATCTTTTTCTTTGTTCTACTTAGGTTGAGAGAAAAATTCTACCATGATGTTTGAGCTTACAGTCTTGCTCAAGCATTCTATTGCGGACCTCAAAATTGTGTCGCTTAGCTTAATAATTGACCGCACACGCTCAAACAGGCATCATGAATCGACTCTCGAAACACCATTTTGGCTCATTTCTGCAGATTTAATATGATATTTTCGTTGAACACAGAATGCATTCCCAAGAAGAAAAACATACAAGCTGTGCATATTCTAGCGATCACAGTGGCTCCTATCCATAAAATAACGGCATTCAATATACAAGATTGGTCCAGCGCCGCAGCCTGCCAGCAACTTCGGCCAGCTGTTGCTCTGCTATAATCTATATGCGTTCTTGTGTGCTATAACTGTAGGAACAAGATCCAGAACTACATAATTCATGTCAAGCCTGCCGACAAGTGAGAACTGATAACTGTTTGCTAAACCATAAACAAGAACTTGTAAAGCATCAAAGGACAACCTACCAACCCCAACATCCCCTGATTTCCCTCTCCTGTTCCACCTCCACCAATTGGTACTGAGGCCGCACGCCATGATGGCTGTAGCACCACTGTATCCCCATCTCTGAGTCTGGCTTTTTCTTCTCTTCCTTTTTGTCCTCCCCGACGCTAACCAATTCCACCGATCCCATGCCGTTGGCAGGAAGAATGGCGCCCAGGCACATGAACCGTGGCTTCCCGCTTCGCAGGAGCTTGGTTACCTCCACGGCGTCGACGTCCTCGCCGCTCACCGTCAGCTCGCCCTTGTCCCTGTTTATGCTCGTTGATTCCACACCTAAATGTTATGGGAGGACAGGGGCATTAGACTTTGCAGAAAGCTCAGTGATTTGAAACAATTGGTTTCAGCAAACTACGGTACATACCGTGGACTTGAACTGCGAGTGACAGAGCTCTCTGGCGCCGCTTTTCAGACTCCATGGACATCCGGAACACAATCTTCGTCTGCCAGTTTTAGAATAACCGATTGATTTTTGATGTGTCTCACGGTAGCTGAAATATATGCTGAGGACTTTATAAGCACGTACCTTAGCCATGTATTCTTATCGGTGGTAATACAGGGCACTGAGGAACAGGGTCGTTCTTGGTATCCAGATGCTCGAATTAAGTAGGGAGCTTGTATGTCTCCCGGGATGCCGTCTATTGCCAACGGTTGGTGTATTGTTTGTCTTTGAAACCCAATGACTAATGAACTCTCTTGTGCTACACATTTATAAATCTAGAGTGAGACAAAGATGCTCAGACAGCCTCGTAAGAGATTTTCAGCGCCCAAATCATTTGGGCCAACTACGGCAACCAAGTTACAATGAGAAAGGTCGTCTAACTGGGTTGAGGGTGACTCCTAACCTATGGCCTCGTCGGCGTCGCTGTTGCCAACGACTTGGACTGAGTACGCTCGCTTAATTAATGTCACCTCGGAGCTCAGTGTGCCCGAAGTCAACAAACTTTCCCGAAATGGATTTCTGTATGTATTCTATTTCTTTGACCCAAGTCTCAAGAGCCGGCAAAGTTGTGATGCAACCACATTTAAATATAATCTACTATATTACCATTCTAAGTGCCAAGACTCAGTCTCCGTCCCCACCCTCTCAGGATCCCGTTATTAATTGGACTCCTTCATTATAACATTGACGAGATCCATCTTTCAATTATCCTATAATTGTGTTTACACTCTATTGCGGCTTCAGTTATAGAGATAATCGTAGCGTCGAGATTTGTTAAACGTGAGCCCTATATTACGAGTCTCACATCCTACGTTCAGTGCCCTCGTACTTTCTTCTCCCCACGATCACAGACTCACAGCGACCAGTATATCTGTTAACCACTGCGATGTCGACAACCATGGTGATTACAACGTCATCTGCTATATGCTTTCTTACTTTCTTAATCAGATCATGGTACCCTTATATGGATATTTGCCGCAGCAAACCGCATATGAATTGAGACTGCCGGAGGGGACTCACATGTGTTCTAGGCCATGATCTCTAACGCTGTTCGTAATTTTTGTTTGATTGCTGCAATCACTCGTTTGGTCGACATGTACCTTTATACATCATTAACAATAACAGATGCAAGGGAAAGTACAGTTCTAGCGGTCTCTGGCTGGAACGGCACTAACGAGTATTATGATTATCTCATGGGAACACCAATAGCAGGAGTGAGTTAGGATGATGCTTAGACAATTAATGGAGCAAGACGCTACACGCAATGACGCAATCCATGGCTTCTTTCCTAACAAAGACTAGGCAAATGTGTTACGTCATCTGTTATATGCTTTCTTACTTTCTTAATCAGATCATGCAACCCTTATATGGATATTTGTCGGAGCAAACCACATATGAATTGAGACTGCCGGATGGGACTCACATGTGTTCTAGGCCACGATCTCTAGCGCTGTTCGTAATTTTTGTTTGATTGCTGTAATCACTCGTTATGTCGTGTACCATTAGATGGAGATGCTGACTTCACCATTAACAACAGATGCAAGGTAAAGTATAGTTCTAGCAGTCTCAGGCTGGAACTACGCTAATGAGTATTATGATTATCTTATGGGAACACCAATAGCAGGAGTGAGTTGGGATGATGCTTACAATTAATGGCGCAAGACGATGCATGCAATCCATCGCTTCTTTCCTAACAACAACTAGGTAAATGTGTTTGCAACATTATGCTTCCTGTGAACTAATTAACATGATACTCACCTTTTGTCTATGGTTGTTGGATAATTACAGGATTGATTTGAATTCATATTCATGTAAGAAACCCACATGCTATCCGTCCTTTATCGGAAACCCTCCATCTTTGATCGTTGTTCCTTCAGCTGTTGCAGATACAAACCACTTTTTATACCTCGGGAGATCTCTCTTCCACATACCCTTAGATAAGTTCATTATGATTTACTGCAAATATATTGAGTAACAAGTCCGTAAATGTTAATTCTTATTAAAATATCTTTCAGGTGAGTTCTTCTTTTTCTACTTCTTATGACTTTTGCATATACTTACAATCATTTTTCACCTTTATTTTTTATAGATCTTACCTTTCTTTCCGTCTTCAATGTACCCAAGGTCTCTAAAAGACGGAATCATAATGTGTGCTCTATGTTCCACGAACTTTCATTCCTCTTGGTTGGGCTCTCATGATATGTCTGACAATTGCATGCGATATGATGACCTTTTTTCTGTATGAATTTGTCCAGATCTTGCTTATATTTATCTCATCTGGTTAAAATTTGTTGCTTGTGACCAATGTTTTACCAGAAGAATAAACTCAACCTTGCAACATTTTCTAATGATAATAATATCATGTCAATTTTATTAGGCAAACGGATATACATACGACCAGTACAACAATACATATATGTTTTGTAAAGAAAAATGTATTGAGTATATTATAAATTAAATTTCAGTTCTCACAAATATTTTGCAAACACGTAGCTTAGAAACTGAAATGATCGCAAGAAATGGTAGCACTTAAAATACTAACTAGATATTTAGGGATGGATAATGGTGTTGTTAATCTGGTCAGACTGATATATGATGATTGAATATCTACCTCTTATGCCTTTCAACTTGTTTTCAATTGTATTATTCACTATAGGGGGTAACGTAATAAGGATGTAAATAAACTATTGTCAACAACTCATGTGTCATGTGATATGTGCATACCTCAGTCATAAACATCTATTAATATGAACTACTAAAATTATTTCCGATTTATATGATAATCTCATGGAAGGGTTATTTTTCATAATCTCATGGAAGGGTTATTTTTCTTGAGCGAATGCATGAACATTTATTCATCAAGCCCACATCGACCAAAGTGAACTCCTCTGGAAGGGGGGGGGGTCACAAAGGAGGTTAAATGTCAGTCCTCACATGGAATGTGAGGGGGGCTTCCAGGCCCCAGAAGCAAAGACAGGTGAGGAAGGTGATAGGGGACAACCATGCTACTTTAGCAGTTATTTTGGAGACTAAGGTGAAAAGGATTAATAGGGATAGCCTCTCGGGTGTCTTCCCTGAGGAATGGGGTGTGGAGTCCAACCTGGAGCAGGTTGATGTTGGCCACATCGTTGTTGGGTGGGACAGGAACATTTGGGATATCCAAGTGATCTATGCTACTGATCAGTTGATGGTTCTTAGTTGCATCAACGCCAGTGGCTTCCATTGTGTGATCACTGATGTTTATGGACACAATGACAAAGGCAGAAGAAGAAGATTTTTGGAGGATATCATCACCTCAACCCAACAGTAGATCCCTCATCTAGTGGTGGGTGATTTCAATAACATTTGTAAAGCGGGGGAAAAGGTAAGGGCAAACCTATACCTGATTCAATACTAGGGAGGTTCAACGACATGGTGGATGCGGCCAACCTGGTGGAATTAAATATGGTTGGGGGTATCATCACTTGGCAAAACAAAAGGAGTCCTAAACATAGGATTTCGAGCAATCTGGATAGAGGATTGGTGAATGATGCTTGGCTGGATACGTTTCCTGAGGCAAAGGTGATCCCCAGTGGGCATCCCAACAAAGACCATGTGTGGCTCAGTATTCCCTTGGCAAACACTCACATGAAGAATAGACCGTTTAGGTTCCTGAACTTCTGGGTGGATTGGCCAAGGTTCAAGGAGGTGGTGGCACACACTTGGGTGGAGAGGGTAGTTTGTAATCCTTTGTTCAGGGTGTCGGAGAAGCTGAGAAGGACCAAGATTGCCCTAAAAGAGTGGGCAGGTGCATGCTCCAACCTCCCTGTCTTGGTTAAAAAGGTGTCTGTTGAGTATCCGGTGGCTGCGGAGGACCTTAAATCTTCCCCGACGATCCTGTCAGGATGAAAACAGAGGAAAGTAAAGCTAGAAGATTGCTCCAACTAGAGAAAGTAGAGGAAATGTACCATTGGCAGAGAAGTAGGATCCAATGGATTAATGATGGCGATCGTAACACTAAAATATATCATAATGCTACTAAGAAGAACCACATGCGTGACAGCATTCACGACTTGATGAAGGAGGATGGCTCGGTGATGAGGGGGGCTGATGAAGTGGCACAGGAGGCGGTCCACTATTTCGAACATTTATACAACAAATAGGAAAATAGTAGGGGGGATGTGTTGTTAAGGAGAAGGGTGACGGAGGATATGAATAGGGATCTGTGCGGCCCAGTATCTGATAAAGAAATCAAAGAGGCTGTCTTTGCTATTGGTGCGGCCAAAGCTCCTGGCCCCGACGGGTTTAATGGGAAGTTCTTCCAAGCTTGCTAGGACATCATTGAGAAGGATATTGGCTTTGCGGTAAGGTGGTTCTTGGTGGGGGGCGCTATGGTTAGGAAATTAAATCACGCCTTCATAAGCCTCATACCTAAGGTTAGCAGGCCTGCTTCTATGTCAGATTATAGACCTATTGCTTGTTGCACGGTCCTATACAAAGTCTTAGCCAAGTTGTTGGCGAATATGTTGAAGAGGGTGTTGCCTGTCATTATTTCCCTAGAACAACTTACTTTCATCAAAGATAGATCTTTGGCGGAGGGTGCTCTGCTAGCCAAGGAGTTTTTGGTGGAGTTCAACCGCAACAGGGCCACGAGTAAGGCCTACATCAAATTAGACATTACGAAGGCCTATGACCATGTTGATTGGTCTGCTCTGTGGAGAATCATGGGTGCGCTTGGGTTCTCGGAAAAATGGATCAATTTGATGAGGTGATGCGTAGTAACCACTTCCTTTTCTGTTCTTGTTAACGGAGTGCCACATGGCCTGTTCACAGCTTCCAATGGCCTGAGGCAGGGTGACCCGCTATCACCTTTGCTCTTTGTCATTATCATGGAGTTCCTATCACAAAGTATCCAGAGGGAACCATATAGTAGAAATTTGAAGGTGTTTAAGAGTGGGGGAGTCACTATTTCGTCTCATATCCTATTTGTAGATGTCGTCATGTTGTTCACCGCCGGACATGCGAAATACCTCAGAAGGGTGAAAAGTATACTAATCCATTTTGGGAAATTGACCGGCCTGTATATCAGTGAAATTAAGTCCAAAATCTTCCTTTCCCGATCCTGTGATCAGCGAAGGGGGAGACTGCGGAATGTGGTTGGTATCTCCACAAGGGTGTTCCCCATGAAATACCTGGGAAAACCTCTTTCAGGTGGTAGAAGGAATGGAAGCCACTAAAGTTTGGTGATCAACGACCTTAGACGCACGGTGGACAAATGGGCCGGAAATAATATCTCGCTGGCTGGACGATTGGTGTTGATCAAATTTATGCTCGCGACGAAGATCAACTACTGGACTAGGATGGCTGAATTGCCCAGGTTCATCATTGACAAGGCCAAAAGCATAATGAACAGCTTCCTCTTGGGGGGGAGGCCACGGTGTTGCTTGGGACACTGTGGCTAGGATGAAGGAACAAGGCGGTCTTGAACTGTTAAATCCTCAGAACATGGCGGACAGAGCTACCTATTATCGGATCGATAGGTTCCTTACGAGGCCTGTTTCACCTTGGTGGACTTGGATGAGGGTGAGGTACATCACTTCCTTGAGTGTGCTGTCGGCGGCGGGCGATTCTCTGGTGTGGAGACGCATGATCACGATGTGGAGTGGTGTGAAGCACGAGTTCAACCAACTAACCCAGGATACTTGGTGCTGCTTGGTTCCCAAAGCAGGGCTCAAGAGGCTAGTCGGACCTCCTGTTCTGGGGTTCACGGTCGTATGGAACAAAGTGCAGACACCCAAGTGGAGTTCCAACCTCTACAAATGCATATTGGGATGCTTACCTTCTGCTGATAGGCTGACGGGATGGGGGTTGATGGTTGACCCGGTTTGTAGATTGTGTAAGAATGACAATGAGTCTCATTGGCACCTCTTTTTTGAGTGTGAGTTTTCCAAGTATTTGTGGGCCCGTTTGATCTTAAAATGTGGGTGGGTGGGTCCCCTCCCTCCAATCTCATGGAGATTTTGGATTGGCTACAGACCAAGATGGCTAGGGAGCAAGTTCTGGGCAATTTTGTGAGCTTGGGGTTATCGGCCTTGACCTTCCTCATATGGCAGCAAAGAAATGACAGAGTGCATGGTGGTAGGGAGTTGGACAAGTTCTAGTTCTTTGATGTGCTTACGAAGAGACTCCATCTTGTGTATAAGGCTAAACCTATGCTTTATAAAGGTTTAAACCTCCTTGTGAAAAGGCAGTGGGGCTTTTGTAGTTAATTACCCCAGGGGTTTTTTGCAGTTAACCCCTTGTAAAGCTCAGTATAGGTTCCCTATACTTTTTATTTTAGTATTATTTTACCGGATCCAAAAAAAATATTATTTGTATTTGTGTATTGGTCGTTGCATCCTTGCAATAGTTTATTTTGGCATATGTGTAATGGTTTGATTAGAATATATGTAACGATTTATCTATCATGTATGTGATAGTTTAATTGAATCATTTTTTAAAAATTGTGTAGACATGGCACAATTAAGAATACTTACTTGGAGGCTTTCTCAACATTTTAAGTAGTTGCAGATGTGGCCCATGCAGGATGATAAGGTTAGGCAATACATTACTATAGATGGGTTTGGTCTAGTCACCACACTTACCTACCTACATCTACATCCTTCCTTGATCACTGCACTAGTGCATCGATGGCAACTATCTATGAACACATTTCATTTTTTGATAGGAGAAATGACAATTAGACTACAAGATGTAGCGGTTCTTTTGGGTTTACATGCAGATGGGGAATTAGTTATATATCGATACCCTATAGAAAGATGAGAAGGTCAATTTCAATCTTGGGGTGACATGTGTGATCACTATTTAGGTACACATCGAACATGAAGGTTAACTGGGCAAATATCCTTGGGGTGGTTACGATCTACATTTTTTTACCTTAAACTTAGATAATGCCAATGAGCAACAAGTGATAAAATATACTACAAATTACCTACTATACTTTGTGGGGTCATTCCTGCTTCCAAACATCACATGAAATAATGTTTACTTACGATATTTACCACTTGTTGCTGATTTTGAACGTTGTGGGTTGTTGTCTGGGGGTAGTGTAGTTTTAGCAGAGTTGTATTGGGAACTGTACAAGGCATGTCTTCAGATATTAGAACTAGACTCACGTATAGATGGTTGTTTAGTTCTATTACAGTTGTGGTCATGAGAGTGCCTTCACGTAGGTCGTCATGGATAGCTGTGGTACCTGAGGGTTATGTGTGGCCACAAGGAATACCATTAGCCTACATGTTAGTGATAATTAACACATTTTCTTATATCATGGAAAAATTATAATTATCCATTAACTCAAACTCAATTTTATATTAAAATAGGCGGAACCACTTGATAATGCATGTGTCTACTCCTACATCTGATGTCAATCTTTATGATAATGAAATCGATGTGCAACAACCCAGTCAGGTAACACTTTTCTTGACCAATCATATGTCAATAATAAATGAGCTAATATATATCGTATGTATTAACCAACAATCAATTTATTCCTATAGGTTACATGCACTCCATTCACAAAACATATATTAGACATGTTACCAACAATTTGTCGTGAAGGTCATAATATTTGGCTTGTAAGAGTTCTGATGATATGTGGAAATTTAATTGAATGGCATGTACCTGATAGAGTTGTTTGTCAGTTTGGAGTTCACATTCAACCACAACCAAAACAATTTCTAGAATATGCTAGAGTTGATGGCAGAGGACGACCTACGACAGATTGGTTGAAATTTTATCATAAGGAAGTGGCACTTTGGAACAATAGACATGCACTTTTAGTTCAATTACCTAGCATGACTGATATACCACAACAACATTCTTGGTATGAGTCTGTGTATTTGTCCTATAGTGCCTCCATCACAATACTATCCTAGAGGTTGTGGAGCGAGAAAATGTAATAAAGGAATATTTAATATTATTTCTTTTAAATTTTTATTACATTTTATTTCATGACTGTGAGATTGTATTTTTGTATTACAACTTCACACACAGATAAGGATAAAAGATGTGCTGTAAAAACAAACATGTGTTGAAGGATAGTGAGAGGCACGTGATAACATCATTAACATATACAATTCTTATTTTGAGCAGCTTCCTCCTCATCAACAACCATAATTTACAACTGCCTCAACTCCATATGTTGACACAACGACTGTCATGAGATCAGCTAAGCATTTTATTACATGTTATGACACTCATCCAGCATATGTGGCACCTCCATCTGAGTATTGGACCCCTGATGTAGGCCCATCTTCCATACATCCTTCGACTTCTTTGACATATACTAGAACTACATGTACACAACCTTCTTCAGGTTTTGACATTTCTATGACATCACTTAGCCATCCTACATTTACGCAGTCTGATATGAGTCACCCCGAGCCCATGCATGTGCCATCATTTAACCAACCTACATTGCAACAGATGATCAATCAGCCTGAGCTCATCGCTTTCCAAACATTCAACTCAAGTGGAGTTCCTTCAACACTCAATTGGTCTCAAGAGGGGTTCAACCAATCATGGATTTACCAACAATTTTTATTTATTTGGGGACCAATACAATTGGGATTAGTCGGACAAGATTCAACCAGCTAGAATTTACTCAACGTGGATTCAATCAGTCAGAGGTTGAACAACATGGGACTAGACAACCAGACAATACTTAACAATATGCAGATGTACTCACTAGTTTAGCTCCAGGTGATGACTTCATTCAAGATCTATTTTCTTATCCACCACCTGGCTCGCAAAGAGAGCAATGATTTAGATTTAAAATTTTAGTTATGTATATTTTTATATACTCTATATATGTTATATATATATATATATATATATATATATATATATATATATATATATATATATATAGAGAGAGAGAGAGAGAGAGAGAGAGTTAGGCTAGAATACACTCGAGTGTACAGATCACCCCGTACACCCCAATGGTGCCTGCCTACCTAGACCATGTTTTTCCAAAATCTAATCCATTGATCTTCCTGGTTACAATAATAATAGGTCACATACAAAATTTGAACTCATTTGGATGAGTGTAAGTCACTCATCCAAGGACAACAAAATCGACGCACAAAACTAATTTGAAATACATGATTTTTGCCTCCCTTAGATGCACAACCTATAAGTGTCCAAATGAACTAAAATTTATTGTATAGTATGTTCTTATGATAATTAAGAAGATCAACGGTTTAGATTTTTCAAAAATTTACTACATCTTCAAAAATGACTGAGGTGTACAGAGCCTCCGGTACACTCGAGTGTACACTAGCCTGACTATATATATATATATATATTTGTAATTATTTTGTTGTCAATCAATTATTATAATCACAATTTCCATTTGCCTGTAATGGGATGACAAGATGAATAAAGTGACCTACCAATTTCTTGTACAAAATGTATAAATAAATTTTATAAGTATAGTGTAATGTGTTTTAAATAAAAAAGAAGGGATATGATATAATCGGGTCTGGCAATAAAGCTTGAAAGGGGTACAAAATGTAAAATTTCCAAAGGGGAGAAAGGAGACGCCATGGGGGATGCTGTCTCCCTTAGTAGGCGAAGGCCCACCCTTTCAAACTTGTCTAATTTTTTTTAAAGTTGTTTTGTGGGAAATTAATTTACTCAAAGTTGTCTACTTTGATTATTTTTTCTCGTTATTATTTATATGAAAGAAAAGATTTGTCCCGCGCATCCCGTGGAGAAGGGTGAAAGTCCGAGAGAGTAACAAATTTAGAGAGGTGTTAGTTTGATTTTTCCTCCCCTGAATATCCAGACTTCATTCCCGGAAAAATGAATTATGTAGGAGCCTTGATTTTGCATGTTTCTGCTTCTCTGGTGTAGGTAGCTCTGTCAGTGACGATGTTTGTGACTAAACTCTCTGGCATGGGTATATATTCCGACGTTGTTCTTTTCATCGCCTATTACGTATTCTTTTTGTATTTTGGTTAAGGGTGCCCGATCATGTGTTATTTCCTCTAGACCCAAAGATTGGGTGCATATATTCAAAATTCTATTTGCAGATGTATACTATATAATGCGAAATATATTATCGTTAGTCGAGCTACCGACTTATTGATCATTTTTTCAAAAACAAAAATTGATTTTGAGAGGGCTGTGCAACAAGCTGGCCCCGCATTGATCATTGAGTTGACTAGAATAGGGATCTCCACAAGTTCCCTACACATCTGCTGGAGTGCCGCAGAAGAATATGGGAACGTGTACCCAGTGGATTTGCAGCAACCCACTTAAGACGGAGTATGCTGCTCCTGATTTGAAATAGTAGCAGCCACAGGACTAGCAAATTCTAAGGCGTGAGAGGGAGGCAGTGGGCGCGGGAAGACCGAAACTAGACATCTGCAATTACCCATTGTTAGCAAGCGACGTATAACCTGGATGGGAAGCCTTGAGATGCCGGCGTGATACCGGCAAAGCCGGCCGAGGATGTCGCGATCAACAGCTGGTGCAGACCAGCAAGTAGGAGAAGGACATGGAGCCAGAGCTTCCTTGCCACACAGCCGGATCCACACAAATACGAGGTTTTCACCCTAGGTGACAAGCATTTAAGTAACCTACTTTCTGAATAGGGTACATCCTTTAGGTGAACGTATTTGAGTTACATTTGTACTACAAGGGAGTATATTTTATAAGTGACATGCATATACCACTAACACAACCTTTAAGTGACATGCATGTCAATCACCAAACATTTAGGTGACATGTATGTAAGTCACTCGACTTGTAGGTTACAATCATACCAGCCATATCTAACTTTTAGGTGATATACATGTCAATCATACAACACTTCTCGAATTAAGAATAAACATCCACATATATTATATTAGGTTCATTCACATCAAGCCCAGATCTAAATTATTTTAGTAATTAATTGTCAAGTGCATATCAAACTTTTTTGTAAAGTGTATCTTTTACAGATAATTAAATTGAATTTTGACAAAATTCAAGTGTGAAATACATACAAAATTTTCAAATTTATATGTATGTATGCATCATATTGACCTCCTCAAACATGTTTACCAACATACTATATACATTTACTTATGTGAGTGTGTGTGTAGATGACTAAATATTAAAGAGTAAAACGAAGCAACACTAACATGTGGTACTCCCTAATTGAGAGTTTTATAAAAAGTAGAAGGAATGTTATTATTTAGCAAAATTTCATTAGAAGTTGAAGGCCATGGTACATGTATCTAAATTGAAGTAAAGACATGAAAAAGGATAAATTATAGTTTGTGACGATAAGTATTGATTGAATATTGATGAAATGAGCATGATGAAGTCATTCACATATTTACTTTAAATATAGGTGAGTTGACTTAAATTGAATGAAGTATACTGCAATCTGATTATGAAGGATTTCAATAAGAGAAAAACTTTTTGCATTTAGAAAATTTAGAACGACTGACTACAAGAACAATAGTGAACATGATATGGAAGAAGGTATGACTATTGCATTATGAAATAAAGAAAGAATGAAGAAAATTGATAGTTGGACCTAAGAATGTAACCCTAATATGATGTACTATGTGATAATAATGAATAACAATCTGAAATAAGGGATTACTTAATGTACACAAGTACAATTTCATTCAAATTCAAAATGAAGTTCAAGGATGTGAATTTGTTAATAAGAATACTTTCTTGGATTGTAATTCTTCGCTAGAATTCTTGTAATCTTAGAATTGACTTTTTTGATGGATATTAAATGGGATGAAATATGTCATGAATAGTAACTCTAATTGAAGAATGCAAAATAGTAAAATAGTAGAATAAAGTGTTTTATGCATGTTAACACATTCAGATTTTGTACATCAATTAAAATTGGATGGAATACATATATGTTGTATGATAATCCAGTTCTGATCTCGATGAATGACTGAAGATTTCTATATGCTTATATTGTTACTAGTTCTAATGACTCTATGGTTATTTGATGAGAAACATTATATGGAATGAACTGATAAGAATTATGTTGCAATTGAATAACATACATTGATTATTTTTGAGAAATCAAGTTAGGGTAAATGATGAATGATGAGATTATATCTTGAGGTGAAATCAAACTAATGATGACTTTTGTGAGATGATATGGAAATGAAAGAAACATGTATGTTAGAAATTATTATTGGTTTTGCTCCTTGTTTCAATTATTATCTTTCTTGTTAATTTTAATATTATTTACATCATTCAAGTTGCGTGAGAATACACACACTTGATAAATGATGATTTGAATACAGTTGAGATGAGTGAAATGGGAACAAGTTAAATGATGAGACATCTAGTTAGGTGCACTAAATACAATGAGTTTCTCCCATGATCCATACTGGGGAAATGAAAAGGATTTTTTTGTAGTAATAAGAGAAATATTGGAAGAATTTTTGGAGTGTGGTTCAAGACCAATGTTAGACCACCATGATTTAGGGATGAGTCATCTAATCTGTCTATTGTTGGCATTTTGATATGCCAAAATCCTATTTGGATGATGCAAATATTTCCTATATTGTGTCCCTAACATATGTATTAAGTTTTTACGTGATCAAGGAACCAAGTCAAGATCAAATTACTAATAAGATGTGTTTTATATGTTTGGACGCTTTCATGCCAAGTTGTACCATGAATATAATTATACAAATGTTCTTTTCATACAACTTGATAGATATGATATAAGGACAAGTGATGATCCTTTAAAACCTACCCAAGACCTTATTTTACATTCATATGAAGATTTTAGGGTTGATAGGTTTCATTTGAGTCATTAATAGGACCTCACATACATTGCAAATCATTGCACAAAGTCCTTCTCGATCGACAAAATTTTCGACCAAGAATCATCGATCGAAGATTCAGACAACTGAGAAATAACTTTACATATATTAAGTTTTGATTCAATTTCAATAATATTATTGACCGAGATACGGCTGTTGTGACAAGTCTGACCGAGCAAGAGACAAACATATAGTCATTAGAGCATTTGAGCCAAGGAAACTGCCTGGTCATCAATATTGTGGATCGAGACTCTTCCAGTTGACAATATTGCAAATCAAGAAAAGTTCTAAAATGTTAGTATATTAACGATCAAAATAGCCATTGCAACTTATTTAGCCTAATCCTAATGGCTTATTCTCAATCCATAACACTCTAGATGCTACCTACATGTACCCTAACGACATATAAACAATTCCTATAAATAGGAGTGATCTTAGGACACCTAGACACAAGCTTGCATACAACTATTGAGTTCATATACACATACTTGAGTATACTTTCCATCATTCTCATGAGCTCATGTCTACATTTGAATTTGCCATCATTCTAGCCTAAGCCTGATACTAGAGTCTTTCTCCACCAAACATATCCTTGCCTAAACCTTGTGAAGTGGATCGTCATCACTTGTCCATAGTGCTTAATTATATTTGTTGTGAAAGAGTGTTATAATATACTTCTTCCTTTCTTGTTCTCGTGATCTGGTTTGTTGTTGCTTCCGACTACTTTGAGGTAGAAGGCTATGGTGAAGCTCTGTTGGTGCTACTTCAAGGTTGAAGGCTGCGACCAACTATGGTGGAGGTGATTGGGATCATCTCTAGGTGGGTGACCTTCTGGCGACCCATTAAAGAAGGCAATAGTACTCCTTGACCAGGAAAGGAGGGTTTCTTTTGAGTCACAAAAGACAATGGTAAATTTTATGTATTATGTATCAGTATATAAAAGGAATATAATACATGGTTTGAAAATCCTTGTTGGAAACTACTAGGTAGTGGACTAACATCTTTTGATGGACCAATCTATATCGTGCGTTCTTTGTGTTTGCTTCTTTTGTCCACTTAACATACTTTTATTTCCACATTCTTTAAGCAAGTTACAATTAACCATGCTTTTGTTTTAAGTTGTAAAAAGACTCATTTGACTCTATTCACCCCCTCTAAAGTCTATCATTTAGTATTAGAGAAGGGCTTCAAGGAGCCTTAACAAGTCTTGATGATGAGGGACAGCTGATCAGGACAACTCAAGATAGAAGAAGCTTTCATTTTCCGACTTAGACTTTTTGATGGAACCAATCATCAATATTGGAAGAGGCATGTGTAATTTTTCATTCATGGCTTGAGAGACGACCTATGGAAGATGGTATCCTTGTTGTATGAACCTCCTACAATAGATTTTGAAGAATGGGATGACAGTAAGGAAAGCTATACTCAACACCAAAGCTGTAAGTATCTTGTATTCATATTTATCTCCTAAATAATTTGATAGAATATCATCTTGTAAAACAACTCATGAAAATTGGCATAGATTATTTTTTATTTATGAGGGTACTACCCAAGGTAAGAACACTAAAATTAGCATGTGAAAATGTAAATTTAGTTATTTCATTTGCAACCTAATGAATCTATTGCAAAAGTGTATGCTAGATTTTCTAACATTATCAACTACTAGAGTGTGTTGGGAAAACATATAAGTGAAGAAGATCAAGTCTCTAAAATATTTAGGCCATTTCCACCTAAGTGTAGGCCAAAGGTCACTACAATAGAAGAGACAAATGATCTTATGAAAATGAGGATGGAACATCGCATAGGGAACTTGGACACTCTGAAAGTACAACTTGAAGAAGAGGAGAGACAAGAAATAGGAAGACATGTGGAGAAAATGGTTGCATTTAAAGAAAAGTACTCAAAGAAACAAAGCTATTCACCATCAAGTGGTTCTTTTAGTAGTGAAGAAGAAATTCATGTAAAAGGTACTAGATATGTATTTTCTTCTTCTATTTTTTTTAATCTGTGTCTACTAGAAGTCACCATGTGGAGAAAAAGGTCATTGGAGATCCAAATTCCCTATGCTAAATAAAATGACAAAATGTAAGCTCAAGCATAAAGCCTATCAAGCAACCTAGGATGATTCATCAAACTCAGAGGCAAGTGAAAATGAGGTATGTCATCATGAAGTTGATTTCCTTATTGCTGAGTAAAATGAAGAAGATGCATATGAAGGAAGTCAAGGTAATGAAGACAATGATGATGAGGTATCCCTTTCTAATTTATCTAAATATGAGCTTATTGAACATGTTGAAATCACATCATATAGAGTTGAAAGATACAAGAAGAAAATAAATATATTATCTGATATGCTTGATTCCTTGAGATTGGAACTTAACGTGTTGAATGATCAAAATCTTAGAAATAATGAAAGAATAGATGAACTTGTATCCATAAATGCTTCTTTTAAAAAACAAATATTCACTTCAAAGGAAAATATGAGATTTCTTGAGATATTACCTCATTTTTGTGCTCATGTTGATCATAATATTATTCTTTAAGAAAATCTTGACTTGAATGATAAAATATCTATGCTTGAAGAAGATCTTGATAGTAGTAGACAATGCTTGATTTCTACCACTAAAGACAATCTATTTCTTTGTAAAGAAATCAATAGTTGAAATTGTCTTTAGATAAACTTTCTAAAAGTAGAAATATGCTGAATAATATGTTGCATTCCTATAATCATGTTAGTACTCATGGACTTGGTTGTATTCCTTAACATGATAAAAGAAATAAAAGGAAGGATTCTATTAAAGCAAGTTCTTCCACATCTATTATTCATGTGACATGTTTCACTTGAGGAAGACTTTGACATTATGCATTTTCATGTCCTTTAAAGAAGAAGAAATATAACACCATGACTTGGATTCCAAAACCCCCAACTTAGAATAAAAGAGGAAATTATTGAGACATGACCTATGTTTAATCTTGATAAATTTCTATCTTATCTCAATCTAGTACATTTGCATATCATTTAATTCAAAAAAAGCATTTGTATATCTTGTTTCAAATAGAATTGTAGATTCTCTAAGACTATCATCAATCAAAAAATATTTTGCCCGATCTACTTCTTGGTTGAAAATCTTCTGGAACAAAATATGTTCAGAAATAAAAATTGTTTAGATATTATTAAATTGATTGACAATTTTACTTTATTTATTGGTTTAAAAGTTTTTGTTATTTTAAGGGATATCTTTTAGATTTTTAATCTCATTTTTATTGGTACGAGATTAAGGGGGAGCTCATTATTCTTTGATACAAATTGCACATCTTTTTGACCTTGGTATTTATTGGCTTCTATACACCAATATGGGCTTAAAATCCCTTATATTTGGTTTAGAGATACCTTTGTTGACCTCATTATACGCTTAAAGAATTCACTAATCATTTCTGGGCTTAACATCCATTGAGAATGGTTGAGAAATTAGTTTTTGATTTTTCTTTTTTGATGACATCTCTATATCATGGTGGACTTAATATTCCATACCATTGGTTTAGAGTATCTTTTTAATATTTTTTCTTTATTGGGTCTTTTTGTCATTAAGGACTTAACATTCCTCTCATTGGTGATTAGATAATATCTTAGTTGTTTTCTTGATCATATATGGCTTTTTGACTACACCTTACTACGATTAATATCGTTCCTTATTTTTGGCCCTTTACCTTAAGTTTGTGTTCTTATTTCAATCAATATAAGTCTTCACTCTCTAAAATGACTATCTTATTGAGGGGGATGTCTCGTTGAGGATGGATCATTGATAAGTTTTGACACATTTTTTATTTTGTCAAAAGAAGAAGAACAACCCATGAGAGGAATTTGATATCGAAGGTATGAAATTTAAAGTTTGCTCCTTTCAATTTATCTTATAGAAATATTTGTCATAATCAATAAGGGGTAGATTGTTGGATTTTGGATATGACACACCCATATTTGGATGATGCAAATATTTCCCATATTGTGTCACTAACATATGTATTAAGTGTTTCAAGTTATCAAGGAACCAAATCAAGATCCAATTACTAAGAAGATGATATTTTATATGTTTGGATTCTTGTAGACCAAGTTGTACCATGAGTATAATTATACAAATGTTCCTTTAGTACAAATTGATAGATATGATGTAAGGACAAGGGATGATCCTATAAAACCTTCCAAAAACCCTATCTTACACTCACATGAATACTTTAGGGTTCATAGGTTTCATATGAGTCATTAATATGACCTCACATAAATTGCAAATTTTTGCACAAAGTCCTTCTCACTCGAAAAAATTATCTACAAAGAATCACTCGGTGGAATACTCATACAACTGAGACATTGCATATCTTAAGTTGTAAGCCAATTTTGGTCAAAAATGTTGTCGACCGAGATATAGCCCTTTAGGTTTCATGAATGAAACCCTAGATCTAGGAAGAGAAGGGATTGAGAAAGAGAGAGGTGGGAGAGAGGAGATAGATTACTGTTATATTCAAAATGAAAGGAGACGTGAGAATTGTCAGTATTGATTACTCATATCATCTTTCCTTGTATTAATTGACAATGTATTTATACAAATAGACCTAACCCATTACTTGAGGCCCAAGTAATGTTAAAGTAAAGGAATACAATGTAAAGACTCAAAAACTTTACAATTGTAGATTGGGAAATTCATCAAATTGGTATAATGCTTTGTATCATGCAATACCCCCCCCCCCCCCCCCCCCCCCGCCGCCCGACAAACTGGATGAGGGTAGCTGAAGTCCCTGTTTGAGCCGGAGAAATTGAAAGATAGACTAGGTTAGAGGTTTTGTAAACACATCCGCTGGTTGTTGAGATGACATAATATGAGCAGTAACACTATGTCCTAGAGCTACTTTCTCACGGATAAAGTGATAATAAATCTCAACATGTTTTGTTCGAGCATGAGAGACTGGATTGATAGAAAGTTGAAGAGCATCGAGATTATCATAGAACAATTAAGCAGGCTTAGGAAGAGGAACACTAAGGTCTCAAAGAAGAAATGAAATCTAGGTGAGCTTTGTTTCTGTGGAAGCGAGAGCTCTGTACTCAGCTTCACAACTAGAATGAGCAACTCTGCTTTGCTTTTTAGCACTCCAAGAGATACAGGTGGTGCTGAGAAATATACAAAAACCTATTTTTGAGCGTCTGGTGGATGGACATCCTTCCCAATCTGAATCACTGAAGGCAGTGAGAGTGATAGACTGAGTTGCCTTAATGGTCAAACTAATAGAGAGAGCCCTTCAAATTTCGTAGAATATGTTTAACTAGAAGAAACTAATGTTAAGTTTGTGAGGCAAGAAATTGAAATGTAGTATTGACTACGTATGATATATTAGGTCTGGTTATCGTGATGTATTGTAAGAAACCAACCAAACACCTATAAAGTTGAGCATCTGGGAAGTTAGGGGAGTTAGAAACCTTATTATAGTCGAGAGCAATAGTAGTAGATGTAGGTATGTAGTTAGTCATATCACCTTGATGAAGGACATCAACAATGTATTTCACCCAACAAAGAAGTAGTCCAGAGAAGGAGGTAGATACTTGAATGCCTCGAAAGTAGGACAACTTCCCAAGATCTCAGAGGTTGAATGCAACACTTAGAGAATTTTGAAATAGACTGAGTGAAGTCGTATTATTTCCAGTAAGAATTATATCATCAACATATAAGAGAAGTTATATGACATCCTGGTGATGAGAATATTGAAGAGAGAGGGATCATCACTGCTATAGAAGAACTCAAACTCGAGAAAAAAAATCACTATGTTTGTTAAACCAGGCTCGTGGAGCTTGTTTGAGGCCATAGAGGGCTTTATTAAGCTAGTAGACATAATTTGGAAAATGTTGGTTAACAAAACTAGGAGTTTTCTCGAGAAAAATTTTCTCTACTAGATAACCATTTAAGAAGGCATTGCATATGTCAATTTGTACTAGCATCTAGTGAAATGTAGTGGGTAATGTAAGAACTACACAAATGGCAGTGTCTTTGACAATTGAACTATAAGTTTCAATGTAGTCGACGCCTTGCTCTTGACTGTAACCCTTGGCCACCAGTCATGCTTTTAGCCTTTTTAAGCTATAATTAGCATTCAATTTAGACTTGAATACCCACTTGGAGCTGACAACATGACCATGAGTGAGACGAGGAACCAAGGTCCAAGTGGCCTTGTGCTCAAGAGTAGTATGTTCCTCGTGCATAGCTTTAACCCAATGAGGACACTTGAGAGCACATTTAATAGAGCGCAGTATTTTAGGAATAATTTGAGCAGTCATCGCATGAGAAGAGGTGTAATGTAGAAGGCGCGCTTTGGATATGGTGATCATAGGGTGGATATTTGGGTTGGGTTCGAAATTGCTCGAATACTGTGAAGAGATAATATGATCTCTGACTTGTTGTGTATTAAGATTATTTATAGTTGATGGAATAGCTTGCTCAAGATCTCAAACTTGTTCAAATTGTGTTGCAGTAGAAGCTCTTGTAGTTTTGGAAGGAAAAATTGGAGAAGACCTTAGCTTTTCGATGCGCAAATAGTAATTTGTTGATAGTCTGACATAGGAGCTGAGCTTGCTGGAATCATAGATGCATTCAACTCCTGAGTAAGAGGCTAAATAGGATTAATGTTGGGAAGTATATTGACATCAGCAGTGTAATCTTTGCTTGGTACTGATGCATATGACACTGAGTCAATAATATCTGAAGAATTATCCTCAACATTAATAAAGTTGGAGAAAATAGAAAGCTCACCCAAAGCAAAATTATGTGGAATGTGTTCCTTATAGGGAAAAACATTCTCATTAAAAACCACATGTCATGAGAAGTAGATACGATTAGTAGAGACATTCAAGCATCTGTATCCCTTGTACATATCATTGTAACCCAAAAATATATAGGGTAGTGATCGCGGCTGTAATTTGTGCTTATTGAAATCTCAAAGACAGGGAAAACACAAACATCCAAAGACGTGCAACATATCAAAGTCAAACACTTTTGCAAACAATCTAAATAACGGAGACACTCAATCATTAATTTTGGATGGTAGACGATTAATGATGAAGTTTGCAGATGTGAATGCTTTAGGCCAGTAAGATAGAGGAACTTTGGCATCCAGAAGCATAGTTAGTCCTAGTTCAACAACATTTCTGTGCTTTCTTTCCACTAAACCAACCTATGCACGGGTTTGTGGGCATGAGAGATGATGCACAATACCATTTGAAGACAGGAAATCTGCCATCTTATGATTAACAAACTCACCACCTCCATCAGTCATGAGAGTTTGAATTTTAGTATGAAACTAATTATCAATAATTTTACAAAAGAAAACAAAATGATAAAAGAAATTAGATTTATCTATTAGAAGGTAAAACCATGAGAAACCAGTACATTCATCAAAAAAATAAAGTATAGTAATGGAATTCATGTTTAGACATTATAGGAGACTTTCCCCATATGTCACAATAGACATGTCCAAATGGAACACTACTCTTAACATGGATGTTTGACAAAGGTAGTCTATGACTTTTTCCTAATTGACAACTATTGCATAAATATAGCTGCTTATTTGATGAACTTATTATCTTGCTATCTTCTAAGTATTTCTGTACTTCTCTATGAGTGTGACCAAGTTGTTTGTGCCAGGTAAGAGCAGTTGTGGTAGAGACTTTTATTGATAGAAAACCATTGTGCCTACTAGAGATGATCGAGTACATTCCATCCTTAAGAACCCCCTTGGCTAGGGTTGTCTGTGTTTGCAAATGTTGTATAAGAAATATGTCTTTAAAGAAGATGAAATAACAAGAAAATTCATGGGTCAACTGAGCAACAAACATAAGGTTCCTCTTTATATTTGAAGTTTGTATGCTCAGTACCCATTTCATGATTGGTATGTGAAAAAGTAGAGGAGAGAGCTGGAACAGATGCACTTACTCACTTCCAAGACCATGTAGTCAATAATTTTCTGTTGTTATACATTTGTCACTCTTGTTTATTAAATGAAAATTGAAAAGAGAGATTAAGTTGGAGCATACTTAAGGACAAGCATGTTTTAAGTTTGGGATGGTGATGTAGCCCTATTTTAGGGCTCCATCTTGTGCCATTTTGTACTTTATTCACATCTAAACACAGTTGAATGCCAGTTAAATCCCTCAATATGAGTATTACTATCAAATGCACTTATGGATGTTCTTTGCACTATTTTCAGGTACTTGGACCATTCTATAGATGGATGAGTGAGAAGGAATGTGTCACACCCCAATCATTGGAACCTAGAAAGTACATGATTAAGTTATTAATAGGATCAATTTATGATATAGTTATGTTTACTAAAAGGTTCCATCCATTTTGCATGATCTTTGGATGTAAGGGGAAATGGAGTGTAGTATGCAATTTGGATAGTTTTGTAATGTCCTTGTGAAGTTTGATGATTTCATATGTAACTCGATAATAGTTTGAGCTTAGACCTAGTTATGATCTTAATATTTAGAAAGCAATGTAATTTTGAGAAAAAGTATCATTAGGAAGTTTTGATTGGGAAATTATATTTATTCAACCTTTATTTTCATGATTTAGAACATGATTAAGATCATGGGCCCTTTGCAAGACTATGGAATGTGACATGTGCCCTAGAGTCCAATTCTAGCTCATTTGGGCCAATTAAGTCTTACAAGTATGTCCTTGGAGTATAAATTTGGAAATCTAGTATTCTTACACATGATAATTACTTTTAATATTTTTAATAGATGAAGAACTAAAACATAAGATCGTAGGAAATTTTTTAGATAATTGTGGATTATCTAGTGATCTGGGAAATTAATTTGGTAATTATCCAAGTCTTACTTAGAAGGCAAATTTGAAGTCTTTATCTATTTGATTTTGACCAAATCTCTTGTACCAGGGGAAGATAATAAAAAAATTGTGTTAATTATGAAATTTGGAATTTAACGAGATTAAGATATGATCTACATAATTACTTTTAGCAATTGGATTTCTATCAAATAGAAACATGAAAAGAAAATAAAAAAAGAGGGCGACCCCAGTCTGCACGGACTGGAGGCTGCAACCTCTATTTCCTGGTTCCAAACAGAGTGCCCATTATAGGCATCCATTTCCCAAGATCGGGTGAGAGTGGGGGTATAAAACCCCTCGATCTTGGATGCTTGGTGCCGGTTGGACCCTAGCCTAGGGTTTTGACACAGATCGAGAGAGAATGAGAGAGAGGGGACATGGAAGAAGACCATGATGGCAACAGCTCTAGGGTTCAGATGAAGCATGTTTTGGAAGCCATCAAGGTAGCATAGCATCGACGGAGGTGAAGGGGAGGAGGATCGGCGACCAGGTCAACCTTTGATGGGTTCATCGCCAATCGGAGACACAAGCACGTTCACCGTCAGAAGCACGAGTCGTCATGTTCTATTCTTACAGAAAAATAGGGGGAAAATGCCCCCTTTCCATCGGGTGAAGAAGACGGAGGGAGCGTCGGCCCTAGTCTGAGATGCGCCTGAGATGAGGGTCACCAGATCAGATCTTGACAGCTGAGATTGGCTAAAGTTAGGTAAGTTTCTAAAATTCATATCTGGAGATTGGGAAGATGGATTTTATCAAACAAAATACCTATAGAAAGCTCATGATTATTACTATCACATAAAAATACTTCCATATTATGATATAGATATTTGTTATTTATTAAAAATAGTGCATTCAAAACTATATGATTTTGATGTTTGGTCAACTAAAAATAGAAAACGAATTTAAAATTCATGCAAATTTTACTTGATGTCTATTATAATGTTCCTAACATGATTTCAAAGTCTGATCTCTATTATATTAATTTTTATTGAGGTTTGTGATATTAACCCTAATAAGGGTATTTTGGGTATTTCACCCATGAGATGATTTTTAAATGACCTGATATTTTGATACGTGATCATTCCTACATTATATGATTACTTTTCTATATATTTGATGTATTTTCTTATGTTATTATGCTAGTATGTACTTTTGGACCTAAGTGGACATTATCTAGAATAATAGATGACTATCCCGAGACAATAAGTGATATATATATGCCTAATTAAGTCTGATATTATTTATCTAAATGGTATTTTAATTTGATTTCATAATTGAGTCAAGTAAGGTTAGTATGTATGATCATGTTTGAGATTTTCTTCTTATATGATCTATATGTTCATATTAATGTATAAGACGATTTATGTCTTATTTGAGTATAAAGATAATATTGATTATATAGTATGCGTTTTATTTTATTTCAATGCCACAATTTTATGATGATCATAGATTAAAGTTATGCTTAAGAACCCTAAGTTGTTACATATATTTAGGAAGACGTGACTTGAGATTTAGAAATAAAAAGTGGGAACATCAGCTTAGACTGATAAAACTGTGATGATATCCAGGTTATTAAAGTTATGGAATTGGAACCAGGACTTCCTTATAGACCCCCTCAGTACAAGAGTAAGTGGTCCATGCCCATGAGTATTTGTATTTATCAAACTCCTCATATTTTCATAAGACGTCATGATTTATGTGATCTAGTGCTCTAATATTTCATGTTAAGATATACGAGTAAGATTTTTATACATTCATGAATATGACCTTACATGTGCCAAATATCTCGAGAAGAGATATGTTATTAAGATTTTATAAGAATGATAGAAATTCATGAACCAGGTTCATGAGAAAACTTAAGCATCATGTTTTTGTAAGAACTATTAGTAATGATTTATATTGATGGATACGACTACAAGATAACCTATGCAACCAATATTGACAATGAGGGATAAGAATGTATTAATATTTCAAGTAGAAATATGCTATTAAGATTTCTTAGATAGATTAATTTCTAATAACTAAGTGTTATTTATATTTCTTAGAATGATTTAGATTTAAGATTTAAGCATGATGTAAGTATATAAGTTTTCGAACATATAAAGACATGTTCAAGTTTCCAAGATAAAGATTATACTAAGATCAAAATATATTGAGAATTGAGTTTATGATGATGTTATAACATTATGATGGATAAAGTTACAAAATAATATTTTTATAGGGTTCATACTCCAAGATTTATGACTGAAGATGTAAGCTCACATGAATACATTAAAATTCAGGGTAAGATTGGATTTGGTGAGAGTTATGGAAATTGAGTTATATTGTTAGTAATCATACTTTTTTAGATATTTTATACTTAAGATGATTTCATACATTAGACTTAAAGTTTAATACATAAGTTCATATGAAGACATGAAGATTCAAGGAATGATCTATTATAATGAGTTTTTATATAGATTAAATAATCTTGTCATATGGTATGTTTATAGATATTCTATGCTTAAATTAATCTCACGTACTTTATTAAAGTTATTTTTGTATCCTTAGTATATATATTCAGATAAGATCCTCTCTCGTAAGACATTAGACTCATTTATCATATAATTGGTATAAGTGAAGTAATTTGACCAAATAAGAGTTTTAAAACAAAGTTTACCCCGATAATGAGATACATGTTCAAATCCAGCAATTAATTCAGTTTAGAACTTAAGAATAAAAATATTTAGATTCAGACTTAGACTACTCACTATGTGAGTAGCCAAATTTTAAATAAAGGTACATGATATGGGTTATAGACCCAATCTCAATTATGTAGTAATTGAGATACATGTTTACATTTAGATATAGATTCAGATTCAGATTTAGATATATATTCAGATTTAGATATAGATTCAGATTCAGATCCAGATTTTAGATTCAAAATTCAGTACATGTTTAGTACTCAGTTTCATATAAGTTCAGATTCAGAGTTTAGTAAAGATAGACTTAAGATAATTAATTTGAGACATTCACATAATGCATTATATAATAAGTCCTCACCAGAGAGTCTCGGGATGATAAAGAGGGCACGTTGCGCCAGACACTACGGGTGTCACAGAGGGCATTTATGCCAACAGAGGGCACGTTGTGCCAACAGAGGATGCGTTGCACCATATAGAACACTTCAGTGTCAACAGAGGGCACGTTGTGCCAACAGAGGGTGCATTGCACCATAGAGGATACTTCAGTGTCAATAGAGGGCACGTTGTGCCAACAGAGGGTGCATTACACCATAGAGGACACTTCGGTGTCAACAGAGGAGGACTTATTGTATAATGGTGGCAACAGTCAGATAAAAATCGTAAGTAAAAGATACCATATATTAGAGATGCACATATTCTCATCCATGAGTAATGATGAGAGGGAATTCGATAAGATAAGCAAGACCTAGGCACTTTGGCGTAGGTCATGAGATCCATGTACCAGGTACATGTCTCTAGAGAAAGATAAGATAGAAAGATATGAATTGTAGATTAAGAAATAAGAGATTTTATGTTATAGATTTTACTTAGAGCTTCATAGTAATTTCTCATTTATAATGTTAATATCAGATTATTAGTCATGTACATTTTTAGAATACTCATGCCACTTACTCTAACTACTATTTTTCCCAATGCATGGCTAGGGGCGCGATGTCCGCAGGGCTTGGAGCAGTTGAAGATTTAAAGAATAAGAAAAGGTGTAGCAGGTTTTCAAGCTTGCCTAGTGGGGTGCCATCTACCGAGACGATCCAGAGTTTAGACATCTTCTTTTATGCATGGTCTTGTTATCACAGTATATTAGATGACTTGTTTCCCTTTGTTAGAACTATGTATGAATCCATTTTACTTAAATGTAAAGTGTTTCATTTACTTTAATTGCGTTGATAATCATGTCTGTGACACTCCCGGTTGAAGAAAAAAATATATGCTTCGGCTCATGTGATATGAAAATCGGGGTGTTACAGAATGAGTTCTAGGGTTCATCCACCCATGGAGGGGTCTAAAGAAGGCCCTAAAGATCCCTCAACCTACCCCTAATGGTGAAGATTCAACATCGAGCAAAGAGGTCCTTGGATGATCAAAGTTTAAGTTCATTTAGTCACTGAAGATCCGACCACAGTCGTGGCCCCATGTTTACGGGTCTTGCCTTTTTTTATGAAGAATCAACAGGGATATCAGGGGCTTTTACACCAAACGTCCCACAACCGTGGCCATCAGCACGATCGTGGCACATTGAAGACACCAATTGTGGACCAATGGCCATGGGTCGTGCCTGTTTTATGAATAATCAATAGGGATATTAGAGTTCTACACCAAACTCATCATAGTCATGGCCATCATCATGGTTGTGTCCCATTGAAGACACCATGGTCATGGCCACTCACCACGGCCATGGCCTGTAGATTAGAAAACACCTGTGCTTTCCCCCACGATCAAGACTTCCTCCAACAAAATGGTTGAGGTACACCACCACGACCATGGTACCACTTACCCAACACGACCGCGACATCCTGCCACGACTATGGTACCATTTACCCAATGCGACCGTGGCATCCTGCCATGGCCGTGGCCACCACCTATACTTAGCCTTTTACACCCACACCCCTTTCACATCTTGACTATGGCCACTCCCCCACAACCATTCCCTACTACTCCCACCATGGTCGTGGTACATCAACATGGCCATGGTAACCAACCTACCCTACCCATGTTTTACACTATTTTTCCTAAACTATCCCCACATACCCTAGTGCTTCCCCACCACCTATATATACATAGGTGGCGGCTGGGGCACGTAGGGTATACCCCCTGGCTACCGCTACACCCTCCTACCAAATCCTTGAGCATTCCTTGCACTCCATAATCCCCCATATTCTCATGCCCATCTGCACCATTGAAGGAGGAAGGACATCCCAAAGCTGCTAGGTGGTGAATAAGAAGGCTTCTACTCCAAACTTCATGGAGTTCTACCCCTTCTTCCACCTTTTTTTTACTATTTTATTGATCATGACTAGCTAAGCCCCTAGTGGTGGGCTATTTGGGGTTAAAATGTGGCTTTGATATCATGTTGGGGGAAAATAACATGTAATGAACATGATTTCTATCTATGATGATTGCTTCTTGCTTCTATCTCATTTCTTATTTTATTGCATGTGTTTTGTTCTTATAAAATGGATTGCTTTCTTTAAGATGTTTGATGGCACTTAGCTTATAGGATGAATTGGACTGTAGTTAACCTGTGCTCTTGTTCTTGTTTAGCTTTTTGCTCAATCTAATTACTTAGACTTTCTTGCTTAGTTTAATTTAGGGTTGTGATAACTTATATTTCCTAATTGCCTTTACTTGCTTATTTACCTAGTTTAACAAACAACCAAATCAATTGTAAATCCTTCCACCTTAAACTCCACAATAGAAATGTAGCCAATACTAGCCTAGATCTAGTGCCCCTCTTTGTCCTTGAGGATCGACCCCTACGCTTGCCCTTCACCTATGCTACAATAGTACCCCGTGCACTTGTGGGTGACCTATTTGGTATTGTGATCAACTTAGTTAGGGTTAATATAAATTTCAAAAGATCCACACATGTGTCCTCCCTTAGAGTTGCATCTAGCCGTCTCTAGTTTGCTAGTGTGCAACCTTGATAGGAATTGCACCAAGGAACATATGTTACAAATTCATCAAGAATAAAACATATGGAGTGTGCTATAATGCGTGTTGTTTTCTTATTCTTTAGAAAACATGAATTACTAAATCAATACCCCCCTTGATGCATGCATCTACTACCTTTTCATGATGCAACAAAAAGTTTAACAAGTGGTTCTACAAAAAGTACTCCATATCACTATTTTATTTTTAAGACATAGTTAATTACTTTATTATATTGTGTAAAGATTGTGTCATCTATCTATCACAAAGTACACTACTATTATACCCATTTTGTGTATATAGGAAAATAAAAAAGAAATTTAGATAAGTGACTCTTGGATGGAGAGTGAAGTGGTGACAGGGAGGGTGGGCAATCGCGAGGGCTATGACGACATCTGACCTAGCAGATCCTGAAGGAAGGCAAGCCATGGTGGCTTGTATGAAGCTTAGAGATGTTCAAGGCACTATTTTAGTAGTAGAGGAAGCAAAGAAATAGACAGATATATTCAAGAAAGAGAATGTTGGAGGACTGGTGAACCTGCGCTATCCCGAGATACATCTGAGTGACAAAAAGCTAGTTTACCCCAAGGAAATCATGGAACACAATCTAGCGAGGTTGAGTAGAATGACAGTGTATTATTTTGTGGGTCTTAAACCTCACTGGTCGATGTTGGGCTATCACCTTGATCAGATCTGGGGTGTGAAGGGTTCCATTGAAGTTAAGCCCCAAGGCCGTGGGTTTTTCATCGTGATGTGCACTAATGATGAAGATTTGGTGACTGCTGTTAACAGAGGTCCATGGTTTTTTGCAAGGAAGCCACTGATAATGAAGAAGTGGGAGCATGGATAATCGCTTGAGAAGATGAAGCTAACGGAGATTCATGTATGGCTCAAAATTCATAATCTATCTTTGGAACTCTGGGACACTAACATGTTTAACTTGATCTGATCTTTTCTCAGCAAACCTCTTTTTTCTGATAAGCTCACTTCTAAATTTCATAGGTTGGACTATGCTAGACTTTAGGTTGTTATCCCAACTTCATTCTCCTTTGCTAAGGAATTACAGATAGTGAGTGATAATGGGCAAACTGGTACCATAGAATTTAAGTATGAATGGGAGCCGTCCAGGTGTTTGACATGTGGCCTTTTTGGCCATGAGTCTTCTTTATGCGACATTTCTAAAAACGTGGAGGCACGAATTAAAAAAGGGAAGCCAAAGATGAACTGGGTGCAAAAGAATCGGGCTACTATTGAAGAAGCAGAATTGTTTGTTGATGCAGAGGAAAGTGTTCCTAAGAATGTTGTCCCTATGATGCTGGAGTTGAGTACTAAAGTGGTGTCTAGTTCAGTGGATCACCTTTCACCCCCCAATACTTATCTAGAACAAGGATGAGAAACAAGGAGGAAGAAGTCCAAATCACCTCCTAGAGTGGAACCAAAGGTGGCTACAAGTGTAATTCCCATTTCTCTTAATAGGTATTCCCCACTATCTAACTTTGAAGGGAAGGAGAGCAACTTAGAAATAAAGGAATCCTTGCAAGAAGAAAGATTACAAAAGGGAGAAATGAATGCCTCAAACTTAACCATATCACCAAATAGATAGATCCCTTTTAGTTATTTCTTAGAACGTGAGAGGGATCCATAATAAAATCACTCGCATCAAGGAGGAAGTGGATAGAAATAAAACTGAGATTGACTTTGTTATTAATTAGATGTGGTAAGATGTTAGCTTCATTTTGAATTTTTATTATTACAAGTAAACCCACATCATAATTTTATGGTTCAATCCTACTATAGTCGTTAACAAAGTGTTGGAGAATGATCTGATCATCCATTGTGATGTTAGTTTTCTTGATATATCCCTTCACCTTTCTACAGTGTGGCTCAAACAATGATAATGATAGAATGATACTCTTATATTCTATTCATTATATTAGCAATTCTGGTCCTTGGTGTATCATGGGTGACTTTAATTCTATTCGCTTGAACAAAGAGAAAGTGGGGAAAATCCTTTATCTTCCAAAAGCATGAATGATTTTAATGATTTATTTTCTGACACTAATCTCATTGAGATCAATTCTATGGGACCTTTCTCTACATGGGAAAGTAGAAGTAAGAAAGGTGTGAGTACTTTCCCAAAGATTGACAAGATTCTAGGGAATGTTAAATTACTTGATGTATTTCCAGATATCTAGGGGGAAGTTATTTCTACTAATGTAAGTGAACATCGTATGATTGCCACCCATTTCACCAATATTGAGAAGAAGAGATATCCGTCTAGATTTATCAATGCCTGGGTGAATCAAGATGGCTATTCTGAGGTAGTTAAGAACACTGGCATGAGAATTTCTCTAGAGATATCCCCAATGTATAACGTATTCAAGAAATTGCATGTTATAAAAGGAGTGTTGTTGGACTGGAACAAAAAGGCAGTAGGAAATCTTCTTTCTTAATCAAAGGAGTTGGAGGCTTTGGTTTTGGATGTTCAATGTGAGGTTGATAAGGAACCTCTTAATGGTGAACTCCAATTGAAGATTAATAATATGAGAATTCAGGTGGAGAAGGCCCTTATTTATGAGGAATGTCTTATTAAATAAAATATAGAGTGATGTGGCTCAAATAAGGTGATAATAACTCTACTTTTTTATCTATGTCTCTCAAAACTAGTAGAATCTCTAATAACATTCAATTTATCACTTTCTATGGGAGTAAAGTTTATGATTAAAGTGATATTAGATCACTTACAGTCAATTATTTTATGTCTCTCTTCAACTCAACTTCCTCTGACTATGTGAATTGGTCCAATGATTGGGTTCTTCCTTAAATTTCAAAGGAGAAATTGGATTTAATAAACAAGCATGTCTCTAAGGAGGAAGTTGAATATGTGATTAAAGGTCTAAGGATAGATAAAGCTTCTGGGCCGGATGGGTTTAATGGCCTTTTCATCAAATCTTGTTGGGGGATTGTTGGAGAAGATATTAGTAAGGCCATTCTACATTTTTATGAAACGGTCAAGTTGCTCAGTGAATGCAAAAAAAATTCATTACCTTGATTCCAAAATGCTTTGGGGCCTCTTGTCTTAATGATTTTAGACCTACCTTGTTACGTAATGTTATGTACAAGATCATAACTAAGATTCTTGCAAATCGTATGAGCTCTATCTTTTGTGATCTTATTGATGGTAATCAATTGGCTTTTATAAAGGGGAGATCACTTGGGGATGCTATTCTTTTAGAAAATGACATCCTTAGTACTTTCTCTAATTCACATGGTCCTGGGAGGATGTGTATCAAGCCTGGCCTTTCAATGGCCTATGACTTTGTTCGTAGGGATTATATCCTATTCATTACCAGAGGTATGGGGTTTCCTTTAAAATGGTTGAGTTGGATTGATGCTTGCTTTTCTACTACTTCATACCAGGTCCTAGTTAATGGAAGTCCTTCCACTCCCTTTATTGCATCCAATGGTGTCAGGCATGGCGATCCTTCAGCCCCTTATTTGTTTGTATTTGCAATGTAGGGGTTCACTTCTCTTTTTAATGCTTATATGGACAAAGGAAGTATAAAATCTATCCATACCTCTTTGGATTTTAGGGTTTCTCACATTGCTTTTACAGATGATCTCTTAATCTTTATGAGAGAAGATCCTAATACTGCTCAAGCTAGTAATGAGTTTTTTCATGAGTTCCACAAGATTTATGGTCTAATGTTAAACAATTTGAAGAGTTAACTTTTTGTAAACATGAGTACTAATGATGTCAGAGAAAATGAGATATCTAATATCTTAAATATCCAAATTTCTCTATTACCTGTAAAATATTTGGTCCTTCCTTTGTTTAAAAGTAGACTCACGAAGGCTAGGTGCAACCATATTCTTGACAAAGTGAGAACCAAGCTAGATTTATGGAAATGTAATCTTTTATCTCAAGTTGGGAGGATAGAACTTATTATTTCTACCTTGTCATCTTATCATATATTCTGGACTTCTACTTTCCCTATTCCGAAATCAGTCTTTATGCATATTCAGATGATGATGAGGGGCTTTATTTGGGGTGATAATGATGATAAAAGATACACTCACACAGTTTCTTGAGAAACTATTTGTAGACCCATAAAGGAAGGTGGTTTGGGTGTTAGACCAGTGGAGGACTGGTTCAAAGTGGGTATTCTTGAGAATATTTGGAACATTGCTAATGATAAGAGATCTTTATGGGTAAAATCAATTCATGGGAAGTATCTTATGACTGATTCAATATGGTCTGTGAAGTGTAAACCAATCTTTCTTTGGTTTTTTAAAAGTCAACTAAAGATTAGATAGTGATGTTTCCTCATTTAAATTTCTATGTTGGGAACAAAGATGACATTCTCTTGTGGAGAGACCCCTAGCTACCCAATGGTAAATTCCTTTCAGAGTTGGTTGATAGCCAAATTATGATCAGAAAGGTAAACAAACTAAGTGGAAAGCTTAATTATTGTATCCATGATGGGGACTGGTTTGTCCCATGCTTTAGAGGATAAAAAATGGCTAGAATCTCTTTAGAAGCTTCCTAATCTGACTGGTCACAAGGACTCTCTGCTCATTGAGAATTCAGTTTCTTTTAAACTCGAGGATGCTTAGAACCTTATTAGGTTTAACAACCCAACCACTGTCTGGGGTTATTGGGTCTAGAAAGGTAAATTCCTAGAAGGTGTTCCTACTTTCTTTAGAATATTTTATTATAATAAGCTACCTATGCTTGAATTTATGAAGAAAGTGGGTTATAGTATGGTATCAAGATGCCTTCTTTGCAATGAAGGTCCTGAGAACCTAGATCACATTTTCCTTACTTGTGAATTCAACTCTCTCATTTGGATCAGTTTCTCTACTATTTATGGTCCTTATTCGAGCTCCAAGGAAGATCTGTTAAAGCTTAAGAGAGAAGCTAAAGTCGCTACAATTTTTGTCCTATACTATATCTGGCTTGAGAGAAATCATTGAACTTTATACAATTTTAAAAGAGGCATAGAATCCATTTGGGACTCATGTCTGAGAGATACTCATAGTCTCTACATATAGTTTATTTCTTCCTTTTGTATAGTTTTCTATTTTCTTTTTTATGCTAGTGATCTACCTTAGATCACTTGCTTTTGTACTTACTCTTCTTGGTGGTAATGTAAAGGGCAACACACTAGGTTCATTAAAAAAAGCAATTTAGATTAAAAAACATCACCAAGAACGCATGCATTAGCATGTGTGTTTACTAGTTTTTGTATATGTCAATAACTTATCTGTATTTTATTTGTCTATAAGACAAGGATCCATATGAATAGAATACCATACCGGCATAAACCCAAAAATGAAGCAAGCTAGATTCAATTAAAACCAAAATAGACAACATTTGAATCAATTTACCAAAGTAGATGAGTTTATGAGCCAGCTCCCCCATACCCACAGCCGCGCGTTGGCCCTAGGATGAAGACGCCATGGGCCGTGACATATTCATTATGGCACTGCCAAGTGTCATCTCTAGAGTGAAGATGTTGTTACCCATGGCTTCTTCATCCTGGGGACTGACATGTGGCAGTAAGTTCAGGAGCAACCACGACCGAAAGAGTCATTGGGTTTTTTATCATTGGGTAAACACTAGTTTTTCTAAAAGGTATAATTTTTCACTATAAATTTGACCCCCCTCTACTCCTTCAAATCACACCTCCATTTCTTCTTGTCCTAGTCTTGCTCTTCTTCTAGTTTTAGTTATTTTTCTTCTTCTTACCAATCATGATATTCTTTTCAAGTACTCATATATTAATCTGAAGGGTCAAAGATCTTCTTTTCTTGGTTTATGAAGTAATGAGGAGCATTTCTTCTAGTTAATATTTGGGAGCTTTGACGTAATTTTCTTTTATTATTGGAGTTTCTCTCATATTGTTGCTACTGATATTTCATGACACAAGTAAGTAGGTATTCTATGATTCATTAGTTTTACCATTCATATGAATATATAATGGAATTGAAAACAAAATATTGATTGTGAATAACTTAAGTTAATGGTTAATATAAAAAATTAGAGTTTAAATATTAAAACCTAACATTATACTTGTTTAGTTAGGGAAATGACCACTTTTCCATCTATTATAATGTTGCATTATGACTGTAACTTTCTTACGGATGGATGTATTCCAGACAATCATATAGGCTTGTCTAATTATTAAATTTCAATACTCTACTGCACTTTAAATCCTACATTCACACCCTACTAGAAATTGATCTGATAAAATTTTCCATCAAATTCACATATATATATCCTGGTGTGAAAAGCGTACATATTCAATTATTGGATGATGAAGCTTTTATGGTCATGTTAACTATATGTTCTAGCTATCGCCTTGATGTCTATCTTGGGAAAATACCTCGTCATTACTCTGGTATGACTCAAGTTGTTGATACTTCTAGCTCCATGTTTACCCCTTCTAATATATCATATCTAAATTGGGAGTAAAATATGAACCTATCACTCCACTAATGTAAATGTCATTTCCAATGTGGATGATTTTGGTCCTTCAGGAAATGGCCCTTCATCAGATTCAGACGATGAAAATGAAAATTATGACGATGATGGATATAGTGATGAAACTTCAAACGATGACCATGATGACAATATCTTAAATGATCCACAAGTAGACCAAATTGTTATTGGTCACACTAGAGCTATTCTTAGTTCCACACCAGGACCATTTGCATATGATTGGGTTGATCAAAATATTAATGGTAACTATCAAAATTTTCATGAGGATGATTGGGTTAATGACTTTAGGCAACCTGTTTCTTTAGAACTTACCTCTGCATCAACACATGAGTTTTAGAAAGGTTCAATTTTCTTAATAGATAAAATTCAAAATTGGTCAATTAATAGCAATGTGCAATATCACACTAAGTGTTTTACTAAATTGGTCCTCACCCTCATATGTATACTTAACAATGACTTCTCTTGGAGGTTAAATGCTTGTGTTTCTAAAACAGAAGGTCACTTGTGGAAGATCACCAAATATCAAGGTGAACACACATGTTACAACCCAATCTTGAATAAGGACCATCATCAATGCACCTCAAATTTTATTGGTCGGATGATTATGCCAATAATTGCAACAAGGTTGGATATGAGCACTAGATAAATACATGATAGAGTAAGCGTTGAATTGAAATTGAATTTGTCATACAGGAAGGCATACCATGCATGAAGGAATGCTATCTCTAGGATTTTTGGATATTGGGAAGAATCTTATTTAAATGCACTTGGTTTCCTGAGTTGCACGAAAGAGTACATTCCTGGGTCACAATATTCTTACCAACATAGTGATTATGCAGTGTGTGAGCATGGTGCAATTTTAGTTTGAAATTTTACATAAGGAAGTGGAACTTTGGAACAATAGACATGCACTTTTAGTTCAATTACCTAACAAGACTAATATACCACAACAATATAATTGGTATGAGTCTGTGTATTTGTCCTACAATGCCTCCATCACAATTATGTGAAGTGAGAAAATGTAATAAAGGAATATTTAATGTTAGTTCTTTTAAACTTTTATTACATTTTATTTCATGATTGTGAGATTATATTTTTGTATTACAACTCCAGAAACAGATAAGGATGAAAGATGTGCTATAAAAACAAACAAGTGCAGAAGGATAGTTAGAGGCACATGATAACAACATTAACATACAAAATGCTTATTTTGAGAAGCTTCCTCCTCATCAACGACCACAATTTACAATTACCTCAACTCCTTATGTTGACACCACATCTGTCATGACTTTAGTTAAGCATTTTGACTACATGTGATGACACTCATCCAACATTTGAGGCACCTCCATCTGAGTATTAGACCCCTGATGTAGGCCCATCTTCCATACACCCTTCGACTTCTTTGACCTACATTTACACAACCTTCTTCAGGTTTTGACATTTCTATGAAATCACTTAGCCATCCTTCATTTATCGAGTCTGATATGAGTCACCCCGAGCCCATTCCTATGCCATCATTTAACCAACCAACATTAGTGCAATAGATGCTCAATCATCCTGAGCCCATGTGGAGTTCCTTATACACTCTCTTTGTTACAACCCCACCTTCTGGTAACCCCCAATTAAGGGATACCGAGAGGTCGAAGCCGCACCCATAACTTCCAGATCAACGGTTCGGCACTTAACCAAGAACAATTATTAAATTTCAACACTCTATACTGAAAATATGTAATAAAAATTTTCATACCTTTGGAAAATTTCGGATCTCTAAACTTCTATCCATGTATGCATTCTACTCTAACTAATCCTCCTTGCATTTTACTTCATGTATTTCACAACATGACGAATTACTATTTGTCCTTTTGGCTTGTACCTAAAACGCCGACAAACAAAACGTCGGTCAGCCGAAGCTGGTATGTGGGGGAAACAATAAACGTGCAACAATGATAACAACATAATCATTCAATTAATCATTTAACAACCAATATTACATTTTAAATATAACTCCGCGATCCATAAATACCCTATCCTCTTTGCTATCCCTGAAGTGGATCTGGATACTATCTTCCTTATGGTAGATCCCCATTAAACCCCTCATGGTCCCACCTATAGGTGAACCAGTTTCTAGGGTTGAGTCACATGTCACTACTCATAAGTAGCCCATTCCTTAACTCTTGGTAAGCTAATGGGTCTCATGGCACTACACTTGGTAGCCCAATTTCTAACCCACGATAACCTAGACCTTACTCCAGGTTACCCCTTTTTAGCCTTTACAAGCCACAGAGGTGGACTCGGACCTAGCCAGTTATACTTGTATATTCATAGTGATAGTCATAGTCACTCTATAGTTGCATGAAATAAAAGCATCCAACAATTATTTCAGGCCATGAGGGAAACGTCGATAAAATCCTCAGAAAACTAGTCGGGATAATCATAAGCGTAACCACATACCTGTTTCTCTTTTATCAAGATCCCACTTTTTGAGATAGAGTCAACCATGTAGGGAAATCCAATCAAGCAAACAAGTATACACAAAGATCCTTAAATAAACATGCAATTTACTTTTATCAAGATCTATCCAATCCAACTTACTTCTTAGGATTTCTATTTCTCTTTTTAGGGTTTCATTTGCAATTAGGGTTTGGACTTTACTTTTAATACCATAAACCCTAATTAGACAAAACTACATATAACCATCAGTTTCTCTTCTTATTTCTTCTAATAGAATTAGGATCATCATTTAACAACATTTTTCCATATTTTTGAATTAAATATGGTCATCTCTTCTTTTACTCTAAATTAGCCAACTTTTCATGTGAAAAAGATTGAAACTCAACTTTAATATTTAACAAGTTAATACCTCCCAAATTAACCCATTATACCACAAAGTTTCATCCTTTACACTCAATTAGGGTTTCTCAGGTTTCTTATTCACAAAACCCTAATCATCTCAATTATCTTCATTGAGGGTCATTATATTACAGTTGTATATTTCTAATTTCGGATATGACCACTAGAACTCATATTTACCCAAAATAGGGTTTTTGGTCCATTAAACCATGTTCATGGTCATAAAACTCTAAAAGCAACATATGAATCATCCTTTTATGATCTTACCACTCGTAACATGTTAAGATTGATCAAAAACATATAAAAGATTCATCATGTTTGATTTTATATCATTCTAGGGTTTTTCTGTCAATTAATGCATTAAAATATTTAAAACCCTATACTTTTTGAGTTCCAAGCATATTTAAGCTTCAAATATGAATTCTTTTTATTCCTCTCCTTCTGAGGATAAATTTTCATATAAGACTTGTTTTAATCCTAGTTACGAATAATGAGATATGATTTATGGTAACAACTTACTTGAGCCAATAGTAAGCCGCCACGTCACCCTTGCAATGCAGAGTGATTGATTTTGGAAACATAATCGAATGTCAGTTCTGCCCCCGCTTAAGATACTCGACCTTCATACCCCCAGAGGTTAAAAACATCCAAAGGTCGCTAGGTTGTCTTCAACCTCACGGTTCTACAACTGTCGCCGAGCGCAGCTCCTTGTGGGGTTTCTTCCTCCTCGCGAGGTGATAGGGTCGCCTTCAGCCCCGCCCCCAAGCCCTGTCGTACCACCATGAACACAGGGAACCCACAGATTGTGGCCGAAGTGGCCGATTTCAAGTGTGTCGGCCTCGCGCTCAGCAGTCGTCCCTGCAGCCATGTAGGGGCTATTTCTTCCTCCCTGGGCCGCGGTCATCACCAGAAGAAGGTTCCTTGCCTCCGTCGTGCCTTGGTGCACACGAGGAGCCTTCAGGTAGCAGCCAAGTCGGTCGTTCCTAGATTTCCTACCCTACACTGTTTGTCTAAATGTGCAGCCAGTTGCTGGTGGTTTGCGTGAGGTCGAGCACTTGGGGATGATAGCCGATGGTCCTCAGGTCAGCGGGGAACACCTAGCCTCCTTCAAGATGCCCATAGCTCCCCGTTGCTTCAGGGAAAGCACCAACTACACGACTAGGGTTTGAAATGAATTCAAGGGTTGAAGGAGACGTGAGAGGTCTGAGGTCCTCCTCGATTCGAGGTTGTGGTTCCATCCCTTATATAGGGGAGGATACCCACGCCCTAGGGTGTGTATCTACGAGTTAAAGAGTTCTTCTCCCGTTAGGAATTCGATTCCTTCATTAGGAGGCAAGGTTCTCTCTCTTCATTAAAATTTTGTTAAGCTTCATTTCATGGATAATTGGAAAAATGAAAATCCTTTCTCTTATTATAATGGTTCTTGTATTTTAATCCATTAACCACGAAATTATATTTCCTTTTGTTGAAACAATACTTCTTTTTAACAATACCTCATAATCATTCATTACACATCATATTATTTCCTTATTTGACTTTATTGGTATTTTCTCTTTCCTCTTTCTTCATTGGGACTCCTTGGATCCCAAGGAACTCTATGATTTTGAAATTCATTTTCAAGGATACTTATTATCCTTCTAGATGCATCTAAATGCATTATTCTTCAATATCATGTATATTTCTTATTAAAATATTTCTTTTTGAGGATTTCTCTTTATTTCTCTTTTATTTTCCTCATTGGTATTTCTTTTATCATTAGGAATCCTTGGGATACGAAATTCCACTAAGGATTACCCAATTATACCTCTTTGCATTTGTTTCCCATATTTTACCATTATTTTCAATTTCTTTCTTAATAAATAAATACTTAATTAATCTTTTCTTTTCTTATTGCTTTCTTTTTGCAACTTTGGACTCCTTGGAACCCAAGGAACCCAAGAGGCACGAAATCCTCTTTGTATTTGCTTTCTAGAGGTTTCCACATTTTTCTTTTCTCAAATATTCAATTATTCATTTACTAATTGAATTTTCTTGTTATTTAGACCCAATAGCCAATAAGGCCCACAACACAAACATCAAGGCTATTGTAAAAAAAATCCATTTATTTGAACCAAATTATATCATTATTTTTTTCAAATATTTTTAGTATGAGAAATCACATTTCTCACCAATTGAACCCAAAAATTGGGGTTGTAACATCCTTCCCCTCTTATAGGAATTTTGTCCTCAAAATTCTATCAAGCAAATAAACAATTCAGGATAAGACTTTTCCATGTCCATCATTGGCCCCTATGTGGCTTTACCTTACTCATGGCACTTCCAAAGAACCTTTATCATCACATATTCTTTTCTCTGAGTACCTTCATCCTGGCATCTATAAACTGCACAGGTGACTCAGGCCATTGCAACCTCCCTTGGGGCTCACTAGGTTCTTCGCTCAGCACATGGTCTAGGTACCTCACATAGTGCTCTAAATTGGACACATGGAACTCATCACACATTACTTTATCCTAAGGGGTAAGATCAAACTTAACCTTCTCCACCAAACCATGTCAAAAGAACCCATGCATCAGGGACTCAACTCTCTTAGCTATAACTTAGAGGGGTCAGATTTTCATGTCACATATTCTTCCACAGTGAACTGCATGTCAGTCTACTTTGTATCTGTTCACAACTCTCATCGTCTCTAGGCTCCTTTCAGCCATTGCACGATCAAAGCGACTTCGTCTACACACATTGTGGCCCTTTTCTAACCATCACGTGGTCCTCTCACCAACATCACCTTACTGAAGTGGTGACCGACACAACCTCCCTTACAGAGCTTCTTTAAATCCCGATACTGGCTATGGTGGTCATCATTAGATCTTTCATAGGACAAAAATTGTCTCTAGCTATCACCCAGATCGAGCACACATGCTCTCATCAGACCCTTTAGTCTGGATCATACTAACCATAGTTCGGGGTGATAAACTATACTAACATTGAGTTCTTTATGTACCTAATTCCACTTTATGGAAGTGAACCTCTAGGTCAAACTCAAGAATCTCGCAACGTGGTATAGTTGAACCATCTCTCTCATGGGTAGTTCAACCAGATCTGTCCCTTGACAGAACTCTTTCTCTCTCATGTCACCTGGGTAAGACGATCTACCACACCCCATATCGCATCTCAACCTTCCTTGGTCCAGGGGAGACTTACAACATCCATAGTGATGAACACCCTTTCTCTTTTGGGGACTCTTTATCCCTTATATCGATGCAGTGGGTAACTGGTGTTCCTCCTTCACCTTCTGTCATGCATGGTGACATACCACATGCAGCCTCATCTTAAGCATCCATAGTGCAATTGTCATTTACTATCTTGGTAGTACCACGGTGTATGGTGATCTTCAATCATGATTTCCTGTATGTCATGATTCCTAAAGATCGATTCCTTAGAAACCCTAAGCCACTCTCATCAGGGTTTCATCACCTTCCTATCCAAAGAAGTGTATATGAGGCTCTATCACCATCCGTTCATTATATCAAGGACTAGACTAGCTAACCAAACAACCATTAACTGATTCAACAAATCTCATTACATCTGAGTGTTAGCCCAACATATCTTCTTTCTCGATCTCAGGGTTAGCCTAACAACCTCAACTTCTTCTAGCCTCTAGATAAACTAAGAAACTATATCTCAACCAGAGCATCCATTAACACTTCACATCCTTAGGTATTAGGTAATGTGGAAGACATACGCTTTCATGTGTTTCACTTATCATCTCGTCTCCAACCCTAAGTCTATATTCATCAAGAACACTCTCTGATTTCGTCATCATGGTGATCAAATTCAACCTGGTATGACTCATATCTCATGATAAAAACATTCTCATAAGGTGACTACCTCATTCCTCTTAGTGTTTGCAAACCATCCATGTATCATTCACTTAACCAGGGTATGTTATCATCTTTGTCCTCGTACCACGTAGCAACGTTCCAACTCACATCATATTTTATCCTTGGTGTATGGCATGCGTAATGTCCTATCTCTCACTCCCATAACAAGAGGAAATAAGCATTTGGCTGCAGTCCAAATATAGAGTTCTTCCTGTTCCAAAAGTAGAGATGGTACATCCCACCTTGCCAGTACACCTTTAAATCCAAGTTGAGACGTTCCACCTATGTCTCTACATCACAATCATCTCGATATCGAGGTTACTTCCATGGAAAATTAGTCTTGAACCTATTAAGGTTTACACACATATCTTGGACATCTCCTCTAGGTCTATAGGGTGCCTACACTTTTGGGTTCATCCCTCTTCCCTCATACATCAAGAGAGTACCCTACTCATCTGCCCTTTGGATCCCATGAGTTCATGAAGGTAATCAATCTCCTAACCCCTTACCCTCAGGCAATGATAGATGTTACCTCCCGGCCCTATAGTCATGAACTAGGGAATTAGGCAACTCCTACTTCCATCGGTCTTATCCCTACCTGACCCTAGGATAGACTGAGGATTCTATCATAGTACATGTTCAACTTAGAACCTTACTCAAGCCTTCATCGTCTCTCTCTCTGCATACATGGGCTGACTTTCATCCTTTCATAGGGATCATGGCAACCTTCCTACCTTGGTCAAGCCCCATACCGGTTACCTCCATGGTAACACATCCACATGCACATAGAGATGGTTATCGATGGGCCTACAGGCTCATTCTCATACCATGTACTTTTCACTTAGCTTCTCAAGATCCTATAAGACCTCTTGAAGTTACCTTAAACCAACAAAAATGGTATGCACCCTACACAAGGGTCCCTCTCCCAGGATGGGAGGAAACTACAACTCTTGACCACAAGGTCACAAACATCCTTAGGTCTAGGGTTTACCTCTGTATGCTTAACCCTAGTAAGCTATTAAGGCACAAGCAGACCACTAAACCAGGCTAGGTCATCTAGGTTCTCATTCTTCATCATTAGTTCAAGGTCATATCTTCCCATATCATCATCTTAGTTGTGAGGGGTTCGTCAAACACACCTCAACATAAGAAGTACCAAGCTTGCTTCCATAGAAACTCAACTCTCATTACGAGCATTAGGTACACCAATTCCCCTCTTAGGCCTCGGAACCCTAGGTTCACTTTTTGATGACAAACTGCATGCTCAATCTCTCAACCACAATTCAGGCATGTATAAGGTATGACACGCACTTCCTGTCATCCTTCTACTCGAGCAACACTTCAGAGTGGAGTCCTCCTTAAGGACAACCAACAAGGTACAAGGCCTCCCAACCTATTACTAAACCCTTTACAGGTCTAAGGAACTCTTCTTCCTATCTCAGGAGGGAAACACTTATACCAAAGGCATAAAGGTATCAACAGATTCATCCTCTCTCTAGGGTTTGGTTCATCTCAAGGTAACCAAGACATCATCAACCTCTAGGGATCAAGCCTCTGGCGACCACTATCATCCACTTAGGTCGCATCATCCTCAACTCCCTATTTCCCTCATATCTTAGAGTCTAGGTTTCCAACCTTCTTGCTTAGTTTCCTATTCTCTCTCTAGAGCTATCACTACAACCAACCTCCTCATTAGAGGTCCTCTCTTCAAGAAGGATCAACCTCAAAAGCATCCTCTACATGGGTGGAGCCTAGGCTCGAACTTATGTTTGCTCAAGATCATCCATAGCCCTTTATGTTTATTACATAAGCTATCCATCAAACTCTCCCGGCTAGGGTTTCAACCCATTACTTGCACTACTGACACTGGGTGCCTATTATGCCCATATAAGCTCATGGGGTTTCCACAGGTTCTTCTCTAACCTCATCCATGAAGGAACTATCCTTCGCTCAAATATGCACGACCCATCCCAGGGTTTGGGTCGCCAGAGGTACTAGGTCATCCAATCCTCTCATGGCTCATACGTCATCCAAGGCATTTCCCTTCAAATACCTGGTCTAACTCATCATGCCATCTCTCTCTCTAACCTTCACTTAGGGTTAGGGTTAACATCATCCTTAGAGGATTTTCCAGGTCTCTACTTGTAATGGAGATCTCTATCTCCAAGACTAACTCTCTCTATCTATCCTCCTTACAAGAAGGTCTAGCCTTAGGTCTCTTCTGAGGTCATGACAACTTATGTCACAAGACCTAAGCATGTATCTATTCTTCAGTTTACACTTACTCTATTAAGCTTATGTCCATGATATGTTATTTATATGCTTTTCATTAATTTGATGGAGGATTCCTTAGACCTTATTAATATTACCCATACCTCAAGAGGGTGAGGAGAAGAAAGAAAACCCTAATCCTTAAGGTCCTTAACAGAATTTGAGTTGAGAAGGGATGAATATGATGAGAAAGTCCTAAAGGTATCTTATTTTGATTCATACCCTAAGACTTTGGCCAGGCAGTCACACAGATCCGGGAGTCCTCGTATTCCGACTAGCGGTGCGGAGGAAAATATTGCCAGCCCCCAGTCGTGATCCTTTTCTAGACACCTCTGCCTTTCGGATAATCCTCTAATAACTCCCTTGGGTTCTATGGAGTTTGTAAAATTTAATAATTATTAATGGTTAAGTGAGGAACCTATGCTCTGATACCAAATGTTACGACCCCACCTTCCAGTAACCCCCAATTAAGGGATACCGATAGGTCAAAGCCGCACCCATAACTTCCGGATCAAAGGTTTGACACTTAACCAAGAACAATTATTAAATTTCAAAAATCTATACTGAAAAGATGTAATAAAATAGTCGATGGTCCTCAGGTCAGCGGGGAACACCAAGCCACCTTCAAGATGACCCATAGCTCCCCGTTGCTTCAGGGAAAGCACCCACTACACGGCTAGGGTTTGAAACGAATTCAAGGGTTGAAGGAGACATGAGAGGTCCGAGGTCCTCCTAGATTTGAGCCTGTGGTTCCATCCCTTATATAGGGGAGGATACCCACACCCTAGGGTGTGTATCTACGAGTTAAAGAGTTCTTCTCCCGTTAGGAATTCGATTCCTTCATTAGGAAGCAAGGTTCTCTCTCTTCATTAAACTTTTGTTAAGCTTCATTTCATGGATAATTGGAAAAACAAAAATCCTTTCTCTTATTATCATGGTTCTTGTATTTTAATCCATTAACCACGAAATTATATTTCCTTTTTTTGAAACAATACTTCTTTTTTACAATACCTCATAATCATTCATTACACATCATATTATTTCCTTATTTGACTTTATTGGCATTTTCTCTTTCCTCTTTCTTCATTGGGACTCCTTGGATCCCAAGGAACTCTATGATTTTGAAATTCATTTTAAAGGATACTTGTTATCCTTCTAGATGCATCTAAATGCATTATTCTTCATTATCATGTATATTTCTTATTAAAATATTTCTTTTTGAGGATTTCTCTTTATTTCTCTTTTATTTTCCTCGTTGGTATTTCTTTTATCATTAGGAATCCTTGGGATATGAAATTCCACTAAGGATTACCCAATTATACCTTTTTTCACTTGTTTCCCATATTTTACCATTATTTTCAATTTCTTTCTTAATAAATAAATACTTAATTAATCTTTTCTTTTCTTATTGGTTTCTTTTTGCAACTTTGGACTCCTTGGAACCTAAGGAACCCAAGAGGTACGAAATCCTCTTTGTATTTGCTTTCTAGAGGTTTCCACAATTTTCTTTTCTCAAATATTCAATTATTCATTTACTAATTGAATTTTCTTATTATTTAGGCCCAATAGCCAATAAGGCCCACAACACAAACATCAAGGCTATTGTCAACAAAATCCATTTATTCGAACCAAATTATATCATTATTTTTTTCAAATATTTTTAAAATGAGAAATCACATTTCTCACCAATTGAACCCAAAAATTGGGGTTGTAACACTCTTGGTCTCAAGAAGGGTTCAATCAGTCAGGGATTTTCCAACAGTTTATACTTAGTTGGGGACGAATACAGTTGGGATTAGTCAGACAAGATTCATCCAGCCAGAATTTACTCAACATGGTTTCAATCAGCCAGAGGTTGATCAACATGGGGCTAGCCAACCAGACTATACTTAACAATATGCAGATTTACTCACTAATTCAGCTCCAGATGATGAATTCATTCAATATGTAATGACCCCGCCTCCCGATAACCCCCAATAAAGGGATACCAAAAGGTCAGAGTCGTTGTCCCAATTTTTTCAGATCAATGGTTTGACAAATAATCAATAATAATTACTAAATTCGACTAAATTAAACTGAAAAGCTTGAATAAAATAAAACTTTGCATACCTTTTTAAATTCTTGGATATCTAACTTCTATCCACAATTGGAGTATATTCTAACTAATCCTCCTTTCACTTAAATTCTTATTTTCACAATGTATCACTTTACTGTTTGTTCTTTTCAACTTGTACCTAAAACGACAACAAAAAAAATGTCTGTCAGCATAAATGAATATGCCGGTATGTGGGAGAACAATAATCAGGAAATTATCTATAACAACATGTTGCAAACAATGATGTTTTAGTAAGCAAACTTTACATCTTAAACATAACTACTCAATCCATACATACCCTAACCTCTGCGCTGTCCCTGCAATGGACCAGGATACTACCTCTCATATGGTAGATCCCAATTAACCGCGCATGATCCTACCTAACAGGTAGATCAATACCTAGGGTTGATGAGTCGCATGGCACTACCCATAGGTATCCCAATCCATAACTCATGACATGCTAAAGAGTCACATGGCACTACTCATAGGTAGCCCAATCCCTAACTCATGATAACCTGATAGTCCCACCTAATAAGTAGACCATGCACTAGGTTACCCTTTTCATCATTAGTAAAGCCACAGAGGTGGACCAAGATCTGAGCTAGTCATGTATACATATTTATGGTGATAATCATAGTCACTTTATAGTTGCATGAAATAAAAGTCATCCAAGTAGTTATTTTCAGGCAACCGATAAAACATCTAGGAATCGCCGTGAAACTAAAGCAATTAACCATAAACGTAACCATATACATGTACTGCTTTTATCAACATCATGCTTTTTGAGATAGAGTCAACCAAGTAGAGAAATCCAATCAAGCAAGCAAGTACACACAAAGATCCTAAAATAGACATACAATTTCCTTTTATCAAGAACTATCCAAATAAATCTTGCTTCTTAGGATTTCTATTCCTTTTTAGGGTTTCTACCCCCTTTTTAAGGTTTCTCTTGTAATTAGGGTTTTTCCTCCACTTTTAGTATCATATACCCTAATTAAAAAAAACTACATATAAACCCTAAGTTTCCCGTCCTATCTCTCCTAACAGGCTTAGTATCATCATTTAACCACATATTTCCATAATTCGAATTAAACATGGTTTTCTCTTCTTTTTCCCTAAATTAGGGTTTCTAGATGTATTATCCTTCATACATGAATCATGAAATTATCCATCTAAATCAGGTTAAAGATTACCATTATCATTCATTAGGTTAATATTACTCAAATTAACCTATTTAACCTCATAGATTCATCCATTAATCTCAATTAGGGATTCTAAGCTAATTCTAATACATTTTCCATCAAAATAACATACTTAAAAGATACGGATGTAGGTTTTCAAACTATTTTTATCTTATTCATTGTATGTTTCTAATCAACTTTCATATACAAAGTTTATTCATCGGAGCTTCCTAGCATGAGTTCTGATTTTTCCAAACAAAAACATTTTCTTGAATTATTTGTTATTTTTAGAAAAACAACGACCGCTCGATCCGTAGTCCACTGGATCACGTGGGATCCAATGGCCCACGTTCATGCCCCTAACTCACGATCAGAAGATACAAAGGAATGATTTGTCCTTACCTAAATTGAAGGTGCGGGAGGGCCTTCTGGTAAATTGCCTAGAGGTCATCTTCTTCCTCGCGCGAGAAACCCTCTACGAGCTAATGGTCAACTCAGAGGTTGACTCTAGGATCTCTTCCATCAACGAGTAAGCTAGGAGGCTCAGAAGCTTCTCCTCCGCCGTACAAACTCACCTGAATCCTTAATTACATGCTCGTATCATACCTCCACCCCTGATAGACAATCGGAGCTCCGACGAGGTCGACTGGAAGATGAAGGGGAAGGTCAGGGTTATTTCTATAATTGAACTCACCAACGCGTTTGTTGTCTATATCCAAAGATTCTAGGGTAGAGAGTTGATGTGCCGGTGACCTCACGAGCCCTCTCCTATTTATAGGGTCAATGAGATAGACCAGTAGGTTAGAGACTCTCCACTTTGGCGAAAAAAACACCCACATATTGGGTTGGTTCACACCAGAAACCTCTCCGAAAGCTAATGGAGTTCTTCTCACTCCAAAACACCCTTTCCTCTTCGAGAAATCCTACGATCAAGGACCTTGTAGGTGGGTTCTGTGCAAGCAGTCCCTGCGAGATTGGGATTCACTCCAAGCCGTTCGATCGCCGATCCAATGGTCGCGTTTAATCTGAAAATTAGGAAAATCGAGATTAAATTCCCTATATCAACATGCCATATTATCTTAGGCAATTAATGCTCTCACTTTAGGATAATTCCTAAATTGCATATCTTGGAAACCGTTCATCGTTTAAAAACCAAAATTTGAGGGTTTCTCTTTCCTGACTCTGTCTACACGTATGCCAAATATGAGTCCCAAATTCCCAAGGAAAAAGGGCTTTTTTCTTCAAAAGCGAGTTATTCTTTAATAAGACTTATTTAATGGTTGTTTTCTCTTTCTTAAACCATTATCTTGATATCTTGGACTCCTTGGACCTCAAGGAACCCATGGAATTCGAAATTCCTTTTAAGGATACTTATTATCCTTCTAGTTGCATCTACATCCTTTATATCCCATTATCTTACTTATTCTTTTTATTAAAAGATTTCTTTTCAAGGATTTCTCTTCATCTTTTATTTCCTTTTTCCTCTTTTCCTATTTCTTCCATTAGAAATCACATGTAACAAAATTTTCTCAATTGTGGCTATTAATGCCACTTTCTAGAGATTTCTATATATTTCTCATAAATACTTTGCTTAATATCCCATATCTGGACTTTTCATTTTTTCTTCTCTTTTATATCAATTATTGGATTAACATTATAGTAGGAATCACAAAATTCCTACCAAAAGGGAGATTTGCAAAGAAATCCATTATTTGAAGCAAAGAATTTTTCAATTAAATACATATTCATAAAATCATTATATTTTAATTATGAAAACATATGCAAAATGGAGGCTGTAACATCCTTCCCCTCTTATAAGAATTTTGTCTTCAAAATTCCATCAAGCATACAAACAATCAGAATAAGACTTTTCCATGTCCATCATTGGCTCCTATGTGGCTTTAACCTATCCATGGCACTTCCAAAGAACCTTTATCATCATATATTCCTTTCTCTGAGTTCTTTCACCTTGGCATCTATAATCCTCACAGGTGACTCAGGATTTCATATCACATATTCTCCCACAGTGAATTGCATGCTAGTCTGCTTTGCATTAGCTTACGACTCATGTCGTCCCTGGGCTATTTTTCAGCCATTACACAATCAAAGCGACTTCATCTGCACACACTGGGGCCTTTTGCTGACCTTCGCAAGATCCCTTCACCAACATGATCTTAGTGATGTGGTGATTGACACAACCTCCCTTACAGAGCTTCTTTACATCCTGATACTGGCTATGGTGGTTATCATCACATCTTACATAAGAGAAAAATTGTCTCCATGTATCACCCTGAATGAGTACACATGCTCTCATCAGACCCTCTAGTCTGGATCATACTAACCATTAGTTAGGGGTCATAAACTGTACTAATATTGATTTCTTCATGTATCTACTTCCACCTCATGGAAGTGAATCTTTAGGTCATAAACAAGAACGTTTGAACTCGCATCATGGTATAGTTGAATCATCTCTCTTACATGTAGTTCAACCGGATCTATCCCTTGACAATACTCTCTCTTTCTCTTAGATTATGTCATCTAGGTAAGGCGATCTTACCATAACCCATATTGCATCTTGAACTTCCTTGGTCCAGGGGAGACTCACCACAACGTCCATAGTGATCAACTCCCATTCCCTCTCGGGGACTCTTTATCCTATATATATCAACTCACTGGGTTACTAGTGTTCTCCCTTCACCTCCTGGCATGCATGGAGACAAGCCATATGCAACTCTGTACACTTTTTATCTTAGGCATCCATAGTACTACTACAACCTACTATCTTAGTAGTATCAAGGTGTATGGTGAACTTACAATCATGATCTCCTGAATATCATGATTCCTCAAGGTTGATTCCTCAGAAACCCTAAATCACTCTGGTCATGAGTTTCATCACCTTCTTTCTAGAGAAGTGCATCTGAGGTTCTACAACCATTCTTATATCATAACAAGCTCTAGGCTGGCTAACCAAGCAACCACTAACTCAATCAACGAATCTCATTATATCTGAGTGTTAGTAAAACATATCTCACAAACTTAGGGTTCACCTAGCCATCTCTTCCAGCCTTTCCACTAGCTAAACTAGGCAACTACGTTTCAACAAGAGCATCCATTACCACCTTTCCTCTTTATGTGTTAGGCAATAATGAAGACATACACCTCCAAGTATTCCACATATTATCTCATCCAGACTTTAGGTCTATCTTCATCAAGAAAAATCAAAGCTCATCCTCTTGGTTATCGAACTCAACCTTGTATAACTCACACATTCCACATAGCTCATGATAAAAATATCCTCATAAGATGACTACCTTAGTTCTCTTGATGTTTGTAAACCATCCACATATCATACACTCCATAAGGGTACATTATTACCTCTATCCTCATACCTCATAGCAACATTTCCACTCACATCATCTTTATCCTTGGTGTATGGCATGCGTACTGTCCTATCTCTCACCCCCATAACACGAGGAAATAAGCATTTGGCGGCCATCCAAACACAAAGTTCTTCCTGTTCCAAGAGTAGAGATGGTACATCCCACATTGCCAGTACACCTTCAAATCTAAGTTGAAACGTGCATCATATGTCTCTACATCATGATCATCTCGATATCAAAGTTACTTCCATGAAAAAAAAAACTGATCTCAAACCCACTCAGGTCATCATACCATCCTTGGTCATATCCTCTAGGTCTTTAGGGTTCTGACACTTTTGGGGTCATCCCTCTTCCCTTATTCATCAGAGAGTGCCCTCCTCATTTTCCCTTTTGGTCCCATGAGTTCATGAAGGTGATCAATCTCCTAACCCATGGCCCTCAAATAATGATAGTTGTTACCTCCCGACCCTATGGTCATGTACAACTAGGGGATTAGGCAACTCCTACTCTCATCGGTCTTATCCCTACCTGACCCTAGGATAGACTTAGGATTCTAACATAGTACATATCCAGTGTGAAACCTTACCCGAGTCTCCATCATTTCTCTTGGCATTTGTGGTCTGACTTACATCCTTTTGTATGGATCATGGAGACCTATCTACCTCGGTCAGGCCCCATACTAGTTACCTCCATGGCAACACATCCACATGCACTTAGAGATGGTTATCTATGGGTCTGTAGGTTCATTCTTATACTATGTGCTCCCCACTTAGCTTCTCAAGATTCTATGAGACCTCCTAAGGTTACCTCAAACCCGACAAAAGCTGATTCATGCCCTACAAAAGGGTCCTCTCACAGGATGGGAGGAAACTATCTCTTGATAGAAACAAAGGTCACAAATGTCCTTATGTCTAGGGTTTACATCAACATGAGCATGCTTAACCCAGTCAAGCTACTAAGGCACGTAGCTAACCAATAAACCACCTACTAAACCATGCTAGGTCTTCACTGTAGGTCATACCTATTTATTCCTCAACATTGGACCATCAGCATACATACAGACGTCACCGACCTATAAGTAGGTGGTTCATCAAACATATACCTTAAACCAAGGGGTTCCCATTCCTCTAAACATGAGGAGTGCCATGCTCAAATCTATAAAAACTCAAATCTTGTCATGCGCATCAGGTACACTACTTCCCCTCTTAGGTCTAGGAACCCTAGGTTCACTTTTCTGATGTCCAAATGCATGCTTAACCTTTTAACCACAAACCAAGCATGCAAAAGAAATTTCATGCACTTCCTATTATCCTTCTACTTGAGCAACACCTCAGAGTTGAGTCCTCCTCAAGGACAACCAACTAGGTATAAGGCCTCATAACTTTCTACTAAACCTCCTCAGGGTCTAAGGAACTTTTCTTCCTATACTTAGAAGATAAGCACCTATATTGTTTGTGCATAGGTACTAGCAACCTCATCCTTCTTCTAGGGTTTAGTTCTTCTAAATACAACCAATAACCTACAAGGACCCTGCACGAGGCAACCACAACCATCCACTTAGGTCATAACATACTCAACTTCTCAGGGTTCCTCATACCCCAGAGTCTAAGCTTCCATCCTTCTGGCTAGGGTCTTGCTCTCTCTCCAGTGCTAGCCCTACAAACAACCTTACTATTAGTGGTTCTCCATGAAGGTGAGTCAAGATCGCACACATACACCTACATGGGTGAAACATATGTTCAAACTTATGTTCGCTCAAGATTATCCATGGCTCTTCATGCTTATCTCATAAGCTATCCATCATGCCCTTCTGGTCTTGGTTTTAACCTACTACCAGCACTATTGATGTAACCTAGGCGTATGTTATGCCCTACTCATATAAGCCCATAGGGTTTCTATATGGTCATCACTAACCTCATCAATGAAAGAGTTATCCTTCACCCTAACATGCACGACCCTTCCCAAGGTTGGGTCGCCAAAGGTTCTAGGCCAGCCAACCTAACATGGCTCAAACTATCATAGGGATTCAAAACTTCCATCTCATCATGCCATCTCTCTCTCTCCAACCACCACTTAGGGTTAGGGTTAGCACCATCCTCATAGGATATGCCAGGTATTTTTAATGGAGGCTTCTTCCTCCAAGACCAACTCTCTACTTCATCCTCTTGACAAGAAGGTCTAACCTCAGGTCTCTCCTGAGGGCATGACAACAAATGTCATACGACCTAAGCATGCAACTATTCTTTAGTTTACGCTTGAACTATTAACCTTATGTCCATGACATCTTATTTACATACTTTTAATTAATTTGGTGAAGGATTCCTTAACCTTATTATACATAACCTGACCTCAAGAGGGTGAGGAAGAGAGACAAAAACCCAAAACCTTAGAATCTTAATAGAATTCGGGTTGAGAAGGGATGAAAATAGATGAGAGAGTCCTAAAGGTATCTTATTTCGAGTTAGATCCTATGACATTGGTCAGGCAGTCACACAGATCTGGGAGTCCTGGTATTCCGACTAGCTGTGCGGAAGAAAATATTGTCATCCCCCAGACGTGATCCTTTTCTAGACACCTCTGTCATTTGGAAAATCCTCTAATAACTCCCTCGGTTCTATGGAATTTGTAAAATTTAATAATTACTAAAGATTAAATGAGGAACCAAGGCTCTGATACCAAATGTAATGACCCCGCCTCCCGGTAACCCCCAATTAAGGGAGATCAAAAGGTCAGATCCGTTATCCCAATTTTTCTGGATCAATGGTTCGACAAATAATCAATGATAATTACTGAATTCTACTAAACTATACTCAAAAGTTGAAGTAAAATAAAACTTTGCATACCTATTTAAATTCTTGGATATCTAACTTCTATCCACAACGGGAGTCTATTCTACTTAATCCTCCTTGCACTTAAATTCTTATTTTTACAATGTATCACTTTATTATTTGTCCTTTTCAACTTGTACCTAAAACGTCGACAAACAAAACGTCATTCAGCATAAATGAATATGCCAGTATGTGGGGGAAACAATAATCAGGAAATTATCTGTAACAACATGTTGCAAACAATTATGGTTTAGCAAGCAAACTTTACATCTTAAACATAACTACTCAATCTATACATACTCTAACCTCTGCGTTGTCCCTGCAGTGGACCTGGATACTACCTCTCATATGGTAGATCCCAATTACCCCGCATGATCCTACCTAACAGGTAGATCGATACCTAGGGTTGATGAGTCACATGGCACTACTCATTGGTAGCCCAATCCCTAACTCATGACATGCTAAAGAGTCGCATGGCACTATCCATAGGTAGCCCCATCCCTAACTCATGATAACCTAATGGTCCCACCTAACAAGTAAACCATGTACTAGGTTACCCTTTTCATCATTAGTAAAGCCACAGAGGAGGACCAGGATCTGAGCTAGTCATGTATACATATTTATAGTGATAATCATCGTCACTTTATAGTTGCATGAAATAAAAGTCTTCCAAGTAGTTATTTTCAGATAACCGATAAAATATCTGGGAATCGCCGTGAAACTAAAGCGATTAACCATAAACGTAACCACATACATGTACTACTTTTATCAAGATCCTACTTTTTGAGATAGAGTCAACCAAGTAGAGAAATCCAATCAAGCAAGCAACTACACACAACGAACCTGAAATAGACATACAATTTCCTTTTATCATGATATATCCAAATCAATCTTGCTTCTTAGAATTTCTATTCCTTTTTAAGGTTTCTACCCCCTTTTTAGGGTTTCTCTTGCAATTAGGGTTTTGCCTTCACTTTTAGTATCATAAACTCTAATTAAACAAAACTACATATAAACCCTAAGTTTCCCATCCTATCTCTCCTAACAGGCTTAGGATCATCATTTAACCACATATTTCCACAATTCGAATAAAACATGGTTTTCTCTTCTCTTTCCCTAAATTATGGTTTCTAGATGTGTTATCCTTCATACCTAAGTCATGCAATTATCCATATAAATCAGATTAAAGCTTAACATTATAATTCAACAGGTTAATATTACTCAAATTAACCTATTAAACCTCATAGATTCATCCATTAATCTCAATTAGGGTTTCTAACCTATTACATTTTCCATCAAAATAACATACATAAAAGAGACAGAATTAGACTTTCAACTATTTTTATCTTATTCCCTGTATTGTTCTGATCAACTTTCATATACAAAGTTTATTCATAGGAGCTTCCTAGCATGAGTTATGATTTTTACAAAGAAAATTATTTTCTTGAATTATTTTTTATTTTTAGAAAAACAACGGCCGCTCGATCCGTAGTCTCCGTAGTCCACTGGACCACGCAGGATCCAACGGCCCATGTTCACACCCCTAACTCGCGATCATAAGATACAAAGGACCGATTTGTCCTTACCTAAATTGAAGGCGCGGGAGGGCCATCTGGTAAATTACCCAGAGGTCATTTTCTTCCTAGCGCGAGCAACCCTCCGCGAGCTGGCGGTCAACTCAGAGGTTGACTCTGGGATCTTGTCCACCAACGAGCAAGCTAGGAGGCTCGAAAGCTTTGCCTCCGCCGTCCAAACTCGCATGAATCCTCAATTTCATGCTCGTGTCGTGCCTCCACCCCTGAAAGACCGTCGGAGCTCTGGTGAGGCCGACTGGAAGATGAAGGGGAAGGTCAGGGCTATTTCTAGAATTGAACTCGCCAACATTTTTGTCGTCACTCTCTAAAGATACTAGGGTAGAGAGTTGATGTGTCAGTGCCCTCGCGAGCCCTCTCCTATTTATAGGGTCAATGCCACTGACCGGTAGTTTGGGGACTCTCCACTTTGGCAACAAAACCACCCACATATTGGGTTAGTTCACACCAGAAATCTCTCCCGAAGCTAATGGAGTTCTTCTCACTCCAAGACACCCTTTCCTCTTCGAGAAATCCTCTGATCAAGGACCTCGCAAGTGGATTCTGCGCAAGTAGTCCCCGTGAGACTGGGATTCACTCCCAGCCATTGGATCGTCAATCCGACAGTCGTGTTTAATCTGAAAATCAGGAAAATTGGGATTAAATTCCCAATATCAACATGACATATTATCTTAGGCAATTGATGCTCTCACTTGAGGATAATTCTAAATTGTATATCTTGGAAACTGTGCATCTTTATAAAACCAAATTTTGAGGGTTTCTCTTTCTTGCCTTTATCTACACATATGCCAAATATGAGTCCCAAATTCCCAAGGAAAAAGGGCTTTTTTCTTCAAAAGCAAGTTATTCTTTAATAAGACTTATTTAATGATTATTTTCTCTTTCTTTAACCATTATCTTGCTATATTGGACTCCTTGGACATCAAGGAACCCTTATAATTTGAAATTCCTTTTAAGGATACTTATTATTCTTCTAGATGCATCTACATCCTTTATATCCCATTATCTTACTTATTATTTTTATTAAAAGATTTCTTTTCTAGGATTTCTCTTCATCTTTTATTTCCGTTTTCCTCTTTTCCTATTTCTTCCATTGGAAATTACATGTAACGAAATTTACTCAATTGTGGCCATTAATGCTATTATCTAGAGATTTCTATATATTTCTCATAAATACTTTGCTTATTATCCATTATCTGGACTTTTCTTCTTTTCTTCTCTTTTATATCCATTATTCGATTAACATAATAGTAGGAATCACAAAATTCCTATCAAAAGGGAGATTTGCAAAGAAATCCATTCTTTGAAGCAAAGCATACAACCCTTTTTAATTAAATACCAATTCATAAAATCATTACATTTCAATTATGAAAACATATGCAAAATTGAGGTTGTAACACAAGTTCTATTTTCTAATCCACAACCTGGCTCGCAATGAGAGCAATGATTTAGATTTAACATTTTAGTTATATATTTTTATATACTCTGTATATATATATATATATATATATATATATATATATATATATATATATATATATATATATATATATATATATATATATATATATATATATATATATATATATATATATATATATATATATATATATATATATATGTAATTATTTAGTTGTCAATCAATTACTGTAATCACAATTTGCATTTTCCTGTAATGGGATGACAAGATGAATAAAATGACCTCACAATTTTTCATACAACATGTATAATAAATTTTATAAGTATAGTGTAATGTTTTTAAAAACAAAAGAAGGGATATGATATAATCGGGTTTGACAATAAAGCTTGAAAGGGGTACAAAATGTAAAATTTCCAAAGGGGAGAAAGGAGACACCACGTGGCAGCTCCAAAATGGAGAAGCCATGGGGGATGGCGTCTCCCTTAGTAGCCGAAGGCCCACCCTTTCAAACTTGTCTAATTTTTTTTAAAAAGTTGTTTAGTTGGAAATTAATTTACCCAAAGTTGTCTACTTTGATTTTTTTTCGTTATTATTTATATGAAAGAAAATATCGGTCCCTCACATCCCCGGGAGAAGGATGAAAGTCCGAGAGAGTAACAAATTTGAAGAGGTGTTAGCCTTATTTTTCCTCCCCTAAATATCCAAACTTCATTCCCAGAGAAATGAATTATGTAGGAGTCTTGATTTTGTATGTTTCTGCTTCTCTGGTGTAGGTAGCACGGGAAAACAATCAACTAGCACATGAGACAACTTCTAATTAAAGAATTTTACTGAACGAGTTGTTTCCTCGGAAACATCCAAAATCTAATCCATTGATCTTCCTGGTTACAATAATAATAGGTCACATAAAAAATTTGAACTCATTTTGATGAGTGTAAGTCACTCATCCAAGGACAACAATATTGACGCACAAAACTAATTTGAAATAAATAATTTTTGCCTCCCTTAGATGCACGCCCTATAAGTGTCCAAATGAGCTAAAATTTATTGTATAGTATGTTCTTATGATAATTAAGAAGATCAACGGTTTAGATTTTTCAAAAATTTACTACATCTTCAAAAATGACTGAGGTGTACAGAGCCTCCGGTACACTCGAGTGTACACTAACCTGACTATATATATATATATATATATATATATACATACATACATATATATTTGTAATTATTTCGTTGTCAATCAATTATTATAATCACAATTTCCATTTGCCTGTAATGGGATGACAAGATGAATAAAATGACCTCCCAATTTCTTGTACAAAATGTATAAATAAATTTATAAGTATAGTGTAATGTGTTTTAAATAAAAAAGAAGGGATATGATATAATCGGGTTTGGCAATAAAGCTTGAAAGGGGTACAAAATGTAAAATTTCCAAAGGGAAGAAAGGAGACACCATGGGGGATGCCGTCTCCCTTAGTAGCCGAAGGCCCACCCTTTCAAACTTGTCTAATTTTTTTTAAAAGTTGTTTTCTTGGAAATTAATTTACTCAAAGTTGTCTACTTTGATTTTTTTTCCCGTTATTATTTATATGAAAGAAAAGATCTGTCCCGCACATCCCGTGGAGAAGGATGAAAGTCCGAGAGAGTAACAAATTTAGAGAGGTGTTAGTTTGATTTTTCCTCCCCTGAATATCCAGACTTCATTCCTGGAGAAATGAATTATGTAGGAGCCTTGATTTTGCATGTTTCTGCTTCTCTGGTGTAGGTAGCACGGAAAACAATCAGCTGGCACATGAGATATCTTCTAATTAAAGCATTGTACTGAACGAGTTGTTTCCTCAGAAACTTCCCTGTTGATATCAATGGTACTAGCCCGGTCAGATCATTCTTTATGAAATAGATCATGCTTATTTTCAGAAAAAAAACAATCCTGGTTTGAGTATGGTATCAAGAAAGTGGGTTGTAGTATGGTATCAAGATGCATTCTTTGCATGGAAGGTAACGAGAACCTAGAGCACATTTTCCTTACTTGTGAATTCAACTCTCTCATTTGGACCAGGTTCTCTGCTATTTATGGCCCTTATTCAAGCTCCAAGGAAGATCTGTTAAAGCTGAAGGGAGAAGCTAAAGTTGCTGCAATTTTTGTGTTATACTAAATCTAGCTTGAGAGAAATCATTGAACTTTTTACATTTTTGAAAGAGGCATAGAATCCATTTGGGACTCATGTTTGAGAGATACTTATAGTCTGTACATATAGTTTTCTTCTTCGTTTTGTACAATTTTCTATTTTCTTTTTGATGCTAGTGATCTACCTTAGATCACTTGCTTTTGTACTTACTCTTCTTGGTGGTAATGTAAAGGGAAACACACTTGGTTCATAAAAAAGCAATTTATATTAAAAAAAATCACCAAGATCACATGCATTAGCACGTGCGTTTACTGGTTTTTGTATATGTCGATAACTTATCTTTATCTTATTTGTCTATAAGGCAAGGATCTATATGAATAGAATACCATACCGGCATAAGCCCAAGAACTAAGCAAGTTTTATTCAATTAAATACCAAAATAGACAACATTTGAATTAATTTACCAAAGTCGATGAGTTTACGAGCCGTACTCCCCATAGATGAAGCCGCGTGTCAGCCTCAGGATGAAGATGCCATGGGCCACGACGTATTCATTATGGTGTTTCCAAGTGGTAGCTCCAGAGTGAAGACTATGTGACCCATGACATCTTCATCCTGGGGCTGACATGTGGCAGTAAGTTCTGGAGCAACCATGGCCTAATAGTCATTGCATTTTTTATCATTGGGCAACAACTAGTTTTTCTAAAAGCTATGATTTTTAACTTTAAATTTTACCCCCCTCTACTCCTTAAAATCACACCTCCATTTCTTCTTATTCTAGTCTTGCTCTTCTTCTAGTTCTAGTTCTTCATCTTCTTCTTACCAATCTTGATATTCTTTACCAATACTCACATATTAATATGAAGGATCAAAGATCTTGTTGTCTTGGTTTCTTAAGCAATGAGGAGCATTTCTTCTGCTTAATATTTGGGAGCTTTGATGTAATTTTCTTCTTATTATTGGAATTTCTCTCATATTGTTGATACTGATATTTCTTGACACAAGCAAATAAGTATTCTTTGATTCATTTGTTTTACCATTCATATTAATATATAATGGAATTGAAAACAAAATATTGATTGTGAATAACTTAAGTTAATGGTTAATATAAAAAATTAGAGTTTAAATATTAAAACCTAACATTACTTGTTTAATTAGGGAAATGACCACTTTTCCATCTATTATAATGTTGCATTATGATTGTCACTTTCTTGCGGATGGATCGTATTCCAGACAATCATATTGGCTTGTCCAATTATGAAATTTCAATACTCCACAGGACTTTAAATCCTGCATTCACACCCTACTAGCAATTGATCCGATAAAATTTTCCACCAAATTCACATATATATCTCCTGGTGTGAAAAGCATACATATTCAATTATTGGTTGATGAGGCTTTTAGAGTCATGTTAAAAATCTATTATGGCTATCCCCTTCATGTCTATCTTGAGAAAATACCTTGTCATGACTCTGGTATGACTCAAGTTGTTGATCCTTCTAGCTCTATGTTTACCCCTCACTACAAAAAATAAATGATTTAACTACAATTACATTGGTTACATATATTATATATATAGCTAAAACTACCTTTAGTTATAGAAATATAAAATTGTAAACAAAAAAAGTGTAGTTCATCCGATTGATTATCAATGACTATACTTACCAAATGTAAACCATGACTATAGCTAATCTAGTTGGTTTAGCCTAATTACACTCTCTCCTCTCATATCAATTTCAAATGAAAATTATTTCCTCACGCTTCTCATCTCCCGCGCATTGTATTTTTTTTCAATCGCGCTCCCCCAATTTCAGCCTCTACACTCTCACCTAACCTAAATAATATCGTTCCCCTGATCTACACATCGTTGGGAAACCGCACCGTGCAACGATATCGGTGGTTTCATCTTTGTGCCTTCACCCAGCAAGGGACGGTTTTCTTCTGCGTCTCTCCGCTGGAAGGCTTCGTCTATATGGTTCTTCCTCCTAGAGTCTCCGCCCAACAGCTGAGGGCTGACTGATCTCAGCAAATTCATCCCAGCGCCTCCGGTCAGCAAGGGCGTCAAAAGAAGTTTCTCTTCTTGGTAGCTCCGCCCTGATCATTCTTGGCTATGGGTATTCCTTCCAACGCTTAAACAAATAGTTTCAGGTCTCGATGGGTAGCCCTTCGTCTTTGCAGCTCGTCTTAGAAGTCCAATAATCATTTCATAATGTTTTATTTTAGTTCTAAAAATTGAAAGGTAGTAGACATTTCTAGTGCTGGAACTCAGGAGATGCTTCGGCGTATTGGTTGTACCCATTACCCATTGTAATTTCTTGTATAACACAAATTACAGTTATGTGTTGTATTGCTTGAATTTGAGCAATCTAATGAACTCTCATGAATGCATTGTTATCACGCTATCACTGGTTGATATGTTTGGTAAGAGGTATACGTATCATTTTAAGATCATACATATACAAAAGCTAATTTATGACCCGGCCGTTGTGGCGCGGATGGTTCGGCTCAGCTTGCCCCCCCCCCCCCCCCCGAGGGTCGTGAGTTCGAATCCTACCGTTGTGCAGTGTATTTACCACCTCTTCGGTCATCCAGACTCTGGCACCTGTTTGGAGGGGGGGGGGCTTCGGCCCTGCAGATCCAAAAAAAAACTACATGTTGTGAAATACTTGTAGGCTCCTAATTTCTTATCTGGTTTTATATCACTATTTTTTTTTGAATCCGAAGGAGACTTAGTCTCCCCCTCCCCCTCAAATAGGTGCCAGAGCCCGGATGACCCAAGGAGTTGGTAATTACAATGTGCAACAGGAGGTTTTGAACTCGGGTCCCCCGAGGAGGACAGGCCGGACCGAACCATCTGCGCTACACTGGCCGGGTGGTTTTATATCACTATTATTATAGGCATTGATTACTCTTTTTCATTTTACATATTATTTATTGCAAATACACAACAGTAGTTATATTAACATGCTTGAACTGACATTAATTGAATATTACTTTCCAGCTATATATGGAGACGAAGCTCCATTCCACATTAAAAAAATCTGTGATGCTTGTTATGATCTGCTTAATGAATATTAGAATAGACATAAGGAACAGGAAGAATGTGGTGTTGATAATGTGGTTTCTGATCAGTTGGAAACTTTTCAATCACAAGAACTTGATAAAGATATGTTTGGATATGATGCTTTTGTGAAGAAATAGAAGAAACATGAGTCCAACTTTCTCAAAACTGAACTGGATAAGTATTTGGAGGATGATGTGTTGCCAAGAACAACATCTTTTGATATATTGCTGTGGTGGAAGATAAATTGTAATACACATCCACTTCTAGGAAAAATTTCTTGAGATTTGCTAGCAATCTAGGTTTCCACCATGCCTTCCAAGTCAGCCTTTCGCACAAATGGAAGAATTGTTGACTTTAGTTGTAATGAACTTGATCCGAAGACAACAGAAGCTTTATTTTGCACTCGAAATTGGTTAGGAGATATTCATGGAAAAGGTAAATGCTTATTCAGTGTTTTAACTTTTCCTGTATGATATTTCATTTTTTCATAATGACATAAGATTGTTGTAGATAGAGCTACATCATGGTTAAGCAATTCTGATAGCATGTGTGATGGTAAAGATAGTGTAACTGAAGATAACTGGACTATCACGGTCTTGTCCTTTTCCTATTATATGCCTAAAGGTTTGGCTTTAGAGTTTAACCAAAAAGCAATTTTCTAGATTCTCTCACAGACCTAGTCACTGAAGCAGGTTTTTGATTTCACATGCAATGCCGATGGAGGTAAGAACTATCGACATTGTGTTTGTTATTTTGAGCTTATTTCTATTTGTGTGAATCTTCTTGCTTTTGTCACCGGTATCACTTCCCGTGCTTCTTTCTATTTTTGGAACACCATTTTTTAATTGCATCCTTCCTTATCTCAAGAAAATGGCATCTTTTGACATAATACCTTGTCTTTCTATCCTGCACTGGGACTGGATACAGAAATGTATATTCACAAAGCATTTTATATTGGACTCTCTTCTATTTCATAGATTCCCTACTCTTCACATTGGACTCTCTTCACATTGCAGTCCTGCACTTATCTTGTAACGCTCCAACAAGGCCAAAGCTTTTCAACATACTGAGGTGAATCATCATCATCAATCATTCTAGGAGTTTTTGTCTTTGTTAAGGGTAACTTTTACACCTTAGGCTAATATGATTTCATAATATGACAAGAATAAAATTTGATTGCAAAATGATGGGTCTTTGGTAAGGCAACAAACATGTTAGTGCCCAAGTTAGTAGTTCATTGTCTCAGCTGCCTATCATTTTTATAATCAGTGGTCAATACATTTGTTGAAATTAAGGGTAGCTTCGTCATACAATATTAAAATGGATCTGTGTGTTCTATAGTTCACATTGTTTCATGAATGATTAGCTTAATAGATGATGGGTAATTGTGAAAGAAAAAAAAATAAGAGGAGCCCGCCAAGCCCCCAATGTTGTTTCTATTATGTTTATAGTTGGTGAAAACTCAAGACATAGGAAATGGTTTTTAGGTAATATCTCAAAAGGTCTCATGTTAATACTGAAAAGGACCGTGTCTTGGTCAGGAATAAGGAATATGAGTTTTACTCTCTACCTTCTATAATTTAATATATAGGATCTCGACATTGACTATCATATGTTGTTTGATTGTCCTTTTTACCAAGTGCACCATTTGGTCTGAATCTGAGCAGTCATGTGCATTGCTATTCTTCCATAGAAGATTCCTTATCCAAATATTAGTAATATATAAGCCAATGACTATCTGATTTCTGTAATGTACCATGTCAAATTTGTAAAATAATACCATCATTTGAGGTGACAATATATGATCCTCAAGAGCTCGATATATGTAGTAGACAATCTGATTGCACTACATAGAATCAACACCCGTGATACATTTGTTCTCATGCTGTTCTAACATGGGACATACTGAATACTAAGGCAACTCAAATTCCATCTAAAATATATTTTCTAAGTTTAGCCGCCCCCCTAATATACTAGGTATGCTCTGGTATGTGATTCTAAAAGCTACTAAATTTGCATATGTCTACTGCAAGACATAACTAGCAATCTGCATCTGTCTCAAATTTAGCTTTTACTAGAAATCGATAATGGATTTATTTATTTTTACTATGAGTTGTGCCATAGTTGCATTGTGCCAACACTTTACTTAGCCACCCCTTGAATTTTGACCTTTAGATGTTCCCTGTTTGATTTAGATTATATGAGTTCTGATTCAATAAATGCAGCCTTGCTTTATCGGCAGTCATTTACCATTTCTTGGTCATTTTGTTGAGTTTGTTCTGTTTCGCTATGGTGATTTTCGATTGTTCCTGGAAATTTGTGTTTCATGAGGAGCTTGTTACCTAGCCAGACTTGGAGAGGCTAGTTGGTGACCTGAAATTTAGATGTGTCTAATTATATCATCATCTAAAGATTGGTTTTGAAACTGATGAGATGAGTTCATTATTCTAGTTTATCAGGTGAAATTCTGCATTTTCAATAGATTGCTTACTTTTTGAAGTTCGACTTCTTTTTATATACACAAGTAGATGCTACTTCAAATTTACAGATATTCGGTGCTTGACTTTTCTCGTCTCTCTTCAATAATGTGCCCAATCTTCTGTTCTTTTCATCTAGTGGAGTGAACCTCATTTTCTCCTATGTCTAAGATAGTTGGTTTTCTAATTTTGTGGTTGGAAACAAAGTTAGTGTTGGAGTTGAGTCAATTTACCTTGATGCCTATGCTGTTGTATTCTACTCATTTGAGGCTGAGTGGTGTCTTCTAATATTGTTTATTTGACCATATTGATTTTAAATGGGTGACAAATTTCATTCAAAAATGGCCTTGGAAGTTTTCTTCCATTTTTGTTCTTTCTTGAAGGGAGTTTTCTTGATTACTTGTATTTATACTTATTCTTGATAGAGTCTGGTTGGAAGCCTCAATTTCTTCTCTGATCAGTTCTAGAAGTTGATAACAAGCTTCTTTCTTTTTCTTGAGCTCGTTTTCCTTTTGAGTTTAAATGTTTTGGTTTTTTGGTTGCTTTTTCTTAATAGAGAGATATATGTTATGAAGCTGCTCCAGAAACCAAATCTTTGATGGTTAGTGCTCTACAGATTGTTTGTTGAATGGTGAGGAGTTACTCATATTACAAACATGATTATGTGATTAATTACTATTGTTTAAATGTATCATGTGAAGAATGCATCGAGGCTAAAGTTTATCTCCTTATGCATATACAATATCCAACACTCTCATATGCATCAATTAATGATCAATATTGATCATGTGGTTCTCCATGCCTATCCAACTAGGTGGACTTAGCTTTTCTTAGGTGTGATCCCAAAATTCCGCATGGTCTTGAGGAACTCTTCTGCTTCCCTTGGCTGGTTGGCTTCCCCAAATACCAAATGAATGTCTCAAATATTGTTAAGTTTGGTTGCATGCCTCATTGTTCCATTTTCTCATATTTTCTCATAACATTTTCCATATTAGATGCACTTCACCAACCACTGAGGATCGTTGTGAATATCACAATATTGGGAAACATGGATAGCTCTTCCACAGTTGTTAACATCTGTTATGCTTTTTTAGGTTGCACATTCTTGAAGCTATTCTTGAGTGGCAAAGGAGGGCTTGTTAAGAAAATAAGTGGTCTAGTTAGAACTCCGTTGGATGAGTCTCTTTTCACGGCTTAATGGATTGCTTATTAAGAAAACAATTGTTCTAGTTAGAACTCCATTGGATGAGTCTCTTTTGACTGCTTAAAGCATTGTTCTATCTTTCGTTCTACTAGTTACTCGATAAGTGTTTGATACATTTTTATTTTTTCTTATTTCAAGAATCTGTATTTGGAGATCAATGGGTTGATATTGTGGTCCCGACTTTCAAGGACAAAGATCTGGTATTAAGTTATGTTACACTTGGTTCCTTTATGCTCATTTGTAGGCCTTTCATATTTTTCTGAAGTTCTTTTCTGAAAGCTTTTAATTTTTTGATAGACAAAGAAGAGGCCTACTGCCGATTTCATAGAAGCAACTCAAAAAGATATAAATGCAAGCTTGCATACTATTCTAGTGGACTGGATGGTTGAGGTGAATTAATTAACGTGATAGGTTTTGTATAAATTAGATTTTTTTTCTTCTGATTTCCATCTAACCTATATCCTCTTTCTATTGGAAGGTTTTAAAAAAATATAGGTTGGTTTCAGACATCTTTTACTTCATAGTTAATTACATTGATCGCTATCTTTCTGGCAATGAAGTGAATCGACAAAGTTTGCAATTTCTCAGAGTAGCTTGTATGCTAATCGCTTTGTAAGATTGACCTTTATCTGTAACATTTCCTCCCGCACACCATTTCTTCCATATGCTTAAAGAGATGAATTATTCTTTTGATGTAGAAAATACGATGAAATAGTGCTCCTCAGGTGGAAGAATTTTTCTATATAACTGATAACACTTATGATAAGGAGGAGGTGAGAATTGATGTCCTTTACTGTGCTCGTCTTCACACTTCTATGTGTACCTAACAATGCCATATACATGTTCTGCAAATGGAAGCCGTTGTACTTAGACACCTCAAGTTTGAGATGACTACTCCAACAGTGAATGCTTTTTGAGGTATTCCACATTGCATTGATGTATATAACCCGTGAACACTGCTTTAAAATTTTCTTAGCTTGACCTTGAGAAACCATTTCTTCTTCTTCTATAATTATAGGAGATTCGTCCATGTAGCTCAACAGTCAGAAGGGGTAAGTGTCTAGTTCTCATTGCTTTCACCTTTTAAATATAGTTCAGGTTTTTAAGTATTTATCCAATTTTTTTTGTTGTAGGTTCCTTATCTGTAACTTGAATTCTTAGCTAGTTATATAGCAGAGTTGACACTCTTGGAGTACGGTTTTCTTTCTTGTGCTCCATCATTAATAGCTGCCTCAGTGGTCTTCCTTGTAAAATTTATACTACAGCCAATGAAGAAACCTTGTGTAAATAGATTTTAATCATTGATCACAACTTTCATGCTTCGATTCAAACAAGTTAGTTTTTTGTTTAATAAAACATTTCCAGTGTTCACAAAATGCTTAACACTATTTACCTTTTACGATGCTACGTTGGCACACTACACTTTGTATAAACCATCAAAGCTGTCAGAATGTGTCAAGGGACTGCATCAGTTCTTTTGTAATAGTCTGAGCAGTGCATCACCTATTCTGTAATATTTCATGGAGATGGGAACTGGGAAGCCACTTATCGAATTGCTAGGACATATTGGTAGGGTTCTCTTCATTTAGTTATGCAAATTTGTAAAGTGAAAAGAAATATAGATAGATTACTAGTGCAAGTCTTATTTTTTGCACAAAAAGGGCCTTCATTGCTGGGCAGTGAAAAAAGTGGGTAATTATCAACTTATTCAGGCATTGAAAAATTGCAATTCTATTGTTATTGCCACATTCTATAGTGCAACTACACTTAGAAATGGAATTAAAGATTAATTTGTGAGTGTAAGTAACTTGTGATTTTGGCCAAATCGGGCAACTGGCTGGAATCTTCATTCCTGGTTAATGAGAGCTTAAAAGGTTCCAATCCCTGATCTAGCATGTGAGCATGGTTGGCCCATTGGGAAAAGGGAGATAGTCAGATAGGGGTCTGTCAGTTTCAATTTTCGGCCAACAGTGAAAATAGGTCCAGCCATCAGCATGGTAGCATTTTGCAGATCAATGAGAATGACAAAATGTAATATAGAGGTCATCATGTATAAGTAGGAGCTTATTCTTAAATGCACTGGGAGGAGAAAGCTTATGGAATAGGTAAGTTATGAGTAGGAGAAACTATGTTTTCTTGTTTCTTTTGTGAGCTATATCTCAAAACTTGTATGTTTCTTTGTAGGTATCCATGGTGGTTCACACAAAGTGGATGCTACCATCAAATTGATGGCGCTTGATCCACGAATACAAAAGTACAGAACGTATAGATCATGAGAAGAAATGCCAATATTTTGCGATCCAGGGGATTCTCCAACCAAAACTAACCATACATGAACCTCTACATGAGTTGCCAATAGGAAAGGCTGCAACTAGAGCTCTAGGAGTTGATGAGGACTTGGCACATACCTCTATCATGTTTGGGATTGGAAGATTCACACTATAGCTGAGATTCATAGGGATGTTGAACTCACTCTGAATTAGGTGGAGGAACAAGGGAGATGAGCCCTCTTTATATTGTGCTTTGTAGTCTGCAGTGGATAGATGTAGTCAGAAGAAGATATTGTATACATGTACCTTTTTCCATGCATATTGTAAAACAGGGGCCAGGTTAATGTCCTCTCCATGTGTACTCATTGTTCAAATATAAATAAAAGTATCATTGGTGACATTGTAAGCACAACTCGATCTTGATTAACATTCATCTATTTTCTTATTGAAAACCACTCTATATTGGCAAGCGACTGACTGGATACATAATGTCTCTCACTACATATGTATGTATAGTACATGGTGTCTTTCACTACACACTAGCTATAATTACATGTGTAGCAAGTGCTAATTTTTTCTATACATGAACTACAAATACAAATTGTAACCAATGTCATCTCTCCCTACATATCATGGGTACAAATTGAATTGTAGTCATACATTTGGCTACAATTGAAACTACATGTTTATGGGTAAGGACATTTTTACCTACAATTAGAGTTACATATAAATTTGTAGCCAGAGGGATAACTAACTACAATTTTAAAAAATGTAGCCTAAACAATTAGCTACACGGGTATTAGCTATATATTATAAATGTAAGGATAAATGTAACCAAAGCTTTTAGCTACAAATTTTGGGGTTTTCGCTACAATTTTTTTTTGTAGTTAAAGACCATATTTTTCGTAGTGCCTTCTAATATACAATATCTGGATTGGTAGTAAAATATGAACCTATCACTCCACTAATGTAAATGTCATTTCCAATTAGGATGATGTTGATCATTTAGGAAATGTCCCTTCATTAGATTCAGATGATGAAAATGAAAATTCCGACGATGATGGAGATAGTGATGAAACTTCAAACGAAGACCATGATGACAATATCTTAAATGATCCACAAGTATACCAAACTATTATTGGTGACACTGGAGCTATTCTTAGTTCGACACTAGGACTATTTGCATATGATTGGGTTGATCAAAATATTAATGGTAACTATCAAATTTTTTAAGAGGATGATTGGGTCAATGACTTTAGGCAACCTATTTCTTTGGAACTTGTCTCTACGTCAACACATGAGTTTCAGAAAGATTAAATTTTCTTAATAGATAAAATTCAAAAGTGGTCAATTAATAGGAATGTGCAATATCACACTAAGTGTTTTACTAAATTGGTCCTCACTTTACAATGAGTGCTCTTAGAGGTTAAATTCTTGTGTTTCTAAATGGGCGGGTGTCTTTTAGAAGATCACCAAATATCAAGGTGAACACACATGTTGCAACCCAATCTTGAATTAGGACCATCAACAATACACCTCAAATTTTATTGGTCGGATGATTATGCCAATATTAGCAACAAGGTTGGATATGAGCACTAGATAAATATGTAATAGAGTAAGTGCTGAATTGAAATTGAATATCTCATACAAGAAGGCATACCATGCACGAAGGAATGCTATCTCTAGGATTTTGGGATATTGGGAAGAATCTTATTTAAATGTACTTGGTTTCTTAAGTTGTATGAAAGAGTACATTCTTGGGTCACAATATTCTTACCAACATAGTGATTATGCAGTGCATGTGCATGGTGCAATTACATTTCATCGTATATTTTGGGCTTTCAAACCTTCTATTTGTGGATGGGCTCATTGTCATATAGTTCTTTGTGTTGATTGAACCTTTCTTATAGGGAAATATAAGGGTACTCTTCTAGTCATAATTGGCATTGATGCAGAAAATGACATATATCCTCTATCCTTTTCTATAGTTGAAGGGGAAAATAATTATTCATGAAAGTGGTTGTTTGAGACTCTTACATCATTAATCCCAGAAGCGGCCATACATGACAATTTGTGCATTATTTCTGACATGATGTGTAGCATAGGCAATGCAATCAAGGGGAAATGTTCAAACTCTATACAACGTAGTTGTTTTCGTCACGTTCTGGATAACTTCCATAGAAAATTCAAAGGTAAACAATTGTTTGAGATGATAACAAAAGCATCTTATGCAACTGAGCAAATTGTATTTGACCAACATATGGATGCAATCAAAGCATTAAATCTAGGTGCATATATGTGTCTAGTAGAGGATGATCCAAAAATTTGGGCACTTTCATGTGATCGAGGATATATATATGGAATTCTTACAACCAATCATATAGAGTGCATTAACGGTGTTTAAAAAAATTCAAGGAACCTGCCAATATAGGCTCTGATCTTAAGCACATACTATCGTGTAGTCTCCATGTTTTTGAAGAGGCATAACAATGCTAAAGCTTAGGCTAAGAATGACCCTTTTCCATAGAGATGGACGAAAGAGTATCATGATGCAACAATCAAAGAAAGTGGTTTACATGTTTCACTACAAGTGAAAAATATGAGTTCCTTGTTGATGATATTTATGGTCATAGATATACTTGCCATTTACAATGAAAAGATAGAACTTTTTGTAGTTGTGGTGTCCCTCAGCTAAAATATATCCCATGCCCTCATGTAATTGTTGCTGGGAGTAGCATCTATTCTAGTGGGAAATGTTCTTAAGCAAATATTTTACAGTCATTGAATATAAGGCAACATATACTACAACATTCAGTGGAATTCCAGACAAGAGATATTGGCCACAGTTTGATCAAAGCAAAGGAATCAGTCCACTTTTACCACCTATTTGCAAGCCAAGAAGAAAAGGGAGACTAAATACTAGAAGACGTAAAACAAACATGGACCAAGATCCTATCATGCATCTTACAACTACACAAAGTGTGGACATTTTGGCCAGAATACTAGAACTTGTACCAGGACACCTATGTAGACATTTATGAAGTAGCCTTTGCATTTATGTAGTAGTTTATTCAAAAATTATCTAGTGGTGTTTGCATCTATGCAATAGTTCATCTAGTGGTCTTTTCATCTATGTATTAGTTTATTTGACATTTATTTAGTGGTCTTTGCATCTATGCAATAATTTATTTGTATCTGTTTATTGGTCGTGGCATCTCTATAATAGTTTATTTTGGCATATGTGTAATGGTTTAATTAGCGTATGTGTACTGCTTTATCTGTCATGTATGTGATAGTTTAATTGAGTCATTTTTTTAAAAAATTGTAGACATGGCATAACAAAGAGTACTTACTTTGAGGCTTTCTCAACATTTTAAGGAGTTGCAGATGTGGCCCATTCAGGACGATAGGGTTAGGCAATACATTACTATAGTTGGGTTTGTTCCAGTCACCACACTTACCCACCTACTTCTAGATCCTTCCTTGATCACTATACTAGTGCACCGATGGCATCCGTCTATGAACACATTTCATTTTCTGATAGGAGAAATGACAATTAGACTACAAGATGTACCAGTTCTTCTGGGTTTACATGTAGATGGGGAAGTAGTTATATATCGATATCCTATAGGAAGATGAGAAGGTCAATTTCAATCTTGGGGTGACATGTGTGATCACTATTTAGGTACGCATCCAACATGAAGGTTAACTGGGCAAATATCCTTGGGGTCGTTACGGTCTACATTTTTTACCTTAAACTTAGATAAGGACAACGATCAACAAGTGAGAAAATATACTAAAACTTACCTACTATACTTTGTGGAGTCATTCCTTCTTCCAAACATTACATGAAATAATGTTTACTTGTGATATTTACCATTTGTTGCTGATTTTGAGCGTTGTGGGTTGTTGTCTGGGGGTAGTGCAGTTTTAGCTAAGTTGTATTGGGAGTTGTACAAGGCATTTGTTCAGATATTAGAGCTAGACTTACGTATAGATGGTTGTTTAGTTCTATTACAGTTGTGGTCATGAGAGAACCTTCACAATGGTCGTCCTGGATAGGATGTAGTACCTGAGGGTTATGTGCGGCCACAAGGAATACCATTAGCCTATATGTTAGTAATAATTAACTCATTTTTCTATATCATGGAAAAATTATAATTATCCACTAACTCAAACTCAATTTTATATTAAAATAGGTGGAACCACTTGATAATGCATGTGTCTACTCCTACATATGATGTAAATCTTTATGATAATGAAATCGACGTGCAAAAATGCAGTTAGGTAACACTTTTCTTGACCAATCATATGTCAATGATAAATGAGCTAATATATATCGTATGTATTAACCAACAATCAATTTATTCCTATTGGTTACATGGACTCCATACACCCAACATGTATTAGACATGTTACCAACAATTTGTCGTGAAGGTCATTAACATTTGGCTTGTAAGAGTTCCGATGATATGTGGAAATTTAATTGAATGGCATGTACCTGATAGAGTTGTTTGTTAGTTTGGAGTTCAAGTTCAACCACAGCCAAAACAATTTCCAGAATATGCTAGAGTTGATGGCAGAGGACGACTTATGACAAATTGGTTGAAATTTTATCATAAGGAAGTGGCACTTTGAAATAATAGACATTCACTTTTAGTCCAATTACCTATCATGACTGATATACCACGACAACATTCTTGGTATGAGTCTGTGTATTCGTCCTACAATGCCTCCATCACAATACTATCCTAGAAGTTATGTGGAGTGAGAAAATGTAATCAAGGAATATTTAATGTTAGTTCTTTTAAACTTTTATTACATTTTATTTCATGATTGTGAGATTGTATTTTTGTATTACAACTCCAAACACAGATAAGGATCGAAGATGTGCTGTAAAAACAAACAAGTGCAAAAGGATAGTTAGAGGCACGTGATAACATCATTAACATACAAAATGCTTATTTTGACCAGCTTCCTCCTCATCAATGCCAACAATTAACAACTGCCTCAACTCCATATGTTGACACCACGGCTGTCATGACTTTAGCTAAGCATTTGATCACATGTGATGACACTCATCCAGCATTAGAGGCACCTCCATCTGAGTATTGGACCCCTGATGTAGGCCCATCTTCCATACACTCTTCAACTTCTTTGACATACACTAGACCTACATGTACACAACCTTCTTCAGGTTTTGACATTTCTATGACATCACTTAGCCATCCTGCATTTACCCAGTCTGATATGAGTCACCTCGAGCCCATGCCTATGCCATCATTTAACCAACCTGCATTAGTGCAACAAATGATCAATCAGCCTGAGCTCATGACTTTCCAATCATTCAACTCACATGGAGTTCCTTCTACACACTCTTGGTCTCAAGAAGGGTTCAATCAGTCAATGATTTACCAACAATTTATACTCAATTGGGGACCAATACAGTTGGGATTAGTCAGACAAGATTCATCCAGCCAGAATTTACTCAACATGGATTCAGTCAGTCAAAGGTTGATCAACATGGTACTAGCCAAACAGACTATACTTAACAATATGCAAATTTACTCACTAGTTCAGCTCCAGGTGATGACTTCATTCAAGATCTATTTTCTTATCCACAACCTGGCTCGCAAAGTGAGTATTGATTTAGATTTAGCATTTTAGTTATGTATTTTTTTATATACTATGTATATGATATATATATATATATATATATATATATATAAATATGTAATTATTTAGTTGTCAATCAATTACTATAATCACAATTTGCATTTGCCTGTAATGGGATGACAAGATGAATAAAATGACCTCCCAATTACTTGTACAACATGTATAAATAAATTTTATAAGTATAGTGTAATGTGTTTTAAAAACAAAAGAGGGGATATGATATAATCGGGTTTGGCAATAAAGCTTGAAAGGGGTACAAAATGTAAAATTTCCAAAAGGGAGAAAGGAGACGTCATGCGGGATGCCGTCTCCCTTAGTAGCCGAAGGCCCACCCTTTCAAACTTGTCTAATTTTTTTTTAAGTTGTTTTGTTGGAAATTAATTTACTCAAAGTTGTCTACTTTGATTATTTTTTCCCGTTATTATTTATATGAAAGAAAAGATCTGTCCCGCGCATCCCGTGGAGAAGGATGAAAGTCCGAGAGAGTAACAAATTTAGAGAGGTGTTAGTTTGATTTTTCCTCCCCTGAATATCCAGACTTCATTCCCGGAGAAATGAATTATGTAGGAGCCTTGATTTTGCATGTTTCTGCTTCTCTGGTGTAGGTAGCACGGAAAACAATCAGCTAGCACATGAGATATCTTCTAATTAAAGCATTGTACTGAACGAGTTGTTTCCTCGGAAACTTCCCTGTTGATATCAATGGTACTAGCCCGGTCAGATTATTCTTTCTAAAATACATCATGCTTATTTTCAGAAAAAAAACAATCCTGGTTTGAGAAGGCACTGCGAGGCACCTTCCTTTTCTGACGTTTTGCACGTAATCTAGGGAATGGGACTGGTTGATTAGCTGGGCTTCTTCTTAGAAAACCAATATGAACTCCTCTTGTCTATAGAAACAAGTCTACAACAACAAGTTGGCACCGTATCAATGAGTTGACTAAATCTGGATCTCAGCCATTCTCGAACACTTTAGTTGGAGTGCCGCAACAGAATAAGAGAGCATATACAATGATGTTAGTAAGCGTGTGAGATAGTGCCGATCCTTGCTAGATGTGAACTGAACGTCTACGTACAGCCATCGTTAGCTATAGATACACATCCCCTTTAATTGCCTAACTACCTGAATGCGGCTGCTGTCTACAAGGTTTGGGCCATCAGTAGTCGATATGCTTATTAAGGTTTGGGCGATCAGCGGACGCTCAGCCGCCTCCGCAACATGGATGACTCCAAGGAGGTTGCGTGGTCATTACTTATGATTTTTTGATATACATTTTTACATTATGAATTCACTAAACTACATCTTACTACACCCAACGAAATGGTTCCATAGGAATATTTTTATATACTATGTCTATTTAAGACAGTTTCTGTACTAAACATAATCCTTTCAAACAGGGACATAGCCGTGGGGGGTGGGGGGCTGCGGGGGCTTTCGTCCCCCCCCCCCCCCCCCCCCCAAAAAAAAATCAATTTTTTTATGTTTAAGTCATTTTTAAATCATAAGCATTAGAGTACATATTCAATGTTTGCGTTACACAAATACACAAACTCCGTAGCCTGGCTGGTAGCTGTAATCTGTGCTTGCTCGTGTTTGAACCCCCGCCTTCGTTGAAAGTAAATTTTTGTGTACATTTAAACCATGTTTGAGTCATACGAATAGTACATAAATAAAATTTCCATTATACAAACACATAAAAATTGTAGTGTCACTGGAAGTTGTAAGGTCTAGTACTTGCATTGACTCGGGTTCAAGCCCCATGTCAAATTAATTTTTATCTAAAAAAAACTAAATTTATTATATTCGGTCTCCTCTATTATAACTAATAGCTAATAATTGTATTTCAGCCCCCTTACTATAAGTTTCTGGTTCCGCCCCTGCTTTCAAATGTTATGATTCAAATGCCGACTGACAGAAAAATACAAATTCTTTAATATGAGTTGGGGACCGATATTGAGTTTATATTAATGAACAACATGAACAAATAACACAATATAAATGCAGAGCAACGCATATAATTATAAACCTCACTATTTATATAATTTGCTTTGTATCCAAAAAAATGTTAGGTATATATTATTATTATTATATGTAATATCTAAGCTGAAAATACTAATAAGTGTACATCTAACTTACTACGGTTTTGTTTTTTTTTAAATATAAAAGCATATGATGTGAATATTTAAAAACCCTACTAATTGATCATGAAATTAAAAAGCATTGTATTTCACTCTTATTATAATATTGGGTTATAACTAAAATAAGAGAATTACGGTAGTCTGAGGTTCACATTCAACAAAATTGTTGTCACACGATTGACTTTTAAATAAGTAATTAAATGTCTGAGAACCACATCTTGTTAGTCTACCATTGTATGGTAAGGTCTGTTCAGATAATATATTTTTACATCCTTCCTCGATCATTTATGAGTTGAGGAGTCATTTGAAATATTAGGACGGTCAGTTATACATGATGAAATATCTTATTAATTGGAACTTCCTATTTTAACTAAATAACTCTTTCTGATTATTTATAAAACTTTTAACTTAGGTATGTTAAGAAGGTTGACTGAAATATACTTGCAAACAAGCTTAATTTGAATCAACAATTTTATAAATTCAATTAGATGTATTTGGAACAATTAGTTTTAATTTTATATAAAAGTCACAAAAATAACATTTATAAAACTGAACACAAATTGTGAATATAAGACCTAATAGAAAATAGTATACCTACAAACTAATATAATAATCTACATTAATTATATTTATTATATATTGTAATACCAACTCTTGAAACGCATGAAGAAAAAACCAAAACAATAAAACATTGCTTTCATGAGGACTTGAACTAGGGTCCAAACTTAGAAAACACAAGCTAGAAAACGCTAAGCCAACATTCATTTGCTGATATGTATTAGTTATATGTATCACATATTGTAATACCAACTCTTGAAAAGTGCACGACATTTGTGAGGATTTGAACTAGGGTCCCCAGTCAAGAAACACCAAGTTGCAGCTGTTGAACCAACATTAAATTGGTGATCTATATTTATCATACATCATATATATTATACATCCAACCGATAAATTAGTGTATATAATGGATATTTTCAATTTTTGTGTGGGGGGCATGGCCATGCTTGCCCCCCTTGGTTCCTCCACCGGGTATACCCATGGATATCCCAGGCATGGTAACCAGTGTCACATGGATGGAAAATCGGTAAGGGTCGTGTATGCAAAATCCCATGATTACTTTTGTCATTCCCAACGACGAGCAACAACTCCACATATTCCTGCACGTCGTCGAAATGTAGAGCCTGAAAGTCAATGAGCTCGTCCTAGAGCATCATAACCTTGTAGACGAGTTGTATGGTCTGACCTCGTGAAGCCCAATCTATGTCTAATAAGCAAAACAAAAATATGAAGGATATAAATTACCATCAATCTGTTTAAAATTGGGGAAAATTATTTTAATAAATAAAAAATGTTTTCACCCTAGGTGACAAGCATTTAAGTAGCCTACTTTTAGAATAGGGTGCATACTTTAGGTGAACGTATTTGAGTTACATTTGTACTACAAGGGAGTATATTTTATAAGTAACATGAATATGCCACTAACACAACCTTTAAGTGACATGCATGTCAATCACCAAACTTTTAGGTGACATGTATGTAAGTCACTCGACCAGTAGGTGACAGTCATGCCAGTCACATCTAACTTTTAGGTGATATACATGTCAATCATACAACACTTCTCCAATTAAGAATAAACATCCACATATATGATATTAGGTTTATTCACATCAAGCCCAAATATAAATTATTTGAATAATTGATTGTCAAGTGTATATCAATCTTTTTTGTAAAGTGTATGTTTCACAGATAAATAAATTGAATTTTGACAAAATTCAAGAGTGAAATACATACAAAATTTCTAAATTTATATGTATGTATGCATCACAATGACCAACTCAAACATGCTTACCAACATACTATATGCATTTACTTATGTGAGTGTGCATGTAGATGACTAAATTTTAAAGAGTAAAAAGAAGCAACACTAACATGTGGTACTCCCTAATTGAGAGTTTTATAAAAAGTAGAAGGACTGTTATTATTTAGAAAACCATGGTACATATATCTAAATTGAAGTAAAGAAATGGAAAATGATAAATTAAATTATGACGATAAGTATTGATTGAATATTAATGAAATGAGCATGACTAAGTCATTGATGTATTTATTTTAAATATAGGTGAGTTAACTTAAATTGAATGAAGTATACTACAATCCGATTATGAAGGATTTTAATAAGAGAAAAACTTTTTGCATTTAGTAAATTTAGAACGACTGACTACAAGAACAATAGTGAGCATGATATGGAAGAAGGTATGACTATTGCATTATGAAATAAAGAAAGAATGAAGAAAATTCATAGGTGTATCTAAAAACCTAATTGTAAACCTTATGATGTACTATATGATAATAATGAATAACAATATGAAATAAGGGGTTACTTAATGTGCATAAGTATAATTTCATTCAAATTTAAGATGAAGTTCAAGGATATGAATTTGTTAATAAGAATACTTTCTTGGATTGTAATTCTTCACTAGAATACTTGTACTCTTAGAATTGACTTTTTTGATGGATATTAAATGGGATGAAATATGTCATGAATAGTAACTCTAATTGAAGAATGCCAAATAGTAAAATAGTAGAATAAAGTGTTTTATGCATGTTAACGCATTCAAATTTTATACATTAAGTGAAATTGGATGGAATACATATACGTTATATAATAATCCTATTCTAATCTCGATGCATGACTGAAGATTTCTATATGCTTATATTGTTGTTAGTTCTAATGTCTCTATGGTTATTTGATGAGAAATGCTATATGGAATGAACTAATAAGAAATATGTTACAAATGAATAACATACAGTGATTATTTTTTAGAAATCATGTTAGGGTAAATGATGAATGATAAGATTATATCTTAAGCTAAAATCAAACTAATGATAACTTTTGTGAGATGATATTGAAATGAAAGAAACATATATGTAGAAATTATGATTGCTTGTTCTCCTTGTTTCAATTATTATCTTTCTTGTTAACCCTAATCTTCTTTATATCATTCTAGTTGCGTGAGAATACACACACTTGATAAATGATGATTTGAATACAATTTGAGATGAGTGAAATGGTAACAAGTTAAATGATGAGACATCTAATTTTTTGCCCTAAATACAATGAGTTTCTCCCATGATCCATACTGGGGAAATGAAAAGGATTTTTTTTAGTAATAAGAGAAAAATCGATGAATTTTTGGAGCGTGGTTCAAGACCATGTTTAGACCACCATGATTTAGGGATGAGTCATCTGATTTGACTATTGTTGGCATTTTGATATGCCACAATCCTATTTGGATGATGCAAATATTACATGTATTGTGTCCCTAACATATATATTAAGTTTTTAGGTGATCAAGGAACCAAGTCAAGATGAAATTACTAAGAAGATGTGTTTTATATGTTTGGATGCTTGCATGCCAAGTTGTACCATGAACATTATTATACAAATGTTCTTTTTCTACAACTTGATAGATATGATGTAAGGACAAGTGATGATCCTCTAAAACCTACCCAAAACCCTATTTTACACTCACATGAAGATTTTAGGGTTGATAAGTTTCATTTGATTCATTAATAGGACCTCACATACATTGCAAATCTTTGCACAAAGTCCTTCTCAGTCGAAAACTTTTTTGACCAAGAATCGACGATCGAACACTCAGTCAATTGAGAAATAACTTTATATATATTAAGTTCTGAGTCAATTTCGACAATATTATCGACCGAGATACAGTCGTTGTGATAAGTCTGACCGAGCAAGAGACCAACATATAGTCATTAGAGAATTTGAGCCCAGGATATTTCCCGATCAATAATATGGACCGAGACTCTTCTAGTCAACAATAATGCAGATCAAGAAAATTTCTACAATGTTAGTATATTAACGATCAAAATAGCCGTCCCAACTTAATTATCCTAATCATAATGGCTTATTCTCGATCCATAACACTCTAAATGCTACCTACATGTACCCTAACCACATATAAACAATTCCTATAAATAGGAGTGATCTTAGGACACCTAAACACAAGCTTGCATACAAAAATTGAGTTCATATACAATTACTTGAGTATACTTTCCATCATTCTCATGAGCTCAGTTGTACATTTGAATTTTCCATCATTTTAGCCTAAGCCTGATATACCTTATGAAGTGGATCATCATCACTTATCCATAGTGCTTAATTGTATATCTTATGAAAGTGTGTTTTAATATACTTCTTCCTTTCTTGTTCTCATGTTCTGGTTTGTTGTTTCTTCTGACTACTTTGAGGTAGAAGGCTATGGTGAAGCTCTACTGGTGATACTTCAAGGTTGAAGTCTATGACCAACGGTGGTGGAGGTGATTGGGATCATCTCCAATTGGGTGACCTTCTGACACGCCTGCATCCCATGATTACCACTAATCAAGAGATGTGGGCATGAGATTGTGGATTTACTTAATACAAAGTTTACTCCTAACTTTTTTTTCATTTTGATTTCCTTTATTTCAAACTCTTTGTTTTCTCACATCCAATCACATAAACAAACTGTACAAGAGAATGAAACATTAATTACTATAATATGATCTCAACATTAATGATACACATCCATACATTCATTCCATTTCTCATATTTCCATGTTGATACAACATGATAATCATACACATTCTCTCTTATTAAGGAAACAAAGATACAAACATCATTTACAATTCTCTCACATCTATACAAGGACCTAGAGTGACAGGGATAGATTGAACTTAACTAATCTCATACTTAACTCATGTGGTAGATCTACTCTGATGCTTTGACCTTTTTCAAGTCCACATGGTTAACCTTAAAATTTTTGAGTAGAGGGGTGAGCCTACTCGCTCAGTGAATGAGTAAAACAATAATACAATCTAAAGCACTGAATTAGACATTTATCTTTCTTGAATAACTGAAATAATAGTAAGATAGTAAATCATATTAAAAGACTAGATATATAGAAATTTACAAATAGCATTGAAACCTTCATTATTAGAATAAACAAGTATAAAAACATAATCTTCACTATATTCTTTTTGATCTTTCATTAACTTTAACTGGACATGACTGCTAAACTCTTTATTTGAACTCAATTCTCTTTCTCTTTTACTTTGCCCCTGAACTCACTTGAATTGTACCATCTAAGAAAAAGTCACTACTGCATGACTCATTCTATGTTTATTAAACAGGTATGAAATATATGGATTTACTATACTGAGCATATCTGGAACAATACAGTTAAATAACATGGAATGCCAATTTTACATTTAAATAACAATAGCTGTAAAACTTATACTTGAAACTTCTTTTTGAACTTAGATCTATTTGCTTATAATGATCTCTATAAATTGATACTAATCATATTTTAACTTATGTTATCTTCTTTTAACTTATGCCCTGATCATATGTAGTGTAATCTACATATGAAGACTCGTAGTAAACTATGATCTCACTATACAAGACTTAGCTTAAAACGCAGGAAGCTAAGCCTAGAACTGAATCTGGGTCTGCTTAATTGGAACCGTCATGTCTGACTAAGGCGGCTAAACAGCTGGCCTTTAACTGGACCACTCCTTCTAGGCTGAGTACACAGGAGGAGGGTCTGAGATGCTTTGTGGGTCTCATCTTGGTATGCTCTATGGGTACCTCTTGGTTACCACCGAGATCTCCGGTTCATGTTGGGTAACCTACCTTCTCTTAGGAGACTTCTTCAAGGGCTTCGTCTCCCCACACACTCTATGAGTGCGTTCTGATCCCTGTATACTGGTTGCTTCTAGGGTGGATTGTTTCCTCCCTACAGTGCTGATATCCGTAGGGAATCTATGGTGTTTAGGATACCTATGTATATTATAACTTTGATTATATCTTTCTCTTAGACTGATCTCTTTTAACTCTGTATTTTACTGACTACTCAGACTACTGAATTGAAATCACTGATGATAATGAACTGAATGTTTAATATATTGTTTACCCTTTTCTTAGGGTTTCTCCTTACTCATGCACATACAAAATTTCTCATGTATTCAAACATATATCATGTCTACTAGATCAGATATTCTCATTCAAAATTTCTCACATTTATGCATGACATCGATAACATCCCAATCTAGGACATGTCATATCTCTCTGCTTGCAATAGCATAATAACTTATCATTTCATGACAAGTATTTGAATTAGAGAATCTGAATCTCATAAACAAAACATACATGCATATAAGATAATATTCAACTAAAAATCGATAATATCACATTAATCATTTCAATCAGCCATTTAATATGAAATCAGATATGTAAACTTTTAAAAGCATACTAGATTGGGTTTCGATCCTCGATTACTTGCTATTCATAGGATGTGTATTATGAAAATAAAAAACTCTACTGTCTATATATCAAATCAAAGAGATCAAACATGTAGAATTGAATTCACTAGGAACATAATTAGGATCAATTAAGCTTAAATTTGAATTTCAGCTATAATGTTGTTCAAGCACCCGAATAATTTAATAATTCAGATCTTCAGACGATTTTCAATCAAATTATAAATTCTCTATTATTCAAGATACATGGATATCTATATCCATGTCATCATATAAACAATTTTAGATCATAGTTAGAACATGATTTGAGGTATACTATAAACTGAATTCAAAAACAATTCTTTTCATTTATTGTCATTTAGGCAGAAATCGAGAATATCAACTAAATCATCTAATTGAGTAAAATTGATTGAATTATTCTTTTACCCACTCACCCTAGGTTGTGAAATCAGCTTAAAAACATATCCCATATCTGAAATCTTGATCTCATATCAGATCCCTAGCAATTCACCTAATTGTTATTCCTTTCAACTCAGAAACCCTAAACATGAGGGAGTATGAAGAAAGAGTGAGAAAAGGGGAAGTTTTGATTCCATTTCGGATCAAATCAGAGGAGGTATAAAATCTTGACATGTGAGAGAATATTCACCATTAAATTCTATGTTAAGAAGCAAAACTTACTTGATTTCATCATATCTCGGATAGAGAAACCCTAGATCAGCAATTCCATCTCTTTCTCCTCTCAAACCCTAACTCTCCCTCTCTCTCTAGGATTTTGTTTCTCTAGATTGAATTACAAATTATGAGATATCCTAGTGTGTTAGGTTGACCATATAGATCAATTGAAATGCTTGGGTCAATTGCACATTGACCCCTAACTATACTTTCTCTTATTTCAACTAAATTTTCTGTCATACAAGTGTTATTATAATTCGTCTACTGAATAGCTAAAAGATCTTTAACAATTTTTGAAAAGTGTATATGTTGTTTATAATTGAGTTTCAGATCTCCAGTAAAAAATTCATATCATTTAGAGTTACCAATAAATTAATAAAATCAAATAGCGAACTGCTATCTATAATTCTACAGAAATGTCACTTGAAGAGAAAATGCCCCAGAATGCCTGTGCCACCAATGACCTAGCACGACCGTTCTACCCACGACAATTGTACTATCCATGAATAGATACCATTTTCATTTTCCTTTACTTACCTCTCTCATTCCTCACCAACATTGGCTTATTGGGTAAAAACCCTAATTTTAGCCGACTAGGGTTATATTTCTCAAACCCTAATTTCTCAAAGTAAAAGCACACTTAAAGTTCATATTCGGTTTAAAACATCATAATTGAATTATCATCATTAATAGATTTAAGCAATGATCAATCCAATTAAGCATGTAATCATCCAAGTAAACCCTAGTTTACCAATTAAGCTCAGATGCGGTCATAACAATTCTTCCCCCCTTATAATGTTTCATCCCCAAAACATAAACGTGCAAGAAAAGTACATTCAAGGTTTATTTTAAGCTTATAAAATCTTACATGTCATTATATTATTGTATTTCATACTTGAATGCAGTTTTCAACATTAAGTCCATTAATTCTTTACTAAATCACGACATGTTTGAAATATTTCTCAATGATAACAAACAAATTCTCTGTGCCACAGTCAATCGTAGGATAGAGAGATAAACAACCATTTCAATATTTTCATACTCTTGAGGTGTTACCTCAACATTGATAATCTGATCCAACTATCTCAATTCATACGACTCAATATGTACTATTGTTTTGTATTACCTTTAAGTCACAAAAGAGAGTTCACCATTTTGTTTTGAATTTTACTATTGTGCTACTCAAATAGAAAAATAGTCTGGAGTTGAAAGACTAGATCCAACAACAATTGTACAATACTAAGATGGATTACTGGTACAAATAACTACAACTATCATACACCTTTAATTAACATACTGTTTGCACATGTACACTGAAATCATACATAGAACCAATTTACATCCCTTAATATACCTTCAACAAATTATACTTCTAAGAACAATTTCACATATTACTAAAAGCCATTATTTTCTCTTATCTCTCTCTCTTCATTCATTACTACTTACTTTTTTCTACTTATCCTTCTCATTTTAATCATGTGTATTAAACATCCTTAAAATTGAAACATACAAGGTACAAATAGATTATTCATCATTCTTTCTATCACTGTAAGAATTTATTACATATCACACTTCACTCATATTGTATTTCTCCTTTTGTTCAAAACACGCCTCTTATATTTCAAATCTATTTCTTATCCTTTACTCCGACTCATTTCCATTTTGTTTATCTACCTTTCAGATTAACTACCTTTAAAACCTAGATTACTATCAATGCTAGTTTGCATCTCATAGTGCAAATTTCATGATCTTGTTTTATAGAGATGCTAGTATTGAAGATCAAATCACTAGTGACATCCATTAAACTATTACAAGTCTAAACATTCTAGGGTTTGGTCCTTATCAGTAGCATGTCCTTATTGTGATGTGCTTTATTCTCTTAATTTGAAATTCAAACTTTGGATCTCACAAGTTTTACTAAAGTCTTCCTTATCTTATCAATTGAATTTCCTTTCTCTTACTTGACCAGTCAAATAGATTGCATTCTCAATTTACCATGCTAGGGTTTCATCATCATATTATGTGTCAATATTACATTCACTAGATGTCCCTACCATGGTGGTTATGCATCATATATGATTCATTTTCTTATCACTTAATTCTCACCTTGCTCTCATTAAGGAATATATAAAAGAGAAGATGATTTTGAGACTTAGAATTCTTATATTCAAACATTCCGTTAATACATTTCTCGTATGTAGGTTTAATTAGTTATCAATAGGGAACTTGACTAATTAGCACTTGCTTGAATGTCACTACCGCTTTCTTTTATAATCTATATTACTCCATCATGTTTCAAACCCTTCCTTATTTTCCATAATCCTCTTACCATATACTACTCTTCCACCTGTCATCTTTAACTTCTAATTTTCTCTTATGACCATGTTGCTTATTCATGTGTATGATCATGTATACCACGTTTCACATATTTCTTTTTATCCTTATACTAATGTGAAGTTAAAATTCTAAATCGATATTCTCTCTACTAGCTTCCCCTCATGTTTAATACATTACATATTCTTCATTTTAAATCAAACGGATCATGCGTGGGTCAAACTTAGTTTCTCTTTCACTCAAGTTTTCTCCTTCCTGAATATAGTCTACCTTTGTATGACTTATTCATTTGTTAAACTACAATTTTGTTCGTCTTTTAGAAACTAGTTTGTTGTTCTATAGATAATTGAAATCCAAAGTTAATAAGGATGAATGTATTAAGCTTTATAATAAAGGTATAGATTCTATACAATCAATTATATCATAACGCTCATTCCTTAATCAAGCTCATCATTTTTACATTTCTCTTTGTTTGAACTAAGTTTGTTGTTCTAGTCTTATGACTTACATGTTCATCCAATTCTCTTTACTTTAACTCTTCTGAAGACTCTTCACTTCTATGTACTTATTGCAAACTCAACTCTTTTCTTCTATTTTTCCTTTGTTTTGGAGTGCACAAAAGCATTATACTCGATTATATGATCCATTCCTCATGATTGATTCTTACTATCTTGTTCCTTACATACATTTCTCATATCTTTCCCATATTTCATATTTAGAGTCAATATAATAGTTATCATTTAACTTAATCAGAACCTTATGTCGTATTCCTTTATTCCCAATTAAGGGTTTTTCATATGAGGCCCCAAAATTGGATCTCATATATCAGTTCCAACTGATTCTTAGCTATTATAATATTTCATATATGTTTCATCATCTTAGTGTATGTACATTCTCACTATGATGTGGGTCTAATTTTATCCAGAGTCTACTCTTATAATATTTTCAATAGGAGTCATTAGATCCCATTAACACATCCTGCCAGCTGGACTAGGCCAAACCTACAGTCTCAAAGCCAAGAGCTACTCAAGATTAACCAACTCCTATTAATCTCAAACATGTGGAAAAAATATCCACATAGGTAAACTCATTTAAACATAACTTCCGGTCTACTTAATATAAAGAATATAAACAATAACTGAATTACTTCATGATGCACAACAATATAAAAGAACCATATGTATTCTACAAACTGATCATCTGAATTCATAGATATAACAACATTTCTATTGGTCTCCAATCAAAGAAGCAATATAAAGCAAGAGTTGTATCACATTCCATGTTTAATCTCTTACTCAATCATTAGTTTTCGGTCTCCTAACCCTATGACTTCTAGGGTATCTATCTAGCCCATCCTTCCTCTGCATACCTGGCTAGGGTATCCAGAGAAGAATAGACATAGTAGCTTGATATTGGTCAATTTAAGTATTCAGATACTAAGCTAGGGTATCCAAACACCCAAACTTCCCAGAGCTATCATCATCACATCTCCTATCTGCCACACTTATAACTCTGACTTTCTATCCAAATGGTCCCTGACGACTCAACCTAAGCTCTGATACCAAAGCTGACATGCCCGCATCCCACGATTACCACTAATCAAGAGATGTGGGCATGAGATTGTGGATTCAATTAATATAAATTCCACTCCCAACTTTTCTTTTGTTTTCCCTTTGATTTCCTTTATTTCAAACTCTTTGTTTTCTCACATCCATTCACATAAGCAAACTGTACAAGAGAATTCAACTTTGATTACTCTAATATGATATCAACATTAATGATACACATCCATACATTCATTCTATTTCTCATATTTCCATGTTCATACGACATGATAATCATACACATTCTCTCTTATTAAGTAAATAAAGATACAAATATCATTTACATTTCTCTCACATCTATACATGGACCTAGATTGATAGGGACCGACTGAACTTAACTAATCTCATACTTAACTCATGTGGTAGATCTACTATGATACTTTGACCTTCTTCAAGTCTACATGGTTAACCTTAAAAATTTTGAGTAGAGAGGTGAGCCTACTCACTCAATGAATGATAAAAAAATAATAAAGTATAAAGCACTGAATTAGGCATTTATCTTTCTTGAATAACTAAAATGATATCAAGATAGTAAATCATATTAAAAGTCTAGATATTTAGAAATTTACAAATAGCATTGAAACCTTAATTATTAGAATAAACAAGTATAGAAACATAATCCTCACTATTTTCTTTTTTATTTTTCATTAACTTTAACTTGACATGACTACTAAACTCTTCATTAAAACTCAACTGAACTCAATTCTCTTTCTCTTTTACTTTTCCCCTGAACTCACTTGAATTGTACCATCTATGCCGAAGCCACTACTGTGTGACTCATTTTATGTTTATTAAACAAGTATAAAATATAGGAATTTACTATACTGAGCAGATCAAGAACAATACAGTTAAATAACAGGGAATGCACATTTTACATTTACAAAACAACCTTTGTAAAGCTTATACTTGAAACTTCTTTCTGAACTTAACTCTGTTTACTTATAATGATCTCTATAAACTGATACTAATCATCTTTTAACTTATGTTATCTTCTTTTAGCTTATGCCCTGATCATATGTAGTTTACTCTACAGATGAAGACACATAGCGAACTACGATCTCACCGTACAAGACTTAGCTTAAAACCTGAGAAGCTAATCCTATAACTGAATCTGGGTCTGCTTGACTCGAACCGTCATGTCTGACTAAGTCAGCTAAATAGCTGGCCTTTAAATGGACCTCTCCTCTAGGTTGAGTACACAGGCGGAGGGTCTGAGACACTCTGTGGGCCTCATCTTGGTACGCACTGTGGGTACCTCTGGTTTACCACCAGGATCTCTGGTTTATGTTGGGTAACCTACCTTCTCTTAGGAGACTTCCTCAAGGGCTTCGTCTCCCCACACACTCTATGGGTGCGTTCTGATCCCCGTATACTAGTCGCTGCCAGGGTGGATCATTTCCTCTCTACAGTGCAAACATCCGTAGGGAATCTACGGTGTTCAGGGCACCTATGTCTATTATAACTTTGATTATATCTTTCTCTTAGACTGATCTCTTTTAACTCTATATTTTACTGACTACTCAGACTACTGAATTGAAATCACTAATGGTATTGAACTGAATGTTTAACATATTGTTTACCCTTTTCTTAGGGTTTCTCCTTACTCATGCACATACAACATTTCTCATGTATTCAAACATATATCATGTCTACTAGATCAGATATTCTCATTCAACATTTCTTACATTTATGCATGGCATCAATAACATCCCAATCTAGGGTATGTCATATCTCTCTGCTTGCAATAGAATAATAACTTATCATTTCATGACAAGTATTTGAATTAGAGAATCGAAATCTCTTAAAAAAACATACATGCATATAAGATAATATTCATCTAAAAACCCACAATATCACATTAATCATTTCAATTAGCCATTTAATATGAAATTAGATATGTATACTTTTAAAAGCATACTAGATTGAGTTTCCAGCCTTGATTACTTGCTATTTATGGGATATGTATTATGAAAATCAGAAACTCTATCATCTATATATCAAATCAAAGAGATCAAACATGTATAATTGCATGCACTAGGAATATAATTAAGACCAATTATGCTTAAATCTGAATTTCATCAATAATGTTGTTCAAGCACTCGAATAACTTAATAATTCAGATCTTCAACATATTCTCAATCAACTTATAAATTCTCTATTATTCAATATACATGGATATCTATATCCTTGTCATCATATAAACAATTTTAGATCATATTTAGAACATGGTTTGAGGTATACAATAAATTGAATTCAAAAACAATTCTTTTCATTTATTGTCATCTAGGCGGAAATCGAGAATATCAACTAAATCATCTAATTGAGTAAAATTGATTGAATTATTCTTTTACCCACTCACCCTAGGATGTGAAATCAGCGTAAAAACATATCAAATATTTGAAATCTTAATCTCATATCAGATCCCAAGCAATTCACCCAAATCTTCTTCCTTTCAACTCGGAAACCCTAAAAATGAGGGAGTATGAAGAAAGAGTGAGAAAAGGGGAAGTTTTGATACCATTTCGGATCAAATCAGAGGAGGGATAGAATCATGACATGTGAGAGAATATTCACCATTAAATTCTATGAAAGGAATCTAAACATACTTGATTTCATCATATCTCGGATAGAGAAACCCTAGATCAGCAATTCCACCTCTTTCTCCACTCAAACCCTAACTCTCCCTCTCTCTCTCTCTAGGATTTCATTTCTCTAGATTGAATCACGAATTATGAGAGATCCTAGTGTGTTAGGTTGACCATATAGAGAAATTGATCTACTTGGGTCAATTGCACATTGACCCGTCACTATACTTTCTCTTATTTCAGCCGAATTTTCAGTCATACAAATGTTATTGTAATTCATTTACTGATTATCTAAAAGATTCTCCAAAAATTTAAAAATTTTATATATTTTTTACGATTGAGTTTCAGATCCCTAGTAAAAATTACAGATCATATGGAGTTAACAATATATAAATAAAAATCAAATAGCGCACTTCTATCTAGAATTCTATAGAAATTTTAGTTAAAGAGAAAATTCCCCAGAATGCTCGTGCCACCAATGACCTAGCACAGTCGTGCTACCCATTACAACTATTCTATCTAATACTAGATACCATTTTCATTTTTGTTTTCTTACCTCTCTCATTCCTCTCCAATATTGGCTTGTTCGGTAAAAACTCTAATTTCAGCCGACTAGGGTTATATTTCTCAAATCTTGATTTTTCAAAGTAAAAGGACACTTAAAGTTCTTATTAGGTTTAAAACGTCATAATTGAATTATCATCATTAATTAGATTTAAGAAATTATCAATCCAATTAAGCATGTAATCATCCAAGTAAACCCTAGTTTACCAATTAAGCTCAGATGCGGTCATAACACCTTCTGGCGGCCCATTAAAGAAGGCAATAGTTACTCCTTGAGTTGGAAAGGAGGGTTTGTTCTGAGCCATAAATGACAATGGCAAATTTTATGTATTGTGCATTGGTATATAAAAGCAATATATTACATGGTTTGAAAATCCTTGTTGTAAACAACTATGTAGTGGACTGACGTGTTTTGATGGAACCACTCTATATCGTGTGTTGTTTCTATTTGCTTCTTTTGTCCACTTACTTTTATTTGCACATTCTTTAAGCAAGCTACAATTAACCATGTTTTTTTATTTAAGTTGTAAAAAGCCTCTTTTAACTCTACTCACCCCTCCAGAGTCTATCATTTAGTATTAGAGAAGGGCTTCAAGGAGCCTTAACAAGTCTTGATGATGGGGGACAACTGATCAGGATAACTCAAGATAGAAGGATCTTTCATTTCCCGACCTAGACTCTTTGATGGAACCAATCATCAATATTGGAAGAGGCATGTGTAATATTTCATTCGTGGGTTGAGAGACAACCTATGGAAGATGGTGTCCTTATCGTGTGAACCTCCTACAATAGATTTTGAAGAATGGGATGAGAGTAAGGAAAGATATACTCAACACCAAACCTATAAGTATCTTGTATTCATATTTATCTCCTAAATAATTTGATAGAATATAATCTTGTAAAACAACTCATGAAATTTGGATAGATTATATGTGATTCATGAGGGTACTACCCAAGTTAAGAACACTAAAATTAGCATGTCAAAACATAAATTTGAGCTATTTCATTTGCAACCTAATGAATCTATTACAAAAGTGTATGCTAGATTTTCTAACATTATCAACTACTTGAGTGTGTTGGGAAAACATATAAGTGAATAAGATCAAGTCTCTAAAATAATTAGGTCATTTCCGCCTAAGTGTAGGTCAAAGGTCACTACAATAGAGGAGACAACTGATCTTAGGAAAATGAAGATGGAACACTCATGAAGTACAACTTGAAGAAGACGAGATACAAGAAATTGGAATATATGTGGAGAAAATGGTTGCTTTCAAAGCAAAGTACTCAAAGAAACAAAGCTCTTCACCATCAAGGGGTTCTTTTAGTAGTGAAGAACAAATTCATTTAAATGGTACTAGATATGTATTTTCTTCTTCTAATTTTTTTTTATTAGTGTCTACTAGATGTCATCAATGTGGAGAAAAAGGGCACTAGAGATCCAAATTCCCTATGCTATATGAAATGACAAAGAGTAAACTCAAGGATAAAGCCTATCAAGCAACCTAGGATAATTCATCAAACTCAGAGGCAAGTAAAAATGAGATATGTCATCATGAAGTTGATTTCCTTATTTATGAGTAAAATGAAGAACTTGCATATGAAGGAAGTCAAGGTAATGGATACAATGATGATGAGGTATCCCTTTCTACTTTATCTAAATATGATCTTACTGAACATGTTGAAATCACATCATATAAAGTTGAAAGATACAAGAAGAAAATAAATAAATTATCTAGTATGCTTGATTCCTTGAGATTAGAACTTAATGTGTTGACTGATCAAAATCTTCAAGTTAATGAAAGAATAGATGAACTTGTATCCATAAATGCTTCTTTTCAAAAAAAAATCACTTTAAAGGAAAATATGAGATTTTTTGAGATGTTACCTCCTTTTTGTGCTCATGTTTATCATAATATTATTCTTTAAGAAAATCTTGACTTGAATGATAAAATATCTATGCTTGAAGAAGATCTTGATAGCAGTAGACAATGCTTGATTTCTACCATGAAAGACAATCTATTTCTTTGTAAAGAAATCAATAGCTGAAATTACCTTTAGATAAACTTTCTAAAAGTAGAAATATGTTGAATAATAATATGTTTCTTCCTATAATCGTGTTAGTACTCTTGGACTTGGTTGTATCCCTAAACATGATAAAAGAAATAAAAGGAAGGATTCTATTAAAGCAAGTTCTTCCACATCTATTATTCATTTGATATGTTTTGCTTGAGGAAGACTTGGACATTATGCATTTTTATGTCCTTTAAAGAAGAAGAAATATAGAACCATGACTTGGATTCCAAAACCCCCAACTTAGAATAAAAGAGAAAATTGTTGAGACATGGCCTATGTTTAATCTTGATAAATTTCTAGCTTATCTCAATCTAGTACATTTGCATATCATTTATTTCAAAAAAAATCATTTGTATGTCTTGTTTCAAATAGAAATTATAGATTCTCTGAGACTGTCATCAGTCGAAAAATATGTCGACTGATCTCCTTCTCGGTGGAAAATATTCTTGAACAAAGTATGTTCAGAAATAAAAATTATTTAGATCTTATTAAATTGATTCAAAATTTTACTTTATTTATTGGTTTTAAAGTTTTTTGTGATTTTTAAGGGATATCTTTTAGATTGTTTTATCTCATTTTATTGGTATGAGATTAAGGGGGAGCTCAATATTCTTTGATACAAATTGCACATCTTTTTGACCTTGGTATTTATTGGCTTCTCTACACCAACATGGGCTTAACATCCCTTATATTTGATTTAGAGATACCTTTGTTGACCTCATTATACGCTTAAAGAATTCTCCAATCATTTTTGGGCTTAAAATTCCTTGAGAATGGTTGAGAACTTAGTTTTTTATTTTACTTTTTTGATGGCATCTCGATATCATGGTGGACTTAATATTACATGCCATTGATTTAGAGTATCTTTTTGATATTCTTGCTTCATTGGGTCTTTTGGTCATGAAGGACTTAACATTCCTCTCATTGGTAATTAGATAATATCTTAGTTGTTTCTTGATCATATATGGCTTTTTGACTACGCCTTACTGCGATTAATGTCTATCCTTATTTTTGGTCCTTTATCTTAAGATTTTGTTCTTGTTTTAGTCAATATAAGTTTTCCCTCTCCAAAATGACTATCTTGTTGAGGGGGAGTGTCTCGTTCAGTTTGGATCATTGATCTATTTTGACACCTTTTTTATTTTGACAAGAGAGGAAGAACAACCCATGACAGGAATTGGATATCGAAGGTATGAAGTTCAAAGTTTGCTACTTTCAATTTATCTTATGGAAATATTTTTCATAATCAATAAGGGGTAGATTGTTGGATTTTGGATATGACGCACCCATATTTAGATGATGAAAATATTTCCCATATTGTGTCACTAACATATGTATTAAGTGTTTCAAGTTATCAAGGAACCAAGTCAAGATCCAATTAATAAGAAGATGTTATTTTATATGTTTCGATGCTTGTAGACCAAGTTGTACCACTAATATAATTATACAAATGTTCTTTTAGTACAACTTGATAGATATGATGTAAGGACAAGTGATGATCCTATAAAACCTACCCAAAACCTTATATTACACTCACATGAATACTTTAGGGTTCATAGGTTTCATATGAGTCATTAATAGGACCTCACATAAATTGCAAATTTTTTCACAAATTCCTTCTCACTTGACAAAATTATCTACCAAGAATCACTCAGTGGAATATTCATACAACTAAGAAATTTCATATCTTAAGTTCTAAGTCAATTTCAGTCAAAAATATTATCGACTGAGATATAGCCCTTTAGGTTTCATGAATGAAACCCTAGATTTAGGAAGAGAAGGGATTGAGAGAGAAGGAAATTGAGAAAGAGAGAGGTGGGAGAGAGGAGATAGATTAATGTTCTATTCGAAATGAAAGGAGACGTGAGAATTGTTTGTATTGATTACTCACATCATATTTCCTTGTATTAATTGACAATGTATTTATAAAATAGACCCGACCCATTACTTGAGGCCCAAGTAATGTACAAGTAAAGGAATACAATGTAAAGACTCAAAAACTATACAATTGTAGCTTGGGCAATTCATCAAATAGGTATAAGGCTTTGTATCATCCAATACCCCCCCACACAAACTGGATGTCGGTAGTTGAAGTTCAAATTTGAGCTGGAGAAATTGAAAGATAGACTTGGTTAAAGGTTTTGTAAACACATAAGCTAGTTACTAAGATGATGTAATATGTGTAGTAACACTATGCCCCAGAACTACTTTCTCACGAATAAAGTGATAATCAATCTCAACATGTTTTGTTATAGCATGAGAGACCGGATTGACAAAAAGTTGAAGACCATCGAGATTATCATAGAAAAATTGAGCAGGCTTAGGAAGAGGAACACGAAGGTCTCAAAGAAGAAATGAAATCTAGGTGAGCTCTGCTGCTGTGGAAGAGAGAGCTTTGTACTCAGCTTCACAACTGGAATGAGCAACTGTGGTTTGCTTTTTAGCACTCTAAGAGATATAGGTGGTGTTGAGAAATATACAGAAACATATTGTTAAGTGTCTGGTGGATGGACATCCTTCACAATCTAATAATTGAAGGCAGTGAGAGTGATAGACTGAGTTGGCTTAATGGTCAGACTAACAGAGAGAGAGCCCTTCAAGTATCGTCAAATATGTTTAACTAGAAGAAAGTGATGTTGAGTCTGTGAAGCAAGAACTTGACAGGCAGTATTGACTATGTATGATATAGCAAGTCTGGTTATCAAGATGAACTGTTAGCAACCAACCAAACGCCTATAAAGTTGAGCATCTGGGAAGTTTGGGGAGTTAGAAACCTTGTGAAAGTTGAGAGCAATAGGTGTAGATGTAGGTTTTTAGTCAGTCATATCAGCTTGACGAAGGACATCAACAATGTATTTCTCCCGACTAAAAAGTGGTCCATAGGAGGAGGCAGATACTTGAATGTCTAGAAAGTTGGACAACTTCCCAAGATATCATAGGTTGAATGCAACACTTGGGGCATTTTGAAATAGACTAAGTGAAGTCGCATTATTGCCAGTAAGGATTATATCATCAACATATAAGAGAAGGTTTATGACATCCTTGTGATGAGAATATATGAAGAGAGAGGGATCACCACTGCTATAGAAGAACCCAAACTCGAGAAGAAAATCACTGAGTTTGTTAAACTAGGTCTTGGATCTTGTTTAAGGTCCTAGAGGGCTTTATTAGGCTTGCAAACATAATTAGGAAAATGTTGGTTAACAAAACCAGGAGGTTTCTTGAGAAAAACTGGCTCTACTAGATCACCACTTAAGAAGGCATTGCATATGTCAATTTTTACTAGCATCCATTGAAAGGTAGTGGGTAATGTAAGAACTACACAAATGGTAGTGTCTTTGACAACTGGACTATAGGTTTCAATGTAGTCGACAAAGGAACTTTGGCATCCAGAAGCATAGTTAGTCCTAGTTCATCAACATGTATGTGCTTCCTTTCCACTAAACCAACCTATTCACGAGTATGTGGGCACGAGAGATGATGCATAATATCATTTAAAGATAGGAAATCTACCATCTTATGATTAAAAAACTCACCACCTCCATCAGTAATGAGAGTTTGAATTTTAGTATTAAACTAATTATTGATCATTTTATAAAGGAAAACAAAATGATAAAAGAAATTAGATTTATCTTTCAGAGAGTAAAACCATGAGAAACCAGTACATCCATCAACAAACATTGCATAGTAATAGAATTCATGTTTAGACATTATAGGAGACTTTCCCCATAAGTCACAATAGACCTGTCCAAATGGAACACTATTCTTAACATGTCTGTTTGAAAAAGGTAGTCTATGACTTTTTCCTAATTGACAACTATTGCAGAAATCTAGTTGCTTATTTGAAAAAATTATTAGCTTGCTATCTTCTAAGTATTTCTATACTTCTCTATGAGTGTGTCCAGGTCATTTGGGCCTGGTAAGAGCAGTTGTGGGAGGGCCTTTTATTGATAGAAAAACTTTGTTCCTACTAGAGATGATCGAGTACATTCCATCCTTGAGAACCCCCTTGGCTAGGGTTGTTTGTGTCTGTAAATGTTGTATAAGAAATAAGTCTTTGAAGAAGATGAAATAATAAGGAAATTCATGGGTCAGCTAAGCAACAGACAGAAGGTTCCTCTTTATATTTGAATTTTGTATGCCTAGTGCTCATTTCATGATTGGTATGTGAAAAAGGAGAGGAGAGAGGTGGAACACATGCACTTAGTCACTTCCAAGACCATGTAGTCAATAATTTTCTATTATTGTGGATTTTTCACTCTTGTTTATTGAAAGAAAATTAAAAAGAGATATAAAGTTAGAGCATACTTGAGGACAAGCTTGTTTTAAGTTTGGGATGGTGATGCAACCCTATTTTAGGGCTCCATCTTGTGCCATTTTGTACTTTATTCACATCTAAAACATAGTTGAATGCAAGTTAAATCCCTCAATATGAGTATTACTTCTAAAATTCATTTATGGACGTTCCTTGCACTATTTTCAGGTACTTGGACCATGCTTTGGATGGATGAGTGAGAAGGAAGGAGTTATAGGGCTCCTCTACCCATGGAGGGGTCAAAAGAAGGCTCCAAAGATCCCTCAACCTACTTCTAATGGACAAGATTCAACATCGAGCAAAGATGTCCATAGATGATCAAAGTTGAAGTTCATGTAGCCACGGAAGATCCTACCATAGTTGTGGCCCCATGTTTATGGGTTGTGCCTTTTTTATGAAGAATCAATAAGGATATCATGGGTTTTGCACCAAACTCACCACGGCTGTGGCCATCCACACGGCCGTGGCACATTGAAGACTTCCTCCTCCAAAATGGTCGTGGTACACCACCACGGCCATGGTGCCACTTACCCAACACAACCATGGCATCCTACCACCACTATGGTACCACTTACCCAATGAGACCATGACATCTCACCGTGGCCGTGGCCACCACCCATACTTAGCCTTTTACACCCCCCTTTAACATCTTGACTGTGGCCACTCCCCCACGACCGTTCCCTACTACCCCCACCACGGCCGTGGTACATCAACACGGTTGTGGTAACTAACCTACCCTACCCATTTTGTACACTATTTTCCCTAAATTTCCCCCACTTACCCTAGTGCTTCCCCACCACCTATATATACACAGGTGGTGGTTGGGGCACGTTGGGGAGACCCCCTAGCTGCCGCTACACCCTCCTACCCACTCCTTGAGCATTCCTTGCACTACATAATCCCCCATATTCTCATGCCCATCTACACCATTGGAGGAGGTAGGACGTCCCAAAGCTGCTAGGAGTTGAAGAAGAAGGATTCTACTTCAAGCTTCATGGGGTTCTACCCCCTTCTTCCCCTTTTTTTGCTATTTTCTTGATCATGTCTAGCTAAGTCCCTAGCGGTGGGCTGTTTGGGGTTAAAATGTGACTTTGATACCATGTTGGGGGAATATAACTTGTAATGAACATGATTTCTATCTATGATGATTTCTTCTTACTTATATTTCCTTTCCTATTTTAGTGCATGTGGTTTGTGCTTATAACATGGATTGATTGCTTTAAGATGTTTGATGACACTTAGCTTCTAGGATGTATTGGAGTGTATGTGGCTAATCTTAGGAATGGCTCCTAGGTCCAATTATTGGATCCCTAGCTAGCACCCTTTGTTCCTACATACATATCTCTCCTTCTACAAGTGAGTGTGAGATCTAAGCGGCTAGTGTAAGTGTGATTAGTGTAATTTCCTAGAGCTTCCTAAAGGTTGGATGGCTACTGGCATGAGGCAAAAAACCCTCATCTCTACTCTCATTTCTACCCTTGGCTCTCAATTTTCCTAATACCACTTATCCTAGAGACCTAGACTTGACAAGTCCTACTAGAATTACACCTAAACCTAGTTCTCCAACTAGTAGTGTATGGTACATTCTAATAGCACCTGCCTTGTTATTTGGTTTGGTAATCTAGATAGAATTGTGATAAATTACTTTCTATGTTGAGATACCCCAATTAATATCAAATCACATCCCCAAATGGGCCACCTACCTAATCTCATTGCTTTAAACCCAATTTGCCTTCTTAGCTTGTTCATGCTAATCTAGTGTAGTTGCTTTTGTTCCAACTAGTTAATTGCCCAGTCTTGCTCTTTAGTGTTAACTTAGGCTTTTTATCACTCTCTTGTGGTTAATCTAGTTCTTAGTTCTAATTGCTCTACTGGTGTAGTGTAGTTAACTTTTCTCTTGCTCTTGTTTAGCTTTTTGCTCAATCTAATTACTTAGACTTGCTTTCTCAGTTTAATTTAGGGTGGTGATAACTTAGATTCATTAATTTCCTTTACTTCTTTGTTCACCTAGTTTAACAAACAACCAAATCAACTTTAAACCCTTCATTTTTAATCTCCATAATAGGAACGTAGCCAACGCTAGCCTAGCTCTAGTGCCCCCATCTGCACCTGAGGATCGACCCCTATGATTTCCCTTCACCTAGGCAACAATAGTAACCTGTGCACTTACGAGTGACCTATTTGGTATTGTGATCGACATTTTTTGGGTTAATATAAATTTCAAAAGATCCACACGTGTGTCCTCCCTTAGGGTTTCATCTAGCTGCCTCTAGTTGGCTAGTGTGTAGCCTTGTAGGGCTGGGCATCGGTCCAAAACTGGACCGGACTGGACTGAACCAGACCGGACCGCAGACCAAATTTCAATAATATATGGACTGCAGATCAGACCGTTTCGAGGTAGGACCGGACCGGGACAAAACCATTTTGTGCTAGGAATGGACCGGACCAGACCGTTTGGACCGTAATCAACCCTTTTTACATGTTTTACAATTTATTTAATTGTACAAAGTTGATAATCTTAGTCACTTCTAACAATTATATAACTTTAGTATCAAACATTTGTACTAGTAGTGCTTATATATGTACTTTATTTGTAGTTATTATAGAATACACCTTCAAATATATATGAATTTTATATAAAAGTCAGTCTGCGGTCCGGACTGGACCAGACCAGGTTTGGATCAGACCGGACTAGTTTTGGGCCGGACCGAACCAGATCGGACCGAAGACCGAACTTATCAAAATTCCAGGACCACGGACCAAATCAAACTCAAAATGGACCGGAACGAATTGAATAGTCTGGTCTGGTTTGGTGGTCTGGACCATTATTTTCTCACCCCTATAGCCTTGATAGGAATTGCACCAAGGAACATGTTACAAATTCATCAAGAATAAAACATGGAGTGTGGTATAATGTGTGTTGTTTTCTTATTCTTTGGAAAGAATGAATTGCTAAATCAATACCCCCTTAGTGCATGAATCTACTTCCTTTTCATGATGCAACAAAAAGTTTAACAAGTGGGGCTACAAAAAGTACTCCATGTCACTATTTTATTTTTAAGACATAGTTAATTACTTTATTGTATTATGTAAAGATTGGGTCATCTATGTATCACAAAGTACACTAATATTATACCCATTTTGTGTATATAGGCAAATAAAAAAGCAATTCAGATAAGTGACTCTTGGATGGAGAGTGAAGTGGTGACTGGGAGGGGGCGATCATGAGGGCTACAACGATGTTTGACCTAGCAAATCTTGAAGGAAGCCAAGTCGTGGTGGCTTGTATGAAGCTTAGAGAAGGTCAAGGCACTATTTCAGTGGTAGAGGAAGCAAAGAAATAGACAGATCTATTCAAGAATGAGAATGTTGGATGACCAATGAACCAGTGCAAGATCGAGATCCATATGAGTGATAGGAAGCTAGTTTACCCTAAGGCAATCACAGAACGCAATCTAGTGAGGTGGAGTAGAATGACAGTGGGTTATGTTGTGGGTCTTAAACCTCACTAGCTGATGTTGGGTTGTCACCTTGATCAGATCTGTGGTGTGAAGGTTCCATTGAAGTTAGGTCTCGAGGCCGTGGGTTTTTCATCATGATGTTTGCTAATGATGAAGATTTGGTGAATGCAGTTAACAGAGGTCCATGTTTTTTTGCAAGGAAACACCTGATAATGAAGAAGTGGGAGCATGGAAAACCGCTTGAGAAGATGAAGCTAATGGAGATTTCTGTATGGCTAAAAATTCATAATCTATCCTTGGAACTACGGGACACTAATATGTTTAACTTGATTAGATCTTTTCTCAGCAAACCTCTTTTTCCTGATAAGCTCACTGCTAATTTCACAGGTTGGAGTATGGTAGACTTTAGGTTGTTATCCCAACTTCATTCTCCTTTCCTTAGGAATTACAGATAGTGAGTGATGATGGGGAAACTGATACCATAGAATTTAAGTGTGAATGGGAGCCGTCCAGGTGTTTTACATTTGGCCTTTTTGGCCACGAGTCTTCTTTATGTGACATTTCTAAAAATGTGGAGGCACGAGTTAAAAAGGGGAAGCCAAAGATGAGCTTGGTGCAAAAGAATCGGGCTACTGTTGAAGAAACTGAAGTGTTTGTTGATGCAGAGGAAAGTGTTCCTGAGAATGTTGTCCCTATGATGGTGGAGTTGAGCAGTGAAGTGGTGTCTAGTTAAATTTATCACCTTTCACCCCCTAGTAATTCTCTAGAATAAGGATAAATGAGGAGGAACAAGTCCAAATCACCTCCTATAGTGGAACCAAAGGTGGCTACAACTCTAATTCCCATTTCTCTTAATAGGTATTCCCCACTATCTAACTTTGAAGGGAAGGAGTGAAACTTATAAATAAAGGAATCCTTGCAAGAAGAAAGATTACAATAGGGAGAAATGAATGCCTCAAAATTAACCATATCACCAAATGGATAGAACCCTTTCAGTTATTTCTTGGAACGTGATAGGGATCCATAATAAAATCTCTGGCACTAAGGAGGAAGCGGATAGAAATAAAACTAATGTCTATATTTTATTAGAATCTAGGCTCAGTAAAATTGAGATTGATTTTTTTTAATTCAATGTGGCTAGATGTTAGCTTCATTTTGAATTCTAATTATTTTAAGTAAACCCACATCATAATTTTATGGTTTAATCCTACTATAGTTGTTAACAAAGTGTTGGAGAATAATTTGATCATCCATTGTGATGTTAGTTTTCTTGATATATCCCTTCACCTTTCTACATTGTGTGGCTCAAACGATGATAAATATAGAATGATACTCTAGAATTCTATTCATTCTATTAACAATTCTGGCTGTTAGGGTATCATGGGAAAATTTAATGGTATTCGCTTGAACAAAGAGAAAGTGGGGAAACATCCTCCATCTTCCAAAAAAATGAAGGATTTCAATGATTTATTTTCTGACACTAATCTCATTGAGATCTATTCTAAGAGACATTTTTTACATGGGACAGTAGAAGTAAGAAAGGTGTGAGTACTTTACCCAAGATTGATAGGATTCTGGGTAATGTTAAATTACTTGATGTATTTCCAGATATCTAGGGGGAAGTTATTTCTACTAATGTAAGTGAACATCGTATGATTGCCACCCATTTCATCAGTCTTGAGAAGAAGAGGTATCCATTTAGATTTATAAATGCCAGGGTGAATCAAGATGGCTATTCTAAGGTAGTTAAGAACACTTACATAAGAATTTCTCCCGAAAGATCCCCAATGTATAAAGTATATAGGAAATTGCATGATGTAAAAGGTGCATTGTTGTACTGAAATAAAAAGGCAGTAGGTGATCTTCTTTCAAAAGCAAAGGAGATGCAGGCTTTGGTTTTGGATGTTCAATGTGAGGTAGATAAGGATCCTATTAATGGTGATCTCCAATTGAAGCTTAATGATATGAGAATTTAGGTGGAGAGGGCCCTTATTTATGAGGAATGTCTTCTTAAGAAAAATCTAGAGTGATGTGGCTCAAATAAGGTGATAATAACTCTATTTTTTCTCTTATGTGTCTCAAAACTAGGAGAATATCTAACAACATTTAATTGATCACTTTCAATGGGAGTAAAGTTTATGATTAAAGTGATATTAGCTCACTCACAATCGACTATTTTATGTCTCTCTTCAACTCAACTTCCTCTGACTATTTGAATTGGTCCAATGATTGGGTTATTCCTAAAATTTCAAAGGAACAACTGGATATAATAAACAAACATGTCTCTAAGGAGGAAGTTGAGTATGTTATTAAAGGTCTAAGGATAGATAAATCTTCTGGGCTGGTTGGGTTTAATGGCCTTTTAATCAAATCTTGCTGGGGGATTGTTGGAGAAGATATTAGTAAGGCCATTATACATTATTATGAAACTGGCGATTTCTCAGTGAATGCAAAAAAAAATTCATAACCTTGATTCCTAAATGCTCTTGGGCCTCTTGTCTCAATGATTTTAGACCTATCTTGTTATGTAATGTTATGTACAAGCTCATAACCAAGATTCTTGCAAATCGTATGAGCTCAATCTTTCGTGATCTTATTGATGGTAATCTGTTGGCTTTTATAATGGGGAGATCACTTGATGATGCTATTCTTTTAGAAAATGACATCCTTAGTACTTTCTCTAATCCACATGGTCATGAGAGGATGTGTAACAAGGCCGGCCTTTCAAAGGCCTATGAATTTTTTCATACGGATTATATCCTATTCATTCTCAGAGGTATGGGGTTTCCTTTAAAATGGTTGAGTTGGATTGATGCTTGTTTTTCTACTGCATCATACCCGGTCCTTGTTAATGGAAGTCCTTGTACTCCCTTTATTGCATCCAATGGTGTCAGACATGGCGATCCTTTAGCCCCTGATTTGTTTGTATTTGCAATATAGGGGTTCACTTCTCTTATTAACACTTATGTGGGAAGAGGAAGTCTAAAATCTATTCATACCTATTTGGATTTTAGGGTTTCTCACATTGCTTTTGCAGATGATCTATTAATCGTTATGAGAGAAGATCCTAATACTGCTCAAGCTATTAATGAGTTTTTTCATGAGTTTCATAAGATTTTTTAGCTAATGTTAAACAATTTGAAGAGTCAACTTTTTGTAAACATGAGTACTAATGATGTCGGAGCAAATGAGATCTCTAATATCTTAAATATCCAAATTTCTCTATTACTTGTAAAATATTTGGTCCTTCCTTTATGCACAGGTAGACTCACGAAGGCTACGTGCAACCATATTCTTGATAAAGTGAGAAGCAAGATAGATTTATGGAAATGTAATTTTTTGTCTCAAGTTGGAAGGATAGAACTTGCTATTTCTACCTTGTCATCTTATCATATATTCTGGACTTCTACTTTCCCTATTCTGAAATCAGTCCTTATGCATATTGAGAAGATGATGAGGGACTTTATTTAGGGTGATAGTGATGATAAAAGACACACTCACATGGTTTCTTGGGTACTATTAGCAGACCAAAAAGGAAGGTGGTTTGGGTATTTGATGAGCAGAGGATTGGTCCAAAGTGGGTATTCTTGAGAATCTTTGGAATACTACCAATGATAAGAAATTGTTATGGGTAAAATCAATTCATGGGAAGTATCTTATGACTGATTGAATATGGTCTGTGAAGTGTAAACCAAGCTTTCCTTGGTTGTTTAAAAGTTTACTAAAGTTAGATATGTGATGATTCCTCATTTAAATTTATGTGTTGGGAACAGAGATGACATTCTCTTGTGGAGAGACCCCTGGCTACCCAATGGGAAAGTCCTTTCAGAGCCGGTTGATAGACAAATTATGATCAGAATGGGAAATAAACTAAGTGGAAAGCTTAATTTTTGTATCCATGATGGGGACTAGTTTGTCCCATGCTTTAGAGGCTAAAAAAATGCTAGAATCTCTTCAGAAGCTTCCTAATCTGACTGGTCACAAGGATTCTCTGCTCATTGAGAATTTTGTTTCTTTTAAACTCGGGGATGCTTGGAACCTTGTTAGGTTTAACAACCAGACCACCATCTGGGGTGATTGGGTCTAGAAAGGTAAATTCCTAGAACGTGTTCCTTCTTTCTTTAGAAGATTTTCTTATAATAAGCTACCTACGCTTGAATTTATGAAGAAAGTGGGTTGTAGTATGGTATCAAGATGCCTTCTTTGCATGGAAGGTCACGAGAACCTAGAGCACATTTTCCTTACTTGTGAATTCAACTTTCTCATTTGGACCAGGTTCTCTGCTATTTATGGCCCTTATTCAAGCTCCAAGGAAGATCTGTTAAAGCTGAAGGGAGAAGCTAAAGTTGCTGCAATTTTTGTGTTATACTAAATCTGGCTTGAGAGAAATCATTGAACTTTCTACATTTTTGAAAGAGGCATAGAATCCATTTGGGACTCATGTTTGAGAGATACTTATAGTCTGTACATATAGTTTTCTTCTTCGTTTTGTACAAATTTCTATTTTCTTTTTGATGCTAGTGATCTACCTTAGATCACTTGCTTTTGTACTTACTCTTCTTGGTGGTAATGTAAAGGGAAACACACTTGGTTCATAAAAAAGCAATTTATATTAAAAAACATCACCAAGATCACATGCATTAGCACGTGCGTTTACTGGTTTTTGTATATGTCGATAACTTATCTTTATCTTATTTGTCTATAAGGCAAGGATCTATATGAATAGAATACCATACCGGCATAAGCCCAAGAACTAAGCAAGTTTGATTCAATTAAATACCAAAATAGACAACATTTGAATTAATTTACCAAAGTCGATGAGTTTACGAGCCGTACTCCCCATAGATGAAGCCGCGTGTCAGCCTCAGGATGAAGATGCCATGGGCCACGACGTATTCATTATGGTGTTTCCAAGTGGTAGCTCCAGAGTGAAGACTATGTGACCCATGACATCTTCATCCTGGGGCTGACATGTGGCAGTAAGTTCTGGAGCAACCATGGCCTAATAGTCATTGCATTTTTTATCGTTGGGCAACAACTAGTTTTTCTAAAAGCTATGATTTTTAACTTTAAATTTTACCCCCCTCTACTCCTTCAAATCACACCTCCATTTCTTCTTATTCTAGTCTTGCTCTTCTTCTAGTTCTAGTTCTTCATCTTCTTCTTACCAATCTTGATATTCTTTACCAATACTCACATATTAATATGAAGGATCAAAGATCTTGTTGTCTTGGTTTCTTAAGCAATGAGGAGCATTTCTTCTACTTAATATTTGGGAGCTTTGATGTAATTTTCTTCTTATTATTGGAATTTCTCTCATATTGTTGCTACTGATATTTCTTGACACAAGCAAATAAGTATTCTTTGATTCATTTGTTTTACCATTCATATTAATATATAATGGAATTGAAAACAAAATATTGATTGTGAATAACTTAAGTTAATGGTTAATATAAAAAATTAGAGTTTAAATATTAAAACCTAACATTACTTGTTTAATTAGGGAAATGACCACTTTTCCATCTATTATAATGTTGCATTATGATTGTCACTTTCTTGCGGATGGATCGTATTCCAGACAATCATATTGGCTTGTCCAATTATGAAATTTCAATACTCCACTGGACTTTAAATCCTGCATTCACACCCTACTAGCAATTGATCCGATAAAATTTTCCACCAAATTCACATATATATCTCCTGGTGTGAAAAGCATACATATTCAATTATTGGATGATGAGGCTTTTAGAGTCATGTTTAAAATCTATTATGGCTATCCCCTTCATGTCTATCTTGAGAAAATACCTTGTCATGACTCTGGTATGACTCAAGTTGTTGATCCTTCTAGCTCTATGTTTACCCCTCACTACAAAAAATAAATGATTTAACTACAATTACATTGGTTACATATATTATATATATAGCTAAAACTACCTTTAGTTATAGAAATATAAAATTGTAAACAAAAAAAGTGTAGTTCATCCGATTGATTATTAATGACTATACTTACCAAATGTAAACCATGACTATAGCTAATCTAGTTGGTTTAGCCTAATTACACTCTCTCCTCTCATATCGATTTCAAATGAAAATTATTTCCTCACGCTTCTCATCTCCCGCGCATTGTATTTTTTTTTCAATCGCGCTCCCCCAATTTCAGCCTCTACACTCTCACCTAACCTAAATAATATCTTTCCCCTGATCTACACATCGTTGGGAAACCGCACCGTGCAACGATATCGGTGGTTTCATCTTTGTGCCTTCACCCAGCAAGGGACGGTTTTCTTCTGCGTCTCTCCGCTGGAAGGCTTCGTCTATATGGTTCTTCCTCCTAGAGTCTCCGCCCAACAGCTGAGGGCTGACTGATCTCAGCAAATTCATCCCAGCGCCTCCGGTCAGCAAGGGCGTCAAAAGAAGTTTCTCTTCTTGGTAGCTCCGCCCTGATCATTCTTGGCTATGGGTATTCCTTCAAACGCTTAAACAAATAGTTTCAGGTCTCGGTGGGTAGCCCTTCGTCTTTGCAGCTCGTCTTAGAAGTCCAATAATCATTTCATAATGTTTTATTTTAGTTCTAAAAATTGAAAGGAAGTAGACATTTCTAGTGCTGGAACTCAGGAGATGCTTCAGCATATTGGTTGTACCCATTGTTCCCATTACCCATTGTAATTTCTTGTATAACACAAATTACAGTTATGTGTTGTATTGCTTGAATTTGAGCAATCTAATGAACTCTCATGAATGCTTTGTTATCATGCTATCACTGGTTGATATGTTTGGTAAGAGGTATACGTATCATTTTAAGATCATACATATACAAAAGCTAATTTATGACCCGACCGTTGTGGCGCGGATGGTTCGGCTCGGCTTGCCCCCCCCCCCCCCCCCCCGAGGGTCGTGAGTTCGAATCCTACCGTTGTGCAGTGTATTTACCACCTCTTGGGTCATCCGGACTCTGGCACCTGTTTGGAGAGGGGGGGGGCTTCGGCCCTGCAGATCCAAAAAAAAAACTACATGTTGTGAAATACTTGTAGGCTCCTAATTTCTTATCTGGTTTTATATCACTATTTTTTTTTGAATCCGAAGGAGACTTAGTCTCCCCCTCCCCCTCAAATAGGTGCCAGAGCCTGGATTACCCAAGGAGTTGGTAATTACAATGTGCAACAGGAGGTTTCGAACTCGGGTCCCCCGAGGAGGACAGGCCGGACCGAACCATCTGCGCTACACTGGCCGGGTGGTTTTATATCACTATTATTATAGGCATTGATTACTCTTTTTCATTTTACATATTATTTATTGCAAATACACAACAGTAGTTATATTAACATGCTTGAACTGACATTAATTGAATATTACTTTCCAGCTATATATGGAGACGAAGCTCCATTCCACATTAAAAAAATCTGTGATGCTTGTTATGATCTGCTTAATGAATATTGGAATAGACATAAGGAACAGGAAGAATGTGGTGTTGATAATGTGGTTTCTGATCAGTTGGAAACTTTTCAATCACAAGAACTTGATAAAGATATGTTTGGATATGATGCTTTTGTGAAGAAATAGAAGAAACATGAGTCCAACTTTCTCAAAACTGAACTGGATAAGTATTTGGAGGATGATGTGTTGCCAAGAACAACATATTTTCATATATTGTTGTGGTGGAAGATAAATTGTAATACACATCCACTTCTAGGAAAAATTTCTTGAGATTTGCTAGCAATCTAGGTTTCCACCATGCCTTCCAAGTCAGCCTTTCGCACAAATGGAAGAATTGTTGACTTTAGTTGTAATGAACTTGATCCGAAGACAACAGAAGCTTTATTTTGCACTCGAAATTGGTTAGGAGATATTCATGGAAAAGGTAAATGCTTATTCAGTGTTTTAACTTTTCCTGTATGATATTTCATTTTTTCATAATGACATAAGATTGTTGTAGATAGAGCTACATCATGGTTAAGCAATTCTGATAGCATGTGTGATGGTAAAGATAGTGTAACTGAAGATAACTGGACTATCAGGTCTTGTCTTTTTCCTGTTATATGCCTAAAGGTTTGGCTTTAGAGTTTAACCAAAAAGCAATTTTCTAGATTCTCTCACAGACCTAGTCACTTAAGCAGGTTTTTGATTTCACATGCAATGCCGATGGAGGTAAGAACTATCGTCACTGTGTTTGTTATTTTGAGCTTATTTCTATTTGTGTGAATCTTCTTGCTTTTGTCACCCGGTATCACTTCCCGTGCTTCTTTCTATTTTTGGAACACCATTTTTTAATTGCATCCTTCCTTATCTCAAGAAAATGGCATCTTTTGACATAATACCTTGTCTTGCTATCCTGCACTGGGACTAGATACAGAAATGTATATTCACAAAGAATTTTATATTGGACTCTCTTCTATTTCATAGATTCCCTACTCTTCACATTGGACTCTCTTCACATTGCAGTCCTGCACTTATCTTGTAACGCTCCAACAAGGCCAAAGCTTTTCAACATACTGAGGTGAATCATCATCATCAATCATTCTAGGAGTTTTTGTCTTTGTTAAGGGTAACTTTTACACCTTAAGCTAATATGATTTCATAATATGACAAGAATAAAATTTGATTGCAAAATGATGGGTCTTTGGCAAGGCAACAAACATGTTAGTGCCCAAGTCAGTAGTTCATTGTCTCAGCTTCCTATCATTTTTATAATCAGTGGTCAATACATTTGTTGAAATTAAGGGTAGCTTCGTCATACAATATTAAAATGGATCTGTGTGTTCTATAGTTCACATTGTTTCATGAATGATTAGCTTAATAGATGATGGGTAATTGTGAAACAAAAAAAAATAAGAGGAGCCCGCCAAGCCCCCAATGTTGTTTCTATTATGTTTATAGTTGGTGAAAACTCAAGACATAGGAAATGGTTTTTAGGTAATATCTCAAAAGGTCTCATGTTAATACTGAAAAGGACCATGTCTTGGTCAGGAATAAGGAATATGAGTTTTACTCTCTACCTTCTATAATTTAATATATAGGACCTCGACATTGACTATCATATGATGTTTGATTGTCCTTTTTACCAAGTGCACCATTTGGTCTGAATCTGAGCAGTCATGTGCATTGCTATTCTTCCATAGAAGATTCCTTATCCAAATATTAGTAATATATAAGCCAATGACTATCGGATTTCTGTATTGTACCATGTCAAATTTGCAAAATAATACCATCATTTGAGGTGACAATATATGATCCTCAAGAGCTCGATATATGTAGTAGACAATCTGATTGCACTACATAGAATCAACACCCGTGATACATTTGTTCTCATGCTGTTCTAACATGGGACATACTGAATACTAAGGCAACTCAAATTCCATCTAAAATATATTTTCTAAGTTTATCCGCCCCCCTAATATACTAGGTATGCTCTGGTATGTGATTCTAAAAGCTACTAAATTTTCATATGTCTATTGCAAGACATAACTAGCAATCTGCATCTGTCTCAAATTTAGCTTTTACTAGAAATCGATAATGGATTTATTTATTTTTACTATGAGTTGTGCCATAGTTGCATTGTGCCAGCACTTTACTTAGCCACCCCTTGAATTTTGACCTTTAGATGTTCCCTGTTTGATTTAGATTATATGAGTTCTGATTCAGTAAATGCAGCCTTGCTTTATCGGCGGTCATTTACCATTTCTTGGTCATTTTGTTGAGTTTGTTCTGTTTGGCTATGGTGATTTTTGATTGTTCCTGGAAATTTGTGTTTCATGAGGAGCTTGTTACCTAGCCAGACTTGGAGAGGCTAGTTGGTGACCTGAAATTTAGATGTGTCTAATTATATCATCATCTAAAGATTGGTTTTGAAACTGATGAGATGAGTTCATTATTCTAGTTTATCAGGTGATATTCTGCATTTTCAATAGATTGCTTACTTTTTGAAGTTCGACTTCTTTTTATATACACAATTAGATGCTACTTCAAATTTACAGATATTCGGTGCTTGACTTTTCTCGTCTCTCTTCAATAATGTGCCCAATCTTCTGTTTTTTTCATCTAGTGGAGTGAACCTCATTTTCTCCTATGTCTAAGATAGTTGGTTTTCTAATTTTCTGGTTGGAAACAAAGTTAGTGTTGGAGTTGAGTCAATTTACCTTGATGCCTATGCTGTTGTATTCTACTCATTTGAGGCTGAGTGGTGCCTTCTAATATTGTTTATTTGACCATATTGATTTTAAATGGGTGACAAATTTCATTCAAAAATGGCCTTGGAAGTTTTCTTCCAGTTTTGTTCTTTCTTGAAGGGAGTTTTCTTGATTACTTGTATTTATACTTATTCTTGATACAGTCTGGTTGGAAGCCTCAATTTCTTCTCCGATCAGTTCTAGAAGTTGATAACAAGCTTCTTTCTTTTTCTTGAGCTCGTTTTCCTTTTGAGTTTAAATGTTTTGGTTTTTTGGTTGCTTTTTCTTAATAGAGAGATATATGTTCTGAAGCTGCTCCAGAAACCAGATCTTTGATGGTTAGTGCTCTACAGATTGTTTGTTGAATGGTGAGGAGTTACTCATATTACAAACATGATTATGTGATTAATTACTATTGTTTAAATGTATCATGTGAAGAATGCATCGAGGCTAAAGTTTATCTCCTTATGCATATACAATATCCAACACTCTCATATGCATCAATTAATGATCAATATTGATCATGTGGTTCTCCATGCCTATCCAACTAGGTGGACTTAGATTTTCTTAGGTGTGATCCCAAAATTCCGCATGGTCTTGAGGAACTCTTCTGCTTCCCTTGGCTGGTTGGCTTCCCCAAATACCAAATGAATGTCTCAAATATTGTTAAGTTTGGTTGCATGCCTCATTGTTCCATTTTCTCATATTTTCTCATAACGTTTTCCATATTAGATGCACTTCACCAACCACTGAGGATCATTGTGAATATCACAATATTGGGAAACATGGATAGCTCTTCCACAGTTGTTAACATCTGTTATGCTTTTTTAGGTTGCACATTCTTGAAGCTATTCTTGAGTGGCAAAGGAGGGCTTGTTAAGAAAATAAGTGGTCTAGTTAGAACTCCGTTGGATGAGTCTCTTTTCACTGCTTAATGGATTGCTTATTAAGAAAACAATTGTTCTAGTTAGAACTCCATTGGATGAGTCTCTTTTGACTGCTTAAAACATTGTTCTATCTTTTGTTCTACTAGTTACTCGATAAGTGTTTGATACATTTTTATTTTTTCTTATTTCAAGAATCTGTATTTGGAGCTCAATGGGTTGATATTGTGGTCCCGGCTTTCAAGGACAAAGATCTGGTATTAAGTTATGTTACACTTGGTTCCTTTATGCTCATTTGTAGGCCTTTCAGATTTTTCTGAAGTTCTTTTCTGAAAGCTTTTAATTTTTTGATAGACAAAGAAGAGGCCTACTGCCGATTTCATAGAAGCAACTCAAAAAGATATAAATGCAAGCATGCATACTATTCTAGTGGATTGGATGGTTGAGGTGAATTAATTAACGTGATAGGTTTTGTATAAATTAGATTTTTTTTCTTCTGATTTCCATCTAACCTATATCCTCTTTCTATTGGAAGGTTTTTAAAAAATATAGGTTGGTTTCAGACATGTTTTACTTCATAGTTAATTACATTGATCGCTATCTTTCTGGCAATGAAGTGAATCGACAACGTTTGCAATTTCTCGGAGTAGCTTGTATGCTAATTGCTTCGTAAGATTGACCTTTATCTGTAACATTTCCTCCCGCACACCATTTCTTCCATATGCTTAAAGAGATGAATTATTCTTTTGATGCAGAAAATACGATGAAATAGTGCTCCTCAGGTGGAAGAATTTTGCTATATAACTGATAACACTTATGATAAGGAGGAGGTGAGAATTGATGTCCTTTACTGTGCTCGTCTTCACACTTCTATGTGTACCTAACAATGCCATATACATGTTCTGCAAATTGAAGCCGTTGTACTTAGACACCTCAAGTTTGAGATGACTACTCCAACAGTGAATGCTTTTTGAGGTATTCCACATTGCATTGATGTATATAACCCGTGAACACTGCTTTAAAATTTTCTTAGCTTGGCCTTGAGAAACCTTTTCTTCTTCTTCTATAATTATAGGAGATTCGTCCATGTAGCTCAACAGTCAGAAGGGGTAAGTGTCTAGTTCTCATTGCTTTCACCTTTTAAATATAGTATAGGTTTTTAAGTATTTATCCATTTTTTTTTGTTGTAGGTTCCTTATCTGCAACTTGAATTCTTAGCTAGTTATATAGCAGAGTTGACACTCTTGGAGTACAGTTTTCTTTCTTGTACTCCATCATTAATAGCTGCCTCAGTGGTCTTCCTTGTAAAATTTATACTACAGCCAATGAAGAAACCTTGTGTAAATAGATTTTAATCATTGATCACAACTTTCATGCTTCGATTCAAACAAGTTAGTTTTTTGTTTAATAAAACATTTCCAGTGTTCACAAAATGCTTAACACTATTTACCTTTTACGATGCTACGTTGGCACACTACACTTTGTATAAACCATCAAAGTTGTCAGAATGTGTCAAGGGACTGCATCAGTTCTTTTGTAATAGTCTGAGCAGTGCATCACCTATTCTGTAATATTTCATGGAGATGGGAACTGGGAAGCCACTTATCGAATTGCTAGGACATATTGGTAGGGTTCGCTTCATTTAGATATGCAAATTTGTAAAGTGAAAAGAAATATAGATAGATTACTATTGCAAGTCTTATTTTTTGCACAAAAAGGGCCTTCATTGCTGGGCAGCGAAAAAAGTGGGTAATTATCAACTTATTTAGGCATTGTAAAATTGCAATTCTATTGTTATTGCCACATTCTATAGTGCAACTACACTTAGAAATGGAATTAAAGATTAATTTGTGAGTGTAAGTAACTTGTGATTTTGGCCAAATCGGGCAACTGGCTGGAATCTTCATTCCTGGTTAATGAGAGCTTAAAAGGTTCCAATCCCTGATCTAGCATGTGAGCATGGTTGGCCCATTGGGAAAAGGGAGATAGTCAGATAGGGGTCTGTCAGTTTCAATTTTTGGCCAACAGTGAAAATAGGTCCAGCCACCAGCATGGTAGCATTTTGCAGATCAATGAGAATGACAAAATGTAATATAGAGGTCATCATGTATAGGTAGGAGCTTATTCTTAAATGCACTGGGAGGAGAAAGCTTATGGAATAGGTAAGTTATGAGTAGGAGAAACTATGTTTTCTTGTTTCTTTTGTGAGCTATATCTCAAAACTTGTATGTTTCTTTGTAGGTATCCATGGTGGTTCGCACAAAGTGGATGCTACCATCAAATTGATGGCGCTTGATCCACGAATAAAAAAGTACAGAACGTATAGATCATGAGAAGAAATGCCAATATTTTGCGATCCAGGGGATTCTCCAACCAAAACTAACCATACATGAACCTCTACATGAGTTGCCAATAGGAAAGGCTGCAACTAGAGATCTAGGAGTTGATGAGGACTTGGCACATACCTCTATCATGTTTGGGATTGGAAGATTCATACTATAACTGAGATTCATAGGGATGTTGAACTCACTCTGAATTAGGTGGAGGAACAAGGGAGATGAGCCCTCTTTATATTGTGCTTTGTAGTCTGCAGTGGATAGATGTAGTCAGAAGAAGATATTGTATACATGTGCCTTTTTCCATGCATATTGTAAAACAGGGGCCAGGTTAATGTCCTCTCCATGTGTACTCATTGTTCAAATATAAATAAAAGTATCATTGGTGACATTGTAAGCACAACTCAATCTTGATTAACATTCATCTATTTTCTTATTGAAAACCACTCTATATTGGCAAGCGACTGACTGGATACATAATGTCTCTCACTACATATGTATGTATAGTACATGGTGTCTTTCACTACACACTAGCTATAATTACATGTGTAGCAAGTGCTAATTTTTTCTATACATGAACTACAAATACAAATTGTAACCAATGTCATCTCTCCCTACATATCATGGGTACAAATTGAATTGTAGTCATACATTTGGCTACAATTGAAACTACATGTTTATGGGTAAGGACATTTTTACCTACAATTAGAGTTACATATGAATTTGTAGCCAGAGGGATAACTAACTACAATTTTAAAAAATGTAGCGTAAACAATTAGCTACACGGGTATTAGCTATATATTATAAATGTAACCAAAGCTTTTAGCTACAAATTTTTGGGTTTTCGCTACAATTTTTTTTGTAGTTAAAGACCATATTTTTCGTAGTGCCTTCTAATATACAATATCTGGATTGGGAGTAAAATATGAACCTATCACTCCACTAATGTAAATGTCATTTCCAATTAGGATGATGTTGATCATTTAGGAAATGTCCCTTCATTAGATTTAGATGATGAAAATGAAAATTCCGACGATGATGGAGATAGTGATGAAACTTCAAACGAAGACCATGATGACAATATCTTAAATGATCCACAAGTAGACCAAACTATTATTGGTGACACTGGAGCTATTCTTAGTTTGACACTAGGACTATTTGCATATGATTGGGTTGATCAAAATATTAATGGTAACTATCAAATTTTTTAAGAGGATGATTGGGTCAATGACTTTAGGCAACCTATTTCTTTGGAACTTGTCTCTACGTCAACACATGAGTTTCAGAAAGATTAAATTTTCTTAATAGATAAAATTCAAAAGTGGTCAATTAATAGGAATGTGCAATATCACACTAAGTGTTTTACTAAATTGGTCCTCACTTTACAATGAGTGCTCTTAGAGGTTAAATGCTTGTGTTTCTAAATGGGCAGGTGTCTTTTAGAATATCACCAAATATCAAGGTGAACACACATGTTGCAACCCAATCTTGAATTAGGACCATCAACAATACACCTCAAATTTTATTGGTCGGATGATTATGCCAATATTAGCAACAAGGTTGGATATGAGCACTAGATAAATATGTAATAGAGTAAGTGCTGAATTGAAATTGAATATCTCATACAAGAAGGCATACCATGTACGAAGGAATGCTATCTCTAGGATTTTTGGATATTGGGAAGAATCTTATTTAAATGTACTTGGTTTCTTAAGTTGTATGAAAGAGTACATTCTTGGGTCACAATATTCTTACCAACATAGTGATTATGCAGTGCATGTGCATGGTGCAATTACATTTCATCGTATATTTTGGGCTTTCAAACCTTCTATTTGTGGATGGGCTCATTGTCATATAGTTCTTTGTGTTGATTGAACCTTTCTTATAGGGAAATATAAGGGTACTCTTCTAGTCATAATTGGCATTGATGTAGAAAATGACATATATCCTCTATCTGTTTCTATAGTTGAAGGGGAAAATAATTATTCATGAAAGTGGTTGTTTGAGACTCTTACATCATTAATCCCAGAAGCGGCCATACATGACAATTTGTGCATTATTTCTGACATGATGTGTAGCATAGGCAATGCAATCAAGGGGAAATGTTCAAACTCTGTACAACGTAGTTGTTTTCGTCACGTTCTGGATACCTTCCATAGAAAATTCAAAGGTAAACAATTGTTTGAGATGATAACAAAAGCATCTTATGAAACTGAGCAAATTGTATTTGACCAACATATGGATGCAATCAAAGAATTAAATCTAGGTGCATATATGTGTCTAGTAGAGGATGATCCAAAAATTTGGGCACTTTCATGTGATCGAGGATATATATATGGAATTCTTACAACCAATCATATAGAGTGCATTAACGGTGTTTAAAAAAATTCAAGGAACCTGCCAATATAGGCTCTGATCTTAAGCACATACTATCGTGTAGTCTCCATGTTTTTGAATAGGCATAACAATGCTAAAGCTTAGGCTAAGAATGACCCTTTTCCATAGAGGTGGACGAAAGAGTATCATGATGCAACAATCAAAGAAAGTGGTTTACATGTTTCACTACAAGTGAAAAATATGAGTTCCTTGTTGATGATATGTATGGTCATAGATATACTTGCCATTTACAATGAAAAGATAGAACTTTTTGTAGTTGTGGTGTCCCTCAGCTAAAATATATCCCATGCCCTCATGTAATTGTTGTTGGGAGTAGCATCTATTCTAGTGGGAAATGTTCTTAAGCAAATATTTTACAGTCATTGAATATAAGGCAACATATACTACAACATTCAGTGGAATTCCAGACAAGAGATATTGGCCACAGTTTGATCAAAGCAAAGGAATCAGTCCACTTTTACCACCTATTTGCAAGCCAAGAAGAAAAGGGAGACTAAATACTGGAAGACGTAAAACAAACATGGACCAAGATCCTATCATGCATCTTACAACTACACAAAGTGTGGACATTTTGGCCAGAATACTAGAACTTGTACCAGGACACCTATGTAGACATTTATGAAGTAGCCTTTGCATTTATGTAGTAGTTTATTCGAAATTTATCTAGTGGTGTTTGCATCTATGAAATAGTTCATCTAGTGGTATTTTCATCTATGTATTAGTTTATTTGACATTTATTTAGTGGTCTTTGCATCTATGCAATAATTTATTTGTATCTGTTTATTGGTCGTGGCATCTCTATAATAGTTTATTTTGGCATATGTGTAATGGTTTAATTAGCGTATGTGTACTGCTTTATCTGTCATGTATGGGATAGTTTAATTGAGTCATTTTTTTAAAAAATTGAAGACATGGCACAACAAAGAGTACTTACTTTGAGGCTTTCTCAACATTTTAAGGAGTTGCAGATGTGGCCCATTCAGGATGATAGGGTTAGGCAATACATTACTATAGTTGGGTTTGTTCCAGTCACCACACTTACCCACCTACTTCTAGATCCTTCCTTGATCACTATACTAGTGCACCGATGGCATCCGTCTATGAACACATTTCATTTTCTGATAGGAGAAATGACAATTAGACTACAAGATGTACCAGTTCTTCTGGGTTTACATGTAGATGGGGAAGTAGTTATATATCGATATCCTATAGGAAGATGAGAAGGTCAATTTCAATCTTGGGGTGACATGTGTGATCACTATTTAGGTATGCATCCAACATGAAGGTTAACTGGGCAAATATCCTTGGGGTCGTTACGGTCTACATTTTTTACCTTAAACTTAGATAAGGAAAACGATCAACAAGTGAGAAAATATACTAAAACTTACCTACTATACTTTGTGGAGTCATTCCTTCTTCCAAACATTACATGAAATAATGTTTACTTGTGATATTTACCATTTGTTGTTGATTTTGAGCGTTGTGGGTTGTTGTCTGGGGGTAGTGCAGTTTTAGCTAAGTTGTATTGGGAGTTGTACAAGGCATTTGTTCAGATATTAGAGCTAGACTTACGTATAGATGGTTGTTTAGTTCTATTACAGTTGTGGTCATGAGAGAACCTTCACAATGGTTGTCCTGGATAGGATGTAGTACCTGAGGGTTATGTGCGGCCACAAGGAATACCATTAGCCTACATGTTAGTAATAATTAACTCATTTTTCTATATCATGGAAAAATTATAATTATCCACTAACTCAAACTCAATTTTATATTAAAATAGGTGGAACCACTTGATAATGCATGTGTCTACTCCTACATATGATGTAAATCTTTATGATAATGAAATCGACGTGCAAAAATGCAGTTAGGTAACACTTTTCTTGACCAATCATATGTCAATGATAAATGAGCTAATATATATCGTATGTATTAACCAACAATCAATTTATTCCTATAGGTTACATGGACTCCATACACCCAACATGTATTAGACATGTTACCAACAATTTGTCGTGAAGGTCATTAACATTTGGCTTGTAAGAGTTCCGATGATATGTGAAAATTTAATTGAATGGCATGTACCTGATAGAGTTGTTTGTCAGTTTGGAGTTCAAGTTCAACCACAGCCAAAACAATTTCCAGAATATGCTAGAGTTGATGGCAGAGGACGACTTATGACAAATTGGTTGAAATTTTATCATAAGGAAGTGGCACTTTGAAATAATAGACATTCACTTTTAGTCCAATTACCTATCATGACTGATATACCACAACAACATTCTTGGTATGAGTATGTGTATTCGTCCTACAATGCCTCCATCACAATACTATCCTAGAAGTTATGTGGAGTGAAAAAATGTAATCAAGGAATATTTAATGTTAGTTCTTTTAAACTTTTATTACATTTTATTTCATGATTGTGAGATTGTATTTTTGTATTACAACTCCAAACACAGATAAGGATCGAAGATGTGCTGTAAAAACAAACAAGTGCAAAAGGATAGTTAGAGGCACGTGATAACATCATTAACATACAAAATGCTTATTTTGAGAAGCTTCCTCCTCATCAATGCCAACAATTAACAACTGCCTCAACTCCATATGTTGACACCACGGCTGTCATGACTTTAGCTAAGCATTTGATCACATGTGATGACACTCATCCAGCATCAGAGGAACCTCCATCTGAGTATTGGACCCCTGATGTAGGCCCATCTTCCATACACTCTTCAACTTCTTTGACATACACTAGACCTACATGTACACAACCTTCTTCAGGTTTTGACATTTCTATGACATCACTTAGCCATCCTGCATTTACCCAGTCTGATATGAGTCACCCCGAGCCCATGCCTATGCCATCATTTAACCAACCTGCATTAGTGCAACAAATGATCAATCAGCCTGAGCTCATGACTTTCCAATCATTCAACTCACATGGAGTTCCTTCTACACACTCTTGGTCTCAAGAAGGGTTCAATCAGTCAATGATTTACCAACAATTTATACTCAATTGGGGACCAATACAGTTGGGATTAGTCAGACAAGATTCATCCAGCCAGAATTTACTCAACATGGATTCAGTCAGTCAAAGGTTGATCAACATGGTACTAGCCAAACAGACTATACTTAACAATATGCAAATTTACTCACTAGTTCAGCTCCAGGTGATGACTTCATTCAAGATCTATTTTCTTATCCACAACCTGGCTCGCAAAGAGAGTATTGATTTAGATTTAGCATTTTAGTTATGTATTTTTTTATATACTATGTATATGATATATATATATATATATATATATATATATATATATATATATATATATATATATATATATATGTAATTATTTAGTTGTCAATCAATTACTATAATCACAATTTGCATTTGCCTGTAATGGGATGACAAGATGAATAAAATGACCTCCCAATTACTTTTACAACAAGTATAAATAAATTTTATAAGTATAGTGTAATGTGTTTTAAAAACAAAAGAAGGGATATGATATAATCGGGTTTGGCAATAAAGCTTGAAAGGGGTACAAAATGTAAAATTTCCAAAAGGGAGAAAGGAGACGTCATGGGGGATGCCGTCTCCCTTAGTAGCCGAAGGCCCACCCTTTCAAACTTGTCTAATTTTTTTTTAAGTTGTTTTGTTGGAAATTAATTTACTCAAAGTTGTCTACTTTGATTATTTTTTCCCGTTATTATTTATATGAAAGAAAAGATCTGTCCCGCGCATCCCGTGGAGAAGGATGAAAGTCCGAGAGAGTAACAAATTTAGAGAGGTGTTAGTTTGATTTTTCCTCCCCTGAATATCCAGACTTCATTCCTGGAGAAATGAATTATGTAGGAGCCTTGATTTTGCATGTTTCTGCTTCTCTGGTGTAGGTAGCACGGAAAACAATCAGCTAGCACATGAGATATCTTCTAATTAAAGCATTGTACTGAACGAGTTGTTTCCTCGGAAACTTCCCTGTTGATATCAATGGTACTAGCCCGGTCAGATTATTCTTTATAAAATACATCATGCTTATTTTCAGAAAAAAAACAATCCTGGTTTGAGAAGGCACTGCGAGGCACCTTCCTTTTCTGACGTTTTGCACGTAATCTAGGGAATGGGACTGGTTGATTAGCTGGGCTTCTTCTTAGAAAACCAATATGAACTCCTCTTGTCTATAGAAACAAGTCTACAACAACAAGTTGGCACCGTATCAATGAGTTGACTAAATCTGGATCTCAGCCATTCTCGAACACTTTAGTTGGAGTGCCGCAACAGAATAAGAGAGCATATACAATGATGTTAGTAAGCGTGTGAGATAGTGCCGATCCTTGCTAGATGTGAACTGAACGTCTACGTACAGCCATCGTTAGCTATACATACACCTCCCCTTTAATTGCCTAACTACCTGAATGCGGCTGCTGTCTACAAGACTACAAGTATCGTTGCCCTTTCCGAGTTCCATCTGTTGGTGGCGAAGATAGTAAGAGGGGAACAAGATAAAAAGGGGCAGGAAATGAGAAGGCGTATGCGAATGGTCCTCTGTCTGGCAGCTCTGTCAGTGACGATGTTTGTGACTAAACTCTCTGGCATGGGTATATATTCCGACGTTGTTCTTTTCATCACCTATTACGTATTCTTTTTGTATTTTGGTTAAGGGTGCCCGATCATGTGTTATTTCCTCTAGACCCAAAGATTGGATGCATATATTCAAAATTCTATTTGCAGATGTATACTATATAATGCGAAATATATTATCCTTAGTCGAGCTACCGACTTATTGATCATTTTTTCAAAAACAAAAATTCATTTTGAGAGGGCTTTGCAACAAGCTGCCACAGCATTGATCATTGAGTTTACTAGAATAGGGAGTGCGCGCGGGAAGACCGAAACTAGACAGCTGCAATAACCCATCGTTAGCTAGCAACGTATAACCTGGATGGGATGCCTTGAGATGCCGGCGTGATTGCCTACCGGCAAAGCCGGCCGAGGATGTTGCGATCAACAGCTGGTGCGGACCAGCAAGTAGGAGAACGACATGGAGCCAGAGCTTCCTTGCCACACAGCCGGATCCACACAAATATATGGAGGAGGTGGTGTCGACATCGGAGACTACTACTCGCCCGGCCATCAGTAGTCGATATGCTTATCAAGGTTTGGGCGATCAGCTGACGCTCAGCCGCCTCCGCAACATGGATGACTCCAAGGAGGTTGCGTGGTCATTACTTATGATTTTTTGATATACATTTTTACATTATGAATTCACTAAACTACATCTTACTGCACCCAACGAAATGGTTCCATTGGAACATTTTTATATACTATGCAATTCTATTTAAGACAGTTTCTGTACAAAACATAATCCTTTCAAACAGGGACATAGCCGTGGGGGGGGGGGGGTGGGGGGCTGCGGGGGCTTTAGTCCCCCCCCCCCCCCCCAAAAAAAAACAAAAAACAAAAAAAACAATTTTTTTTATGTTTAAGTCATTTTTAAATCATAAGTATTAGTACATATTCAATGTTTGCGTAACACAAATACACAAACTCCATAGCCTGGCTGGTAGCTGTAATCTGTGCTTGCTCGTGTTTTTACCCCCGCCTCCCTTGAAAGTAAATTTTTGTGTACATTTAAACCATGTTTAAGTCATACGAATAGTACATAAATAAAATTTCCATAATACAAACACATAAAAATTGTAGTGTCACCGGTAGTTGTAAGGTCTAGTACTTGCATTGACTCGGGTTCAAGCCCCATGTCAAATTAATTTTTGTCTAAAAAAACTAAGTTTATTATATTCGGTCCCCTCTATTATCACTAATAACTAATAATTGTATTTCAGCCCCCCTTAATATAAGTTTTTGGTTCCGCCCCTGCTTTCAAATGTTGTGATTCAAATGCCGACTGACAGAAAAATACAAATTCTTTAATATGAGTTGGGGACCGATATTGAGTTTATAATAATGAACAACAGGAACAAATAACACAATATAAATGGAGAGCAACGCATATAATTATAAACCTCACTATTTATATAATTTGCTTTGTGTCCAAAAAAATGTAAGGTATATATTATTATTATTATATGTAATATCTAAGCTGAAAATACATAATAAGTGTACATTTAACTTACCACGGTTTTGTTTTTTTTTTAAATATAAAAGCATATGATGTGAATATTTAAAAACCCTACTAATTGATCATGAAATTAAAAAGCACTGTATTTCACTCTTATTATAATATTGGGTTATAACTAAAATAAGAGAATTACAGTAGTCTGAGGTTCACATTCAACAAAATTGTTGTCACATGATTGACGTTTAAATAAGTAATTAAATGTCTGACAACCATATCTTATTAGTCTACCATTGTATGGTAACACTACTATAGAAAATGCTTTTTACAACGGGAGATAGACAACAGTTCTGATGATTGTGTTGTAGTTAGCATACTTATCACAACAAGCCCATTTTTGTGTTGTATATTATATATTTTATACAACACAAGTCATTTACAACATGCCAAACCTGTTGTAGTATAGGGGGATACTACAACAACTGCTAAAGTGTTGTAATAGGTTGTAGTATCACAACATATTCAAAACCGTTGTAAAAGATGTTATTTACACAACATATTTTGACCCATTGTAATAGTCACATGTTGTAATAGACCATCATTACACAACGCAGACTCACCCGTTGTAGTATGTATTAATCATACAACAGGCCTTTACATGTTGTATTTGGTACATGTTGTAATAGACCACCATAATACAACATATTAAAACTCGTTGTTATATCCCAACATGAGACAACAGACTCCAACTTGTTGTTATATATTATAGTTACACAACATGATGTAACCTGTTCTAATATCCACACATAAAACATCGTTGTAATAGACCTCCATTACACAACGTAAACTAAACCATTGTAATATACTATAATTACACAACATGATATCACATGTTGTAATAGCTACATATTGTAAAAGACCATAGTTAAACAACACGTCATATTCACATAATTCTCTAAAATTTTCAATTATTCGCGTATAATATGCAAATTTTTTATTAGATGTATGGTACACCTGAATTTCGTATTAAACCCGTATTTTCCCCGAATTTTACAAATTATTCGTGTTTTATTCGTCATTTGTGTATTTTCACGTATTCTCCTGAACAAAACAATTTATTTCCGAATTGTTTAAAAAAAATACTCACTTAGCATTGTTTCATGTTTTAATATTTTCTAAAGACTATTTCCACTCAATCACTACTACAAAACTCAACAAGGTCGAAGGATTTTTCTTCAAGGACATAATCCCTGACAAGTGTATTAATTTTTCCAAAGGCTTATCCCTGACCCTTGTGATGTTGTCCTTGATGAGTATATTAAATTTTCCCATGGCACAATATGGGCCATGGCTCCACACAAATTCATTTTAGGGAGTTGGTTTGACAAGACACTCTCATGATATGGGCCATGTCTCCTCTCAAATGTATTTTCATGGAGTTTCTTTAAGATGTTTGATGACACTTAGCTTCTAGGAGGAAATGGAGTGTATGTGGCCAATTTTAAGAATGGCTCCTAGGTCCAACTAGTGGATCCCTAGATTTCCCCCTTTGTTCCTACAAACACATCTCTCCTTCTACAAGTGAGTGTGAGATCTAAGTGGTTAGTGGAAGTATGATTAGTGCAATTGCCTAGAGCTTCCTAAAGGTTGGATGGCTAGTGGCATGAGGTGAAAAACCCTCATCTCTACTCCCATTTCTACCCTTGGCTCTCAATGCATGGATCCTCCTTAATGCATTTGAAGGGACATGTTGTGAAAGGACATTATCATGATCTGGGTCATGACACCTCCCAATTACATTTTTGGGAGTTGATGTGAGATAATATTTTTCATGATATGAACCTTGACACCCCTCCAAATGCATTTTCATGGACTTGTTGTGAGAGGATGTTGTCATGATTTGGGACCTAATGCCTCCCAATTGCATTTCTAAGGACTTATTGTGAGATGACATTGTCATCATATGTGCGAGGGAACCTCCTAAATGTATTTTCAAGGACTTTCCGTGAGAGGACATTGTCATGATATGGCCCAAACTTCACCGAAATGTATTTTTAGGGACTTATTATGAGAGGACACTACCAATACATGGGCTATGTATCCTCCTTAATTCATTTGAAGGGGCAAGACGTGAAAGGACACTATGATAATATTGGTTGAGGAACCTCCCAAGAGCATATTTAGGGACTTTATGTGAGATAACATTTGTCATGATATTGGCCCTGACACCTCCCAAATGCATTTTAATGGTCCGGTATGAGAAGATGTTGTCATGATATGGGACCTAAGACCAACCAAATGCATTTTTAAGGACTTGGCATGAGATGACACTATCATGATATGTGTGATGGTACCTCCCAAATGTATTTTCAATAAGTTGGCGTGAGAGGGCATTGTCATGATATGGGCCCAAACTTCACCCAAATATATTTTTAGGGACTTATTCTATGAGGTTCTGATAGTTGGCCTTATTTCAGTCGTGATGGTCTATTCTGCTTCTGGACGTGACAATTCATTTTGGTCTGGTCCGACACTACACTTGATGTGGTCGTGACGTTGTGATGTGAGGGTGGGTCGCGACGTTGTGTCGTGCGTTGGTTACGAAGTCTATGTGTAACACTGGTTGTTACTCCTTGATTTAATGTTGTTGTATCACATTCTATCATGGTCACAACGTGAATCGTGGAGACAGTCACGATGTTGCTTGTGAGAAATGGTTTGTGGAACCTTCCAAAATTATTTTTAAGGACTTGATGTGAGATAACATTTGTCTTGAAATGGGCCCTGACACCTCTCAAATGCATTTGGAGGGACATGTTGTGAAAGGACACTATCATGATATGGGTCGTGGAACCTCCCAAATTCATATTTAGGGACTTGATGTGAGATAAAATTTATCATGATATGGACCCAAACACCTCGCAAATGTATTTTCATGGACTTGTTGTGAGAGGACGTTATCATGATATGAGACCTAACACCTCCTGAATGAATTTTAAAGGACTTACCATGAGATGACATTGTCATCATATGCGCCATGACACAGCCCAAATGTATTTTCAAGGGCTTGGCGTGAGAGGCCATTGTCATGATATGGGCCCAAACTTCACCCAAATGCATATACAAGGACTTATTATGAGAGGATGCAACAAATATATGGACCATGTATCCTACTTAATGCATTTGAAGGGACATGTTGTGAAAGGATATTCTCACAATATGGGTCATGGCACTTCCCAACTGCATTTTTTGGGACTTGATATGAGAGGAAGTTGTCATGATATGGGATCTGACACCACCCAAATGCATTTTTAAGGACTTTGTGAGATGACATTGCCATCATGCGTGGGATGGAACCTCCTAGATGTATTTTAAGGACGTGCGTGAGAGGGCACTGTCATGATACATGCCTAAACTTCTCCAAAATGCATTTTAGGGACTAATTATGAGAGAACACTGCCAATATATGGGCCATGTACCCTCCTTAATGCATTTGAAGGGACATGTTTTGAAAGGACACTATTATGATATTGGTCGTGCCACCTCCATAATGCATTTTTAGAGACTCAATGTGATATAACATTTGTCATGATATGGGCCCTGACACGTCCCAAATGCATTTTGATAGACTTATTATGAGAGGACATTGTCATGATATGGGACCTGACACCACCCAAATGTATTTTTAAGGACTTAATGTGAGATGACATTGTCATATATCATGATGGCACCTCTCAAATGTATTTTCAAGGACTTTGTATGAGAGGACATTGTCATGGTATGACCAAAATTCTACCCAAATTCATTTTCAAGAACTTATTATGAGAGGACATTATAATATATGGGACCTGACTCCTCCTTAATGCATTAGAATGAACATGTTGTGAAAGGAAACTATCATGATATGGGTGATGGAACATCCCAATCACATTTTTAGGGACTTGATGTGAGATAACATTTGTCATGATATGGGCACTAACACCTCCCAAATGCATTTTTATGGTCTTGTTGTAAGAGGACATTGTCATGATATGTGATTTGAGTGTTGAAGTCAGTACTACTAACTAGCGTGTCATCAGCACTGAGGACAATGTCATAATATGGGCCATAGATCCTCAAAAATATATTTTGACTTGGCAGTAAAATGTATAGACCACAAAACCCAAGAAACAATAACACGCCAAGCAACAATCGCTACAAACAAGCTATGACACCTTATGTCACACAAGTGAAATTAGTCAAAATTGAAAGGGGAATTAACATTAACAACAAGCGTATTCCTGAAAAATATTGAAAATTAAAACCAATTTCGTTAAGCACAAAATTTTTAGAATGCTTTACATACACTTCCTCACAGTTGAATTGCATCGGATATCATAGATCACGATGTGCTTACATCATCATGTTCATATTACATATGCCATCACCCTATTACAAGATATACCTATCATGTATATATACATATGTACCGGAGAATATGCCATATCCTCACTTCAAAGGGCATCCCCAGTTGGAAAAAGTTGCATGCCCCGCAAGCGAGTACTGCAAGCTGCAACTGAGTGTTCCTAACCTTGTCTGCAAGTGTTGTAAGAACTATATCCGAGAGCTATCATCCCAACATGAAAGAGCTACTAGCCCATCTAGAGGGTGTTGCAAGCCCCACAAGTGAGAACAACAACTGACATTCTAGTTTCTTTGTCTTGCTAGGACACTGACAAAATATTTTTAGGGATTTTCTGTGTGAGAAAACGTTCAAGATATGGTTCGTAGATCCTCCCAAAAGCATTTTCACAAACTATTTGTGAGAGGACATTGCTATCATATGGGCCCTGGCTCCTTGAAAATGCATTCTGTGAGACTTGATGTGAGAGGACATTCTAATAAAATGGGCTTCGACTCCTCAAAAATGAATTTTCAAGGACTCTACAAAAGAGGACACTATCTGAAATGGGGTTTGAATCCTCATACAAGAATTTTCATAGAGTTATTGTGAGATGACAATACCATGATATAGGCCCTGGCTGCTCAGATATGCATTTTGTGAGACTTATTGTGAGAGGATATTCTCATGATATGAGTCTCAACTCCTCACAAAAGTATTTACAAGGAGCTTTTGTGTGAGGGTATGAGAACTTTGCTCACAGACCTAGATACAGGTGTGTTCTACAAATGCATAAAAAAGAAAGGTAGTGTGTGGATTTTCTAATTATCACAATATCAATACATCAAAGAATTGACCAATATTATGCATTGTAATGTAATATACATCTTATGGCTTAGTAGGTCCATCAAGATGATGGGGAAATTATGACCTCTACATAAATTTTGACTCGGTAGGAAATAGTATTTTAGATATTTAGCCCCCGTTTGGTTCAGGATTGGGATTATGTAGTCTGGACTGGATTGGGCGGAGTTAGTCAGTAGATCTGGATTGAGGTAGTCTGGTTCCAGTCTGATTGTGTTTGGAAACTCAGTCTGATTCTACCCAGTTGGTCTGGTTTGAGTCTGGTTTCAGTCTGATTCTGTTTGGCTACCAGTCTGGATTCAGTCTGGTTTTATTTGGCAACCTAGACAGGATATGCTTATTCTCGCATGTTCTTACAGAATTGTTTTAACAAGAATAAAATGTGACCACATAACTATTTTGCCACTGCAATACAAGATTAATTTTTTTGATAAATATTTAATTGTATATAAGATGTGGGTGATAGTGTTTGTCATTTTAGTAAAGTGAATAAAAGTTGAGTATAATTATTTTATATGTATATTTAAAATAAATAATACTTTACATTTGCACGGCATGTGCTTATTGTATGTATGCATGCATACTTGTACATTTTTGTATAAATAAGTAACTAATAAGATAATTGAAATTGTCATAATAGAACATAAATTACGCACAAGTAGCATAACACTTTGAAATAAAAAAATCCATATGACTTTAGGTACTATATAGAGATACGAGAAAGTAAACTTGTTAGAAGCAGTTGCATGAAACATTTTTGGCATACATAAATCCATGCGACATGATGAAAATTAGCAGACAACCAGGCCTTGCCTCTAGTGGACTTACAAGCAGTCTTCTTGGTACGGGCCATCTGATTGCGAGTGCCGATTGTGGGTGCTGACCCAACAAAGGAACCTTTGTCATGCCTTCTTCTACTCTTCCCCTCTCACGGACACCGATTCGCCTTCAGAAAACACAATAATATTTTCAAAAGAGAGAGCTAGGGGTTATCTGGTATAGCCGCACGAAAACCGACAGTAGGAGAGATGATCGTCTTCCCTGCACATATCTGAAATCACGCATCTACATCGTGTAATGGGAGAAGGTCGTCTGAGGTTTCTGGACCGGATGCGGCAGTAGAGAGTGGTGATGAAGTTGTCGGGGGAGACCACGATGGTGCATGTCGGGGGAGGTGATGGGCGGTGGTTTGGCGGAATCGATGAAGGGAGAGTCGTGAGGAGAGAGGCAATGAGAGGAGTTAGGAGGAGAGAGGCGAAGAGTTTATCAGGAGAGGTGTCGGGGTCACGGGAGGAGAGAACAATCGTAAATCGGATTGGAAATCCAAATCCTGCCCAGAGCGGGACTAACTTAGTCCGGGTTTCAGAGTTACAGAATCTAAAACGGAGGCTGTTATCCCATTGCCAACCTAACACCAATCCAACTCAGTCCAGACTGGATTATACACATGTGGCACAAAAAGACAACGCTAAATCTGACTCAGTCTAGAACCAAATAGGGGCTTAGGATCCTTATTATAATATATAACAAAACAAATCAAAGAATCGAACCCACTCTCCCCACTCATTCGAGTAGCGCGATGACCCACAAACCCTCGCCCCCGACTCTTCCTTCTCCGCCCCCACACCCGCTCCCTTCCCCCTTTCTGACCTCACTTCCTCCACCTCCCCCTCTGATTCAGACCATGTGTCCTCTGTGCCACCACCTCACTTCCGGATCTACGACCTAAACTCAAATTTGATTCCTTCGCCAGCCTTCCTGCTTGCCTTCCTCCGCTAGCCTTCCAGTTCGCCTTCCTCCGAGGGCCAGTGAGGGGGATGTCGACCTCTAGATCTCCAAGGATAAAATCCACCTCTACAGGCATGACTTCAATGAGTGGCGTCGTCATTTTATCATAATGTTGAAATCAAAGAGCAAATAAGAACCCACAGCTAGCGAGGGTGGCGACCTTGATAAGCAGTTGTGGTTAGCCCGAGACGCCTTTCCAACCTTGTACGTCACAATAGATCTCCTCCAAACACAGGAATGAAGCGGTAGGTAGTCTGGGAATTCTTTTTCTGCTGGCTTTCTATCAAGCCTTTCGATCTAGCATTTGTTAGCAACTGCTCATCTCTAATTAGCCCCTCTTTTTTAGAACTCTGTCTAATGGGATTTCCTTTTTTGCTTTTTTTCAATGTCTTCTGGCGTTTCCTAGCTGCTGACACCAACGATGGCATGTGGACCAACTGTCAAACATCATGGTTGTAGGAGAACAACATATTGTATCTTTCTATGTGCCATGCTAGAGCCGACAAAGGAGGTGCCAACGAGTCTGCATATCATATCCGGTAGGTGTAGTCTTACTTATCTATGGAATTTGGTATGATTGGAATGCCAAATAAGTGATTATTCATGTAAAACTAATTGGAATGTTGTGTTATTTTATTCATGCTCAATTAATATGTGAAGGTTGGTTCGAGCAGCTGGAAAGGTTAGGCCAGGCAGGACATCTTCGTCAATACTTGTAGGTAACCCCTTATACTTGGTAAGAATTACTAGCTTAACTTATACAATTACACTTTTCATGGTTCATTTTTTGATACAATAACTAAGTCGTCACTACACCATGCTTTTGCTTCCCATTATTGTACGCAACAGTGTTCATTGCATCACCTTAAAAAAGATATTACAAATCAGGACAAGTACCGAAATGGTGGGTTTGAAGTTGAAGTTAACTGTTAATACATATTAGAATGTTGTTAATTAATACGATCCCCTTCATATTAGAAGTAAACTTATTCCATGGCTTTTTTATTAACTTTTGCTAGCTGGAGAGCAGGGGCATCGTAGTCACACTTCTCATGCACATGATATGCAAGTATGTGAAATCTCTTTATACCGATCTAGCTCATCAGTTCATGTATGTAGTTTAGTTATGTATAGAAACCATCATTTGGATCTAGTGGTGATAAATATTCAGTGCTTTATAATGGTCATTCATAGTCTTGATTAGAACAATATTAAAAAAAATCTTTTTTTGAATGATCAAGCCTAGGAATTCTTTCTGTAGTAATTTGTAGCCTAGTATATGCATTAGGTAAACTACACAATGTCAATTTTTTTTGTAATTACATAATGGTGATTGCAATCCAAATGAAACCTTCCTCCTTCATGTTATCACCTAGTTCCATCATCATTCAAAAGTTCTCATCTAACCAAATTGAAAGAGCTCAATGTATATCCTTCTAGGGAAGGCAGTGTAGATGTCACTGTGATACAATTATATTTATAGATACAACAAAAAGATAAAAGAAGTCACCACTATATATTCTATAGTTTACGTACAAGTAACCTTATCATATACATGAAGCCTGGAAGGAACATGTGTAAATGATGCAAGTTGTAATCATCTAACTATTAGTAGACTGTTTGAAGGATAAGCTTTTTTCTCTTGATTCAATTACAACAACTTCTTTGCAATTTTTAAGTATTCACTTCGGTGTTGAATATATTTAGGTGGTTTCCTGATGATGATACATGTCATAGTTCTTATATTCTTGACTCTGCCAAGTCAAATCTCATGTTTCCTAATGCTAGTACACAATATATGTATTCTTCAAGTCAAATTTCACTTTTTTCTTATTCGTAGCCAATTTGTACTGGTTGTTGACCTAAACACAACTCGCATATATAATATTTTGATCTTTATCCTTGCTTTTCATTTCATGTTTGACTATACTCACATTGTAGGGATGTTTTGTCCTCTAAATGTGACATGAAACTTAGGAAGCACGGACACGGGACACGACACAAACACAAACATGGACACAAGACACGAGACATGACAATTTTCAAAATATATAGGACACAGACACAATGTTGAATATGACATACACACATACATATACATATACATATACATACATATAAATTTATATATATACATAAATACATATAAATGTATAATATAGTTGTATACATATATAGACAAATATATACTTATGATGTACATGTATGTATACATACGTATACATACACATAACATGTAGTTAATACATATAATGTCCATCTATGCAAATTTGTAAAACAACTGATTACGTGAGATTTAAAGAAATAAACTTAAAAGATATCTAAATCAAACCCAAAATTTACTCACGATATGAATGCATACTTTATAAGAAAATACTAGTATATTTCCATTATGAGATAATAAATGATCAATGTAGATTAATCTAGAATACATTTGCAATATCAAATCAAGTAAGTATGAATGAAGAATGATGAATGTAATCAATTTGGATGTCAAATTCTTAGAATATTTGTTATATAATGATGAATTATATATAAGTATGATGTGCAATAGATAAATATGTAATAATCCTTAGGAAAAGGATGGGGAGGAGACATCTGGTAGTGATGCTGGAATAAGAGGAGGGAGAGCCAAGATATATAATTTATATTTCTTTAACATAGGGTATTAGTTTGATCTTGCCGTGTCCGCGACGTGTCCAAGCCGTGTCCAAGTTATCCAAGCCGTGTTCGAGCCATGTCCATGTGCTGTCTGGGCTTTAAAAAAAAGAGGACACTTCTGAGCTGTGCTTAGGCGTGTCCATCTGTGGCCACGCCGTGTCTATGTCCGACACGTGTCTAGGACGGCCACAACTTCCCTAGGGAAGTGTCCGTGCTTCCTAGCATAAAACCATAATTTTGTCTATTTTTTGAGTATTATATTGGGGTTGACAGATAGATATGAGTGTGAGAGACATCAATCAGAGGATCGAAATAGATGAAGGGGATAAGAGGCTAATGAGAGTTTGGTTCATTTTGCATATGCTGCTATACATAGAGGCTCATCGCTCGTATGTGCATCCTTCATTGATGGTCACTGACCTAGCTTGTGGGTGTGCCAACTACACTACTTGCTTCATCATTCTATCTCCATACATAAATATTTCATCTTTTTGCACATGTGCTCTTTGGTGATCGAAAGAAATTCTCATTGTAGTTGCCTCAAACATCTTCTGAGTCGAGCTACAATTTAGCAAGACATGCCACAAAAGTTACTCGGGATCTATCCCAATGTGTAGGTTGCACCCTAATCATGTTCCATCCACTAGAAGCCACACTGGGCTCTCTTTCCACATCCAGTGACTACAAGTTATGCATCATCTCAAGTAAGTCCTCAACACTACGACAAAGTCACTATGACCAGGTCCTAAACTACTTACTCTTATAGCCATGTACTCTGGTAGTGCTTTCCTACCTTGCTGTAAAATATATATGAATTACCATGTTGTTGTGATAGAATATAGACTCAAGTGTAGAAAAGATTCACATGTGACCCATTTGCTGACTCATGGATGTTGGTGAGTCACTTTCCGTGGAAACCTGGAGAATATCCAAACATATGAGACTCCATTTATAATTCCCCCATATCTGGATTTCAAGTAGGTGGGTATGAGACACAAGAATTTTAACTTGTTTGGGGGGGGGGAATTGAAAAGGAGAATGAGACGAGGGGTTGCCATTTTGAATAAGAAGAGAAAATACTTCTTACCCAGCCCTAGCTCCCGTTGGCTCCTCTCTATATCTCTCTCACAATTTCCCACCCACCTCACTTCTATCTCTCTCTCAACTTGTTGAGATCCGTCTGTGGAGATTTTACATACGTATTTATGGGGTATATTTTTGGTGTCATGTTACATGTAACAAACAAGAACACCGACACTATATTAAAGGCTGGTGTGGATGTGGGAAGATGGAAAGTCTGTAATTGTGATGGAGATGGATGTTTGGAGGAGAGGGATCAAGTGAGGGAGATGGTTTTGTGGTGGAGTCACTACTAAAAAATAGGGAATAGGTGACATTCAAGAATGTGAAGTAAAAGTAAAAGGGTGACATGGCTACCTATCACCCTAAAAATGTATGTCATCTATAGAGTGTGGGCTTTGTGCTATGTCACCTATCTGATTAAACATCACCTGTTGGTAGTTTCTAGATTCTAAGACATGACAATAAGTGACATCATTGACCATCACCTACCCCAAAAACATAACAGCAACACATGTCACCCATTTCATAAGATGGTTATAGGTGACATGCATGCATGTCATGTATGTAATGCCTAACAAACGACTTCAAAAACCATCTTATATCTACCACCACATCAGAAAAAAGTAAATATGCATGTCATAACTCATTTTCAACATGAAAAAATAAACTATTTATAAAACCTCGGAATTGCAATTGCATAAAGAACAATCTCATTTCTTATAAAAGGTAATGTCATACATAATCAATTTGCCAACTTTTCTCATATCCAACACATACATATAACCCATCCCCAACGAAACACAGTGTAGTGAAACCTAAAGATAACCCGAGCCTGAAACCCATTTTTACTATAATGTAGGTAGAAAATTCATTTTGCGGTGCTTTTGTATGCACGTTGATGGACATGACATGGCAGGAAATCCTCTACCTGCCTGGAAAACATTTGCGCAACAAAGTTCTCTATAACAAACATATTGCCTCCTTTTCTTTACTGCATGACTTCTATTAGTACGCTCCTCTTGAGTTGTAGAAGCTGAGATAGTGTTTTACTTCAAATTGTATGCCTTTGTGGTCTGTTGCAGAGAGAATTTGTCCACCAAATATTCCACATGTGCCCGTTTTCTCCACTATGCTCATTGCTTCCATCACAATTTTTAATTTCCAACTCACCTAAAAAAATAATAATGTACATATTCTAACGTCAAATGAGATACATATTATGTCCATCTACTTGTTGTAATGAAGGATCAAGATATTACCATTTCTATGCAGAATAACTAATGATATATATTATACAATTAGTTTTAGTAGTTAAAATGTTCCCTATATTGTCAACTTGGTACTACTGTAAATGATAAAGGTACAAAGCATATAGTAACCCTTTTTACAAATTACCATGCCTCATGGTCAAATGATCATATTCAAAGCTTACAGCAGTATTATGTAGTTGCATGTATTCTATAGTTGCGCTAAAAACAGACAGTTGTCTCATGTGCTAACAACATATAATAGGTGCACTAAAAGCTAACAACAGTCTCTAGTGACTGTAACTGTTATTTTATGTCTTGTGCAGCCAGACTAGTAAACTAAATGGCAAATTGACACTTGCAACACTTTTGCAGGAAGTGGGTTTGTATGCTTGCGGGATTGTAAATGGAGTACCGTGTTATCCAACAATTCCAGATGGATTTTACTGGCACATCATTCTAATTGAGACATACCTTACTATATTCTTAGTTGTTGTTTTGAGTTTGTCAATGGTCCCAATGACTAATAATTTATGTGGTTTAATAGAAATACTTAAAATCTAATACAAATAATGTGGGAGTTAAATAATCTCAACAACAACAATGTACTAGCATTATCTACAATCATTGTTGGGCTTGTGGCTGTCACAAGTTTCATACATTAAATTCTACCCTACAAAATAATATACCACAACAATATTCAAATAAACAAACCCACGGCTTTTGGAAGAACAAGCGTGGATCAATAAACAATCATCACCAAGGAGCTCGTACTAACCCCACCTCTGTACTTATTTATTGATTAAGATACAACACATAAAATCATCATCAATAATAAAAATTTACCCACTTAAACTAATTGAAAAACTGAACTGGTTTCATTGATCTCATGATCTTCATGCTAACCCAAAAGGCCAATATAGATACAAAATACAACTTAATAGGACAAAAGGAGACATTCACAGGTGCAGCGGAGAATTCATTGCGTCAGGTTGTGGTCTCTCGTGTCTCGCCAACCCACTGGACTAGCACCTCCACCGCTGCTGCTTGGCCGGACTTCACCATCTGACGTTCTAGGATTTTCTCTGGAAATCTCGCCTCCATGGCCCAATCCCTGTTTGTTGGTGAGATAGGTGACTGCGGTCGAGCTCCATGGAAAGCCTTCAGTTGAGAAACATGAAAAACCGGATGTACTCCAGCATCCCCTAGAAGGATTAGGCGGTATATATGCTACCATCCCCGCCTTAGATTCCACCTCGTACGGCCCAAAATACCTCGCTCCCACCCAGTGATGAGCGCCTCACCACTAAATGGTGTCGATATGGCTACAAATTCAGCCACACCCACACACCTGGAAAAAAACTCCTCTCCTTCCTCTTCTTATCTTCTTGTTTCTTCATGCGTTCCCTGGCCCTTTGCAAGTTAGACTTCAGTCTTCTCAAAATCCAGTCTCTTGCCCTTAAGAACTCCTCGACTGCAGAGGATGCTGCTGTCCCCACTTCATGAGGTATCAATGAGGGTGGTGATCTGCCATAGACTACTTCAAATGGGGTGTATCCAAGTGCTGAATGGTGAGACGTATTATACCAATACTCAGCCCATGGCAGCCACCGTAACCAATCGTGCGGCTGTGAATTGCTGAAGCACCTCAAGTAGGTTTCCAAACAGCGATATAACACCTCGGTCTGGACATCCGTTTGGAGGGGTGGTAAGCAGAACTTCTACACAGTTTAGTACCACTCTTGCTGAACTGCTCCTCCCAAAATTAACTAGTGAAGACAGGGTCTCTGTCTAACACAATGCTCAGCGGAAGTCCATGCAATCTAATGACTTCAGCAATGAAGGCCTCAGCTACTGTTACTTCTGTATAGGGGTGTCCTATGGCTATGAAGTGACCATACTTGGTTGCAATAACCCCGCCATGGGATTTACCCCTAATTGTGGGTAATCCGTCAATGAAGTCCATGGATATACCTTCCCAGATAACTTGAGGTGACTCCAAGGGTTGCAATAACCCCGTCGGGGTTGTGTCTCATATTTGTTTTGCTTGCAAACCACGCAGTTCCTCACCGCTTCCTTCACTTTGGTCTTCATTTCTGGCTAATAGAAATCTCTAATTGACCCTATGTAATGTTTTTGCTTAACCAAAATGGCTGCCTGTCTTTGTCCCATGACCTTCAACTATAACCTTGTGTACCAGGTCAGACTGTGGGCTAAGGTAAAGTCACCCTTTATAATAATTCATTCCTCCTCTCTTGCAGTAATGAGTTGCATTTAGCTGGCCGTCTTCTCACTTCTTCAGCAAGTCTTGCAGTTCAGGACACTGTTGGTAATCCTTACTCACATCTTCTAGCCAGCCTGACACTATAGTAGTCATGCCCCCATATATTGGCTCCTCCTCACATCTAGACAATGCATCCAGAGCCTGATTCATGCTTCCTTTTTTGTACTCAACCAGGAAGGAATAGCCCAAAAGCTTATGCAACCATCTCTCCTGGGTGGGAGTGTGTATCTTCTGCTCCAAAACAAACTTCAAACTTCCATGGTCAGTCTTGAATATCACAAACTGGTTTCCCAGCCGGTACGACTGCCATTTTGAATGCACTCCACAATAGCTAAAAACTCCTTTTCGTATGTGGAGAAATTCAGTTATCACCCTTTCAGGGCTCTACTGTAATAAGCAATCAGATGCTGATTCTGAGAGAGCGCTCCTCCAATGCCCTGACTGGAAGCATCACTTTCAATCACAAAAGGTTTTGTAAAATTTGGCACGGCCAAAATTGGGGCAGTAGTTAGGGCTGTCTTCAAGCTCTCAAAGGCTTTCTCTGCCCGTTCACTCCACCTAAATCCTTCTTTCTTTAGTAAATTGGTCAAGGGGGTTGCTATAACTGCAAAATTGTTGATGAATACAGTTCGTAATTCTAGTTGATAATGGAATCAGGTGACATTTTTATGTATTGACCTCTAAGTTGAAACTCTGTAGGCATAGTCATGTGAGGATCCAAGTGCAACTTTAGATAGAATAATGATTCAACGTTTCATTTTGTACCTCGTACAAGTAGTTGTGGACAGATTTGAAAGGAAATCATAATTTAGTTGTGCAAGGCTTCCGGTAGTAGGAGATGGTGGCGATAATGAACATTGAAAAACACATCAGCATTAATAAATTAGTAAATATAAGTAATAAAAAATTTGCAATCAGAATCAAAAAATCTATATGAAAAATGCACATTAAAAAATATGACATGGTAATAGCATACCTGTCATATAAAGAAATGTGAGACTGTACAGTTTAGACAACTTTTTATACTTTAGGCATTTTTTATTCTTTAAATGTTGATATCTGGAAATAGACACTAACATGAGATTTCAAAGAATACAATCAATCTATTACATTAATCATATAACCACTATCTAATTGAGTAAGACAAACCTCTAGAATCTTAAATATATCTAACCAATGTGGTTTTATAAATCAAGAACCACTACTAATAGCATACACATGCCACCAACAGGAGGAAACACCTCATCCTCCTATGTCATGTTTTTTGTTGGTAAACTGATAATTGACTTCAAATTTGATTATTTTCTGTATGATAAATCTTGTATCAGAAATATTGGCAACTCAGTACCTGCCATGTTTCAGTCACTGTTGGATTTGTTGTAAGCTTGACTTCTTCATGGGTTTGAATCTTTGCAAATGTTCCAGGAATAGCATTTTTGATTCTATTTACACAAAGATTTGAATATTTTTGATTCTGTTTACCTAACAAGTTCTCACAATTATTTGGATAACAAATTAATATTTATTTTGTATAGTGTCCAAAGCAGCCGAACAATACAGATTGCGGGTATTATGTGCTGAAGTATATGAAATACATCTTTGATGTGAGAAATAGAAATATTCCTGAATGTGTAAGCCACTTAACATTATAATCTTTTTGTTTGTTCAAATTTCTAAATAAATTGAAAAAATCACAATATGTTGATATATTTGTCATATGATTGCAGTATTATTCGAAGTATATTGGTCGTTGCTTCAACCAAGAGGAAATCGATGAGGTCTGAAATGAGTGGGTGACATGTGTTCTTGAGCACACATAAGATTATGTGACATGTGGGGGAGACATTTGTTCTTTACCATAGATCAATGTGTGAAACTTTTTAAGTTAGTTTTCAGTTCGATTCTAGAGTGGATACTCAGTACTTTGTATTATTGAATCGTTGTATGGATGATTTAATATTAATTAAATTTAGTACGAGTTTCTAACAAGGTTTGATGGAAATTTTGTTCAACTATGTGTTTGTTTGTGAAATGAAAAAGTATAATTGTATATTTATGATAATTTATTAATAATATGGTTAATTTGATCAATACAATTGGTTCGATATATGACCTGTCAAACTCTAATCAAAGACAACAGTTAATAATATGTTGTAACATGTATGATTATATAACAAACAACACATGTTGTGTTATCCACACATATTACAATAGGGTTGTCAGGAAAAAATACACCTATTGCAACAGGTGTTTCTAGTGAACTACAACATGCATAACTTGTTGTATAAATTGTGTATATTACAACAGACACACACCGTGTTGTCTAAACAATCTTATTACAATGGTTAAATGTATGGAAAGACAACATACTCCAACTGTTGTATAAACATGTATATTACAACATGTGCACTGCATGTTGTAATAGACCTACCTATTACAACGGGTGTGTTTAGTGAAAGACAACATGTTTCGACTGTTGTATAATATATATTACAACGGGTGAACCACATGTTGTAAAAAATACCCCTATTACAACGGGTGTGTTTAGCGAAAGACAACGTCGTTCAACTGTTGTATAATATATATTACAACATGTGCCCCACATGTTGTGTAAAATACCCATATTACAACATGACATTCCTTAAAAGACAACATGTTTCAACTGTTGTATAAAATACATCTATTACAACATGCGATCACATGTTGTGTAAAGCACCCCCCATAAGACCACGTGATCTAATACAACGGTTAACACCTGTTGTAAATTGAGAAAATGAACTGTTGTAAAAAGCATTTTCTGTAGTAGTATAAGGTCTGTTCTGATAATATATTTTTGCATCCTTCCTCGATCATTTATGAGTTGAGAAGTCATTTGAAATATTAGGATGGTCAGTTATACATGATGAAATATCTTGTTAATTGGAACTTTCGTATTTTAACTAAATAACTCTTTCTAATTATTTATAAAACTTTTAACTTAGGTATGTTAAGAAGGTTGACTGAAATATACTTGCAAACAAGCTTAATTTGAATCAACAATTTTATAAATTCAATAAGATGTACTTGGAACAATTAGTTTTAATTTTATATAAAAATCGTGAAAATAACATTTATAAAACTGAACACAAATTTTGAATAGAAGACCTAATAGAAAATAGTATACCTACAAACTAATACAATAATCTATATTAATTATATTTATTATATATTGCAATACCAACTCTTGAAATGCATGATGAAAAAACCAAAACAATAAAACATTGCTTTCATGAGGACTTGAACTAGGGTCCAAACTTAGAAAACACAAGCTAGAAAATGCTAAGCCAACATTCATTTGCTAAAATGTATTAGTTATATGAATCACATATTGTAATACAAACTCTTGAAATGCGCATGACATTCTTGAGGATTTGAACTAGGGTCCTCAGTCAAGAAACACCAAGTTGCAGCTGTTGAACCAACATTAAATTGGTGATCTATATTTGTCATACATCATATATATTATACATCCAACCGATAAATTAGTGTATATAATGGATATTTTCAATTTTTCTATGGGGGGCATGGTCAGGCTTGCCCCCTTGGTTCCTCCACTGAGTATAACCATGGATATCCCAGACATGGTAATTGGTGTCACAAGGATGGGAAATCGGTAAGGGTCGTGTATGCAGAATCCCATGATTAATTTTGTCATTCCCAACGACGAGCAACAACTCCACTTATTCCTGCACGTCGTCGAAATGTAGAGCATGAAAGTCAATGAGCTAGTCCCAGAGCATCATAACCATGTGGACGAGTTGTATGGTCCGACCTTGTGAAGCCCAATCTATGTCTAATAAGCAAAACAAAAACATGAAGGAAGTACTACTAGAAACTAAGGTATATGTGACAGTCATGTATAGAATTATGCATGCATGTAAATCCTCATCAGTTTGTAAAATTATGTATAAAATCGATGAAAGTTATCTAAAAATTATGGTATAAGTGATGGTCATGTAAACATTACACATGCATATAAATTACCATCAATCTGTTTAAATAGGTGAAAATTATTTTAATAAATAAAAAAGGTTTTCACCCTAGGTGACAAGCATTTAAGTAACCTACTTTTAGAATAGGGTGCATACTTTAGGTGAACGTATTTGAGTTACATTTGTACTACAATGGAGTATATTTTATAAGTAACATGAATATGCCACTAACACAACCTTTAAGTGACATGCATGTCAATCACCAAATTTTTAGGTGACATGTATGTAAGTCACTCGACCTGTAGGTGACAATCATGCCAGTCACATCTAACTTTTAGGTGATATACATGCCAATCATACAACACATCTCCAATTAAGAATAAACATCAACATATATGATATTAGGTTTATTCACATCAAGCCTAAATCTAAATTATTTGAATGATTGATTGTCAAGTGTATATCAAACTTTTTTGTAAAGTGTATCTTTTACAGATAAATAAATTGAATTTTGAAAAAATTCAAGAGTGAAATACATACAAATTTTCCAAATTTATATGTATGCATGCATCACAATGACCAACTCAAACATGCTTACCAACATACTATATGCATTTACTTATGTGAGTGTGCATGTAGATGACTAAACTTTTAAGGGTAAAAAGAAGCAACACTAACATGTGGTACTCCCTAATTGAGAGTTTTATAAAAAGTAGAAGGAATGTTATTATTTAGAAAACCATGGTACATGTATCTAAATTGAAGTAAAGAAATGGAAAAGGATAAATTAAATTGTGACGATAAGTATTGATTGAATATTAATGAAATGAGCATGACGAAGTCATTGATATATTTATTTTAAATATAGGTGAGTTGAATTAAATTGAATGAAGTATACTACAATACGATTATGAAGGATTTTAATAAGAGAAAAACATTTTGCATTTAGTAAATTTAGAACGACTGACTACAAGAACAATAGTGAGCATGATATGGATGAAGGTATGACTATTGCATTTGAATTAAATAAAGAATGAAAAAAATTCATAGTTGGATCTAAAAACCTAATTGTAACCCTAATATGATGTACTATGTGATAATAATGAATAACAATATGAAATAAGGGGTTACTTAATGTACATAAGTACAATTTCATTCAAATTCAAGATGAAGTTCAAGGATGTGAATTTGTTAATAAGAATACTTTCTTGGATTGTAATTCTTCACTAGAATACTTGTACTCTTAGAATTTTTTTTATGGATATTAAATGGGATGAAATATATCATGAATAGTAACTCTAATTGAAGAATTTTAAATAGTAAAATAGTAGAGTAAAGTTTTTTATGCATGTTAACGCATTCAAATTTTATACATCAATTGAAATTGGATTGAATACATATACATTAAATGATAATCCTATTCTAATCCCGATGCATGATTGAAGATTTCTATATGCTTATATTGTTGTTAGTTCTAATGTCTCTATGGTTATTTGATGAGAAATGTTATATGGAATGAACTGATAAGAAATATGTTGCAAATGAATAACATACAGTGATTATTTTTTAGAAATCATGTTACGGTAAATGATGAATGATAATATTATATCTTAAGCTGAAATCAAACTAATGATGACTTTTGTGAGATGATATGGAAATGAAAGAAACATATATGTTAGAAATTATGATTGATTGTGCTTCTTGTTTCAATTATTATCTTTCTTATTAACACTAATATTCTTTATATTATTCTAGTTGCGTGAGAATACACACACTTGATAAATGATGATTTGAATACAATTTAAGATGAGTGAAATAGTAACAAGTTAAATGATGAGACATCTTGTTTTGTGCCCTAAATACAATGAGTTTCTCCCATGATCCATACTAGGGAAATGAAAAGGATTTTTTTTAGTAATAAGAGAAACATTCGAAGAATTTTTGGAGTGTGGTTCAAGACCATGTTTAGACCATCATGATTTAGGGATGAGTCATCTGATTTGACTATTGTTGGCATTTTGATATGCCACAATCCTATTTGGATGATGCAAATATTTCATGTATTGTGTCCCTAACATATATATTAAGTTTTTAGGTGATCAAGGAACCAAGTCAAGATAAAATTACTAAGAAGATGTGTTTTATATGTTTGGATGCTTGCATGACATGTTGTACCATGAATATTATTATACAAATGTTCTTTTTCTACAACTTGATAGATATGATGTAAGGACAAGTGATGATCCTCTAAAACATACCCAAACCCCTATTTTACACTCACATGAAGATTTTAGGGTTGATAGGTTTCATTTGATTCATTAATAGGACCTCACATACGTTGCAAATCTTTGCACAATGTCCTTTTCTATCGACAAAATTTTCGACCAAGAATCGTCGATCGAACACTCAGTCAATTGAGAAATAACTTTATATATATTAAGTTCTGAGTCAATTTTGACAATATTATCGATCAAGATACATCCATTGTGATAAGTCTGGCCGAGCAAGAGACCAACGTATAGTCATTAGAGAATTTGAGCCCAGGAAACTGCCCGGTCAACAATATTGTGGACCGAGACTCTTCCAGTCGACAATATTGTAGATCAAGAAAAGTTCTACTATGTTAGTATATTAACAATCAAAATAGCCGTCCCAACTTAATTAACCTAATCCTAATGGCTTATTCTCGATCCATAACACTCTACATGCTACCTACATGTACCCCAACCACATATAAACAATTCCTATAAATAGGAGTGGTCTTAGGACACCTAAATACAAGCTTGCATACAACAATTGAGTTCATATACACTTACTTGAGTATACTTCCCATCATTCTCATGAGCTCAGGTGTACATTTGAATTTTCCATCATTCTAGCCTAAGCCTAATAGTAGAATCCATGCCTAAACCTTATGAAGTGGATCATCATCACTTATCCATAGTGCTTAATTGTATATCTTCTGAAAGTGTGTTTTAATATACTTCTTCCTTTCTTGTTCTCATTTTCTGGTTTGTTGTTGCTTCTGACTACTTTGAGGTAGAAGGCTATGGTGAAGCTCTATTGGTGATACTTCAAGGTTGAAGGCTATGACCAACAGTGGTGGAGGTGATTGGGATCATCTCCAGCTGGGTAACCTTCTGACACACCCGCATCCCACAATTACCACTAAGATATGTGGGCATGATATTGTGGATTTACTTAAAACAAAGTTCACTCCCAACTTTTGTTTCCTTTTGATTTTCTTTATTTCAAACTCTTTGTTTTCTCACATCCAATCACATAAAAAAATTGTACACGATAATTAAACATTAATTACTATAATATAATCTCAACATTAACGATACACATCCATATATTCATTCCATTTCTCATATTTCCATGTTGACACGACATGATAATCATACACATTATCTCTTATTAAGGAAACAAATATACAAACATCATTTACAATTCTCTCACATCTATAAAAGGACCTAGAGTGACAGTGACCGTTTGAACTTAACTAATCTCATACTTAACTCATGTCGTAGATCTACTCTAATGCTTTGACCTTCTTCAAGTCCACATGGTTAACCTTAAAAAATTTTATTAGAGGGGTGATCCTACTCGCTCAGTGAATGAGTAAAACAATAATACAATCTAAAGCATCGAATTAGACATTTATCTTTCTTGAATAACTAAAATAATAGCATGATAGTAAATCATATTAAAAGACTAGATATTCAGAAATTTACAAATAGCATTGAAACCTTCATTATTAGAATAAACAAGTATAAAAACATAATCCTCACTATTTTCTTTTTGATCTTTCATTAACTTTAACTTGACATGACAACTAAACTCTTTATTTGAACTCAACTGAACTCAATTCTCTTTCTCTTTTACTTTTCCCCTGAACTCACTTGAATTGTACCATCCAATCAAAAGTCACTACTGGATGACTCATTTTATGTTTATTAGACAGGTATGAAATACATGAATTTACTATACTGAGCAGATCTGGAACCATACATTTAAATAACAGAGAATGCCAATTTTACATTTAAAGAACAACTGCGGTAAAACTTATACTTGAAACTTCTTTCTGAACATAGCTCTATTTGCTTATAATGATCTCTATAAATTGATACTAATCAAATTTTAACTTATGATATCTTCTTTTAACTTATGCCCTGATCATATGTAGTGTACTCTACATATGAAGACTTGTAGAAAACTATGATCTCACTGTACAAGACTTAGCTTAAAACCCAAGAAGCTAAGCCTAGAACTGAATCCGGGTGTGCTTGACTCGAACCGTCATGTCTGACTAACGCAGCTAAACAACTGGCCTTTAACTTGACCTCTCCTTCTAGGCTGAGTACATAGAAGGAGGGTCTGAGATGCTCTGTGGGCCTCATCTTGGTATGTTCTGTGGGTACCTCTTAGTTACCATCGAGATCTCCAGTTCATGTTGGGTAACCTACCTTCTCTTAGGAGACTTCTTCAAGGGCTTTGTCTCCCCACACACTCTATGGGTGCGTTCTGATCTATGTATACTGGTTGCTTCCAGGGTGAATCATTTCCTCCCTATAGTGCAGACATCCGTAGGGAATCTACGGTGTTTAGGGCACCTATGTCTATTATAACTTTGATTATATCTTTCTCTTAGATTGATCTCTTTTAACTCTGTATTTTATTGACTACTCAGACTACTGAATTGAAATCACTGATGATAATGAACTGGATGTTTAATATATTGTTTACCCTTTCCTTAGGGTTTCTCCTTACTCTTGCACATACATCATTTCTCATGTATTCAAACGTATATCATGCCTACTAGATCAGATATTCTCATTCAACATTTCTCACATTTATGCATGGCATCGATAACATCCCAATCTAGGGCATGTCATATTTCTCTGCTTGTAATAGCATAATAATTTATCATTTCAGGACAAGTATTTGAATTTGAGAATCCGAATCTCATAAAAAAAACATACATGCATATAAGATAATATTCAGCTAAAAACCGATAATATCACATTAATCATTTAAATCAGCCATTTAATACGAAATCAGATATGTAAACTTTTAAAAGCATAATAGATTGGGTTTCGATCCTTGATTACTTGCTATTCACAGCATATGTATCATGAAAATCAGAAACTCTACTGTCTATATATCAAATCAAAGAGATCAAACATGTAGAACTGAATGCACTAGTAATATGAGTAGGATCAATTAAGCTTAAATCTGAATTTCAGCTATAATGTTGTTCAAGCACCCGAATAATTTAATAATTTAGATCTTCAGACGATTCTCAATCAAATTATAAATTCTCTATTATTCAAGATACATGGATATCTATATACATGTCATCATATAATCAATTTTAGATAATAGTTAGAACATGGTTTGAGGTATACTATAAACTGAATTAAAAAACAATTCTTTTCATTTATTGTCATCTAGGCAGAAATCGAGAATATCAACTAAATCATCTAATTGAGTAAAATTGATAAATTATTCTTTTACCCACTCACCCTAGGCTGTGAAACCAGCTTAAAAACATATCCCATATCTTAAATCTTGATCTCATATCAGATCCCTAGCTATTCACCTAATTCTTCTTCCTTTCAACTCAGAAACCCTAAAAATGAGGGAGTATGAAGAAAGAGTGAGAAAATGGGAAGTTTTGATACCATTTTGGATCAAATTAGAGGAGGGATAGAATCTTGACATGTGAGAGAATATTCACCATTAAAGTCTATGCAAAGAAGCAAAACTTACTTGATTTCATCATATCTCGGATAGAGAAACCCTAGATCAGCAATTCCATCTCTTTCTCCTCTCAAACCCTAACTCTCCCTCTCTCTCTAGGATTTTGTTTCTCTAGATTGAATCACAAATTATGAGAGCTCCTAGTGTGTTAGGTTGATCATATAGATCAATTGAACTGCTTGGGTCTATTGCACATCTCATATTTCAACTAAATTTTCTATCATACAAGAGTTACTATGATTCACCTACTGAATAGCTAACAGATCCTTAAAAAATTTTGAAAATTTTATATATTGTTTATAATTAAGTTTTAGATCTCCAGTAAAAAATTCAGATCCTTTGGAGTTACCAATACTTAATTAAAAATCAAATAGAGAACTTCTATCCAGAGTTCTATAGAAATGTCAGTTGAAGAGAAAATACCCCAGAATTCCTGTGCCACCAATGACCTAGCACGACCGTGCTACCCACGACAATTTTACTATCCAAGAATAGATACCATTTTCATTTTCCTTTTCTTACCTCTCTCATTCCTCTCCAACATTGGCTTATTAGGTAAAAACCCTAGTTTTAGCTGACTAGGGTTATATTTCTCAAACCCTAATTTCTCAAAGTAAAAGCACACTTAAAGTTCTTATTAGGTTTAAAACATCAGAATTGAATTATCATCATTAATAGATTTAAGCAGTGATTAATCCAGTTAAGTATGTAATCATCCAAGTAAACCCTAGTTTACCAATTAAGCTCAGATGTAGTCATAACAATTCTTCCCCCCTTAAAATGTTTTGTCCCCAAAACATAAACGTGCAAGAAAAGTACATTCAATGTTTATATTTAGCTTCCGAAATCTTACATGTCATTATATTCTTGTATTTCATACTTGAATGCATTTTTCAACATTAAGTCCTTTAATTATTTACTAAATCACAACATGTTTGAAATAGTTCTCAATGATAATAAACAAATTCTCTATGCCACAGTCAATCCCAAGATAGAGAGATAAACAACCATTTCAATATTTTCATACTCTTGAGGTGTTACCTCAACATTGATTGTTACGACCCGCGTCGAGCTTATCCCGTAAGTAAGTTGTTCAACATGTGTTTAGCTGATGTGTTAAGTTATAAGCCTGTTTTCGTTAAAATGCTTAAAATGGACATGATATGTGCTTAGTGTGTTTTCTAGCTTCTAAAGTATGTAATATCTTGCGCTTGAAATGTTGCCAGAGAAATCGTTCGAATCCGACCTTCGAGTCAAAAGTTGCATGTTTTTGGGCTTCTAGGGACCCGACTGCGATTTGCGAAAAGTTCGAAATTTGCGATTTGGCCCCTAAGTTTTTCTTCCTTATCTTCCCTTCTCCCTTTTCTCGGTTCATTCTCAGAACCGCAGAACGCAAGAAGCGTTCAGCTCCTGCGAGAGAGAAAAAGAGAGAAAGAGAGGGAAAGAGAGAGGGAGCTGAGGAGGGAAGCTGTGGAGCTTCGTTTTGCTCCGATCGGTTGCGGTGAATCGTCCCTTCTCCCTGAAGATCATCTTCTCCGTCGATTCAAACCAAAACCGCAGCTGGAGCTGCGTTTGTGGGGAAAACGGCCGAAGAATCGGGGTGCACGGTGCAGCCCCTGTTCGTTTTCTTGCTCCTTTCAGGTACGGTTTAGTCGTGTGGATCGTTTGTGATCGTTTGGTGTTATTTGCGCGAAGTTTGCCCGTCGATTCGTAAGAAATCGACTTCTGCAGGTCGTTTTTCTGTTCTGTCTGTGCGCGGTTCGGCCGAGTTTCCAAATCGGTCGGCCGAGTTCTTATTTAGGGCTTTTGTGCAACGTTTTCCGGATCGGCCGAGTTTCGTCTTGGATCGGCCGAGTTTCCTGAATTAGATATGCGAACAGGGATTTGGTCGGCCGAGTTTGGTTCTGATCGGCCGAGTTTCCTTTGTAGGTTTTCAAGCGGTGAGTTTGTCGGCCGAGATTGGTCGGCCGAGTTTCAGGATCTGGGAAGTGATCGGCCGAGTTTCATAGTGTTCGGCCGAGTTTCAAGTGGTGAGTGGCAGTTCATTTAGAAATCATTATTTAACTCATTTTAAATGCCTAATTGCTTCAGTAATAGTATGATAGGTTCATTGGAACTTGAAATGTGTAATATGAATGATATGAAAGAGAAAGTTTTGTGTTTTACAGTTATAATGCGTTATTTCAGTTATTTGTTAATCAAGTATAGACTTAGATGCCCTAACACCGTAGAACCCCTAACATGTGTCTGCAATTTAGGGGTGAAACTCGTGTTGCAACATTATCCGTGCGATGTCATGGAGACACGAGGATGGTAAGGCAGTGTCCAACAATAACGCGTGCTTGTGTCACGGTGGCACTGGAGGAAAGTGGGGGTTATTGCAACATTATCCGTGCGTGTGTCATGGAGATAACCCTGTGGACTCTCTATGTTTGCGTACTCAAACTAGAGGGGTCTAGAGCACTCAGAGTAGTGCCTTGAGGCCGTAGAGCCTGTGTTTCTGGCCGGAGAGCCAGGGGTCCTGTAGCAGAACAGGGCTGGCAGTCAGACTTAGCATTTCCCGGGTGTGTCGCTAAGTCTTGTACGGTGGGGCTGTAGCATGAACTTGCTGCGGATCTTTATATGCAGAGTACACTGCATATAATTAGGGCATAACAATAAAATGATTGAGTATTCACTTAGGATTCACAGTAAATTTATAAATCTGTCATTTTCTCTGAATTATATGATGATGCATAGAAATGTGATGGTTTATCTGTACAGCTGTTATGTCAATAGAACTGCCCTGCTTAAACTGTATATATGTTTATTTTCCATTAATAAACCTGACGAGTTAATTATTGATAGCTATGTGAAATGTTATTCACTGAGCGAGTAGGCTCACCCCTCTACTCAAAAATTTTCAGGTCAGCACCAGCATCAGGTGTCGGAAGGATCGTATCATCCCAACGCTTAATAGATAGAAGGTTTGTAGTTAGTCTAGTTAGAGGTCTCTTAGTCCATTCCCCTCGATCTTCGGGACAAGATGTGAGTGAGAGAGAAAATATGTATAATGATGTAAATTAACTGTTATGTTTTAGTTTATGTTGAACAATGTTTATGTTGTAGACTCGTTTAATTTCCTATCAGTTAATAGAAATGCTTCCGCAGGTTGTTTAGTTTTCATTTGCAGAAATATCTTTAATTGTTTTAAAAAGTAATGAATGGTTGGTTATGCGTTGATCTCACCTGCCGTGCCCTAATTCGGAGGTTTGTGCTTAATGTGAGGTTGGGGCGCGACAACTTTTGGTATCAGAGCCTAGGTTTGAGTACTTAGTTACTCAAGGTCAGGGAACGATAAGAGACCAATAGGAGTAAGGTTTAAGTGTCTTTCCTCTATCTGTAATTTTCTAATAGGAAATATTCTATTATATCATTGCAGATGGCAGGAAGAGGTTTTGATCGTGATGATCAATCTGAGAGCCATGTTGGCCCTGATCCGCGGTACTTGGGTCCAGGTGGTGGTGACCACGTGGATGAAGCATCTCGGATGTACAGGATGTTCTTGGAAACCAAAGAGAAATACAAGGCGGATAGGCGAGAATCTTTCTCTACTAGCAGTAAAGATCTGATGCGATCATATGAGCTTGTGAAGAAGCTTGGTGGCACAGAGTTCAGTGGCACCACAGATCCCGCAGAAGCTGATGAATGGTTTAGACAGATTGAGAAGGTCTTCCGTCTGATGGAGCTTCCAGAAGATAAGAAGATCAATCATGCAGTTTACCTTCTGACAGGTGATGCAGAGCTGTGGTGGCGTGGTGTGGAAGAAAAGAGGAGAGGCACAGAGCTTTCCTGGCAGGATTTCTCTGAGGAGTTTCATCTCAAATTCTATCCACCCACCTTTCTCAATGAGAAAATCAGGCAGTTGCAGAATATCAAGCAGGGGAATATGACAGTTACAGAATATGAAGCGCTTTTCACACGGTTGGCTAACTTCTGTCCACAGCTTGTTCCTGACAACATAGAGAGATGCAGAAGGTTTCAGGAAGGGCTAAGGCCAGAGATCCGGCATACAGTTTCTGCTACTAGTAGGAGGAACAGAGAGAACTTTGGCGAGTTTGTTGAGGCTGCCAGACAGGTTGAAGAATCTGTGAATGCTGATAGGGTGCCTGAGTCTAAGAAAAGATCTGCAGAGTTCAGTGGAGGACAGTCCAGTGGTGGATACAGAGGTGGAGGTAGAGGTTTCTTTTCTAAGCTTGGGCGTGGCTTGGGTTGTTTTGGCAGACATAGATCTGAGGATGTCACTACTTCTAGAGGCAGAGGAGGATACAATCCAGGAAGATGGAGCAGTGCCGATAGTGGACAGTCATCTGGGTCGTCAATGTCAGTGACTGGTCCACAGAAACAGGAAAAGCGAGTATGTAATACTTGCGGAAGGTTACACTCTGGACAATGTTGGGGTCCAAACCCTATAGAATGCTACCACTGTGGACAGATGGGACATGTCAAGAAGTTTTGTCCTCAACTTCAATCAGCAGCATCACAAGCCTCTCAGTCTCAGTTTTATGATGTTCAGAGACAGCCTCCAGTTGAAGGACCAAGTTCTTCTATGGCCTCTGGTTCCAGAGGTGGTGGTGCGTCTAGTGGCAGAGGTGATCAGAGAGGACCTCGTGTCAGAGGAAGAGCTTCAGCACGTTTCTTTTCTTTGACACCCCAGGAAGGTATAATCTCTTCACAAGTTGTTACAGGAGAGATGCTTTTGTTTAATAGTATACCAGTTTCAGTTCTAATAGATCCGGGAGCTACTCATTCTTTTATACGACGTTCTTTGGTTGTTGAGCTTAATCTGTTAATTCAGGAGTTGGCAAACGAGTTAGTGTTGAGAGTTCCACTAGGTGGACCGACAGTTTTATCCGAGTCCTGTCCTGGATGTTTGTTATCTTTTGGAGGTTTCACCTTTACTGCTAATCTTATACCCTTAGATGTAAATACCTTTCAAGTCATCTTGGGTATGGATTGTCTTGAAGCATATCGAGTGCAACTCGATTGCTGGAAAAAGGAAGCTACCTTTCAATTAGGAGAATTTTCTTGTGTCTTTACTGGAGACAGGAAAGTTCTGCCTACGTGCATAATATCAGCTGCTGTAGCTGATAAAATGTTACAGAAAGGATGTGAAACGTTCCTTGCTCATGTAGTTGACACCAGAGCAGAGAAGAGCACCACCAGTGTTTATGATGTACCTGTAGTTCATGAGTTCTCTGACGTTTTCCCAGAAGAGTTACCAGGCTTACCTCCTGTCAGAGACATTGATTTTGAAATTCAGATATATCCAGGTAGTCATCCAGTAGCGTTGCCGGCCTACAGAATGGCACATGCAGAGTTGAAAGAACTCAAGGTACAGTTGCAGGAGTTGTTAGATAAGGGTTTCATTAGACCCAGTTCTTCACCGTGGGGTGCACCAGTTCTGTTTGTTAAGAAAAAGGATGGTACCATGCGTCTCTGTATAGATTACAGGCAACTGAATAAGATCACAATAAAGAATAAATATCCTTTGCCGAGAATTGATGATCTGTTTGATCAGTTGCGTGGAGCGACGATCTTTTCTAAAATTGATTTGAGATCCGGATATCATCAGCTTAGGATAAAGGCTTCTGATATTCCTAAGACAGCTTTCAGAACCAGGTATGGGCATTATGAGTTTTTGGTCATGTCGTTTGGGCTGACCAATGCCCCAGCAGCCTTTATGGATATGATGAATCGGATTTTCAAACCTTTTCTAGATCAGTTTATTGTAGTCTTTATAGATGATATCCTGATCTATTCCAGAGATGAGGAACAGCACGAGCAACACTTGAGGGTAGTGTTGCAGTTGTTGAGACAACACCAGTTATTTGCTAAGTTTAGCAAATGTGAGTTCTGGTTGGCCGAGGTAGCATTTCTTGGACACGTTATCTCGAGAGATGGGGTTAGTGTGGATCCTAAGAAAGTTGAGTCTGTGCTTCAGTGGGAACAACCTACTACTCCTACTGAGATCAGAAGTTTCTTAGGTTTGGCAGGTTATTACAGAAGATTCATAAAGAATTTCAGTGTGTTAGCATCACCTTTGACACGCTTGACGAGGAAAGATGTACCGTTTGTGTGGTCTGAAAATTGTGAGAAAAGTTTTCAGATTCTGAAGAAAAGGTTGACTTCAGCACCAGTGTTGGTTTTGCCTGAAGCAGAAAAAGGCTATATAGTGTTCTGTGATGCTTCTAGAAGAGGTTTGGGCTGTGTATTGATGCAAGAAGGTAAAGTTGTTGCTTACGCATCTAGACAGCTTAAGAAAAATGAGGAGAATTACCATGTTCATGACTTGGAATTAGCTGCTATAGTTCATGCTCTTAAGACGTGGCGTCACTATTTGTATGGTGAAACATGTCAGGTGTTCACCGATCATAAGAGCTTGAAATATATCTTCACTCAGAAAGAGTTGAATCTGAGACAGCGCAGATGGCTAGAGCTGATTAAAGACTATGATGTGACAATCGATTACCATCCTGGTAAGGCAAATGTTGTAGCCGATGCCTTGAGTAGAAAGTCAAGTTCTTCAGCCAATGCATTTTCTATGGCATGTTTCAAGAGAGACTTGCTTGTAGATATGCGAAAGTTGAACTTGGACTTAGAGGTGACAAGACAGAGTGGGCTGATTGCACAGATGCAAGTTAGACCTACTTTTTATAATCAGATTAAAGAATTGCAGCAGAGTGATAGTGATTTATGGCAAATCATGCAGGAAATGTCAGAGGGTAAGAGAACAGAGTTCAGGTTTTCTGATGAAGGCATGTTGTATCTTCATGATAGATTGTGTGTACCTGGAAACCATGAGTTGAAAGAGCAGATTCTCGAGGAGGCGCATACTTCTATGTATGCAATGCATCCAGGTAACACAAAGATGTACAGGAACCTCAAGGAGCTGTACTGGTGGTCTGGCATGAAAAAGGATGTGGCTGAATATGTAGCTAGGTGCGGGGTGTGTCAGCAGGTTAAGGCTGAACACCAGAAACCTGCTGGTATTTTGCAGTCGCTTCCTATACCAGAATGGAAATGGGAACACATCACGATGGACTTTGTGGTAGGATTACCCAGAACGCCTAAGGGTTCCGACTCGATATGGGTGATTGTGGACAGACTAACTAAGTCTGCTCACTTTCTTCCTGTCAAGTCGACCTTTGACGTTTCTAAGCTGGCTAAAGTTTATGTGGATGAGGTAATCAGGTTGCATGGGATTCCAGTCTCTATTATTTCTGACAGAGATCCAAAGTTTACATCTAGATTCTGGAATCAGTTACATCGTGCGTTGGGCACAAAGTTAAAGTTCAGTACGGCGTTTCACCCTCAGACAGATGGTCAATCTGAGAGGACCATCCAGACCCTTGAAGACATGCTGAGAGCATGCGTGTTACAGTTTAGAGGCAACTGGGAAGAACACTTAAGCCTAATAGAGTTTGCTTATAATAACAGTTACCATTCTAGCTTGGGAATGGCTCCATTTGAAGCTCTTTATGGCAGGAAGTGTAGATCGCCAGTTTGTTGGTATGAGGTGGGTGAAAAGGAAATTCTTGGACCTGAACTAGTTGATGCGACTACTGAAAAGATATCAGTGATTCGGGATCAGTTAAAAGCTGCACAGGATAGACAAAAGAGTTATGCGGATAGACGACGTCGACCTCTTGAGTTTGAGGTTGGCGACGAGGTTTTCTTGAAAGTTTCACCGTGGAAGGGAGTTCTGCGGTTTGGCAAGAGGGGTAAGTTGACCCCTAGATATATGGGTCCATATCCTATTGTTGAGAGGATTGGACCTGTAGCTTACAGGTTGGATTTTCCGTCTGAGTTGGCAAATCTACATGATGTTTTCCTCGTATCTATGCTGAAGAAGTGTCACCCTGGTACAGATAAGATTCTAGATTCAGAACCGGTACAACTTAGGACAGATGTGTCCTATGTTGAGGGACCTGTGCAGATAGTTGATTACCGGATCAAAAAGCTTAAGAACCGCGAGATTCCTCTAGTGAAAGTTTTGTGGAGAAACCATAATCTTAAAGAAGCTACGTGGGAGTTAGAGTCTGAGATGCGTGGCAAGTTCCCTTTTCTCTTCTGGGAATTTCGAGGACGAAATTCTTATAAGGGTAAGATGAATTGTTACGACCCGCGTCGAGCTTATCCCGTAAGTAAGTTGTTCAACATGTGTTTAGCTTATGTGTTAAGTTATAAGCCTGTTTTCGTTAAAATGCTTAAAATGGACATGATATGTGCTTAGTGTGTTTTCTAGCTTCTAAAGTATGTAATATCTTGCGCTTGAAACGTTGCCAGAGAAATCGTTCGAATCCGACCTTCGAGTCAAAAGTTGCATGTTTTTGGGCTTCTAGGTACCCGACTGCGATTTGTGAAAAGTTCGAAATTTGCGATTTGGCCCCTAAGTTTTTCTTCCTTATCTTCCCTTCTCCCTTTTCTCGGTTCATTCTCAGAACCGCAGAACGCAAGAAGCGTTCAGCTCCTGCGAGAGAGAAAAAGAGAGAAAGAGAGGGAAAGAGAGAGGGAGCTGAGGAGGGAAGCTGTGGAGCTTCGTTTTGCTCCGATCGGTTGCGGTGAATCGTCCCTTCTCCCTGAAGATCATCTTCTCCGTCGATTCGAACCAAAACCGCAGCTGGAGCTGCGTTTGTGGGGAAAACGGCCGAAGAATCGGGGTGCACGGTGCAGCCCCTGTTCGTTTTCTTGCTCCTTTCAGGTACGGTTTAGTCGTGTGGATCGTTTGTGATCGTTTGGTGTTATTTGCGCGAAGTTTGCCCGTCGATTCGTAAGAAATCGACTTCTGCAGGTCGTTTTTCTGTTCTGTCTGTGCGCGGTTTGGCCGAGTTTCCAAATCGGTCGGCCGAGTTCTTATTTAGGGCTTTTGTGCAACGTTTTCCGGATCGGCCGAGTTTCGTCTTGGATCGGCCGAGTTTCCTGAATTAGATATGCGAACAGGGATTTGGTCGGCCGAGTTTGGTTCTGATCGGCCGAGTTTCCTTTGTAGGTTTTCAAGCGGTGAGTTTGTCGGCCGAGATTGGTCGGCCGAGTTTCAGGATCTGGGAAGTGATCGGCCGAGTTTCATAGTGTTCGGCCGAGTTTCAAGTGGTGAGTGGCAGTTCATTTAGAAATCATTATTTAACTCATTTTAAATGCCTAATTGCTTCAGTAATAGTATGATAGGTTCATTGGAACTTGAAATGTGTAATATGAATGATATGAAAGAGAAAGTTTTGTGTTTTACAGTTATAATGCGTTATTTCAGTTATTTGTTAATCAAGTATAGACTTAGATGCCCTAACACCGTAGAACCCCTAACATGTGTCTGCAATTTAGGGGTGAAACTCGTGTTGCAACATTATCCGTGCGATGTCATGGAGACACGAGGATGGTAAGGCAGTGTCCAACAATAACGCGTGCTTGTGTCACGGTGGCACTGGAGGAAAGTGGGGGTTATTGCAACATTATCCGTGCGTGTGTCATGGAGATAACCCTGTGGACTCTCTATGTTTGCGTACTCAAACTAGAGGGGTCTAGAGCACTCAGAGTAGTGCCTTGAGGCCGTAGAGCCTGTGTTTCTGGCCGGAGAGCCAGGGGTCCTGTAGCAGAACAGGGCTGGAAGTCAGACTTAGCATTTCCCGGGTGTGTCGCTAAGTCTTGTACGGTGGGGCCGTAGCATGAACTTGCTGCGGATCTTTATATGCAGAGTACACTGCATATAATTAGGGCATAACAATAAAATGATTGAGTATTCACTTAGGATTCACAGTAAATTTATAAATCTGTCATTTTCTCTGAATTATATGATGATGGATAGAAATGTGATGGTTTATCTGTACAACTGTTATGTCAATAGAACTGCCCTGCTTAAACTGTATATCTGTTTATTTTCAGTTAATAAACCTGACGAGTTAATTATTGATAGCTATGTGAAATGTTATTCACTGAGCGAGTAGGCTCACCCCTCTACTCAAAAATTTTCAGGTCAGCACCAGCATCAGGTGTCGGAAGGATCGTATCATCCCAATGCTTAATAGATAGAAGGTTTGTAGTTAGTCTAGTTAGAGGTCTCTTAGTCCATTCCCCTCGATCTTCGGGACAAGATGTGAGTGAGAGAGAAAATATGTATAATGATGTAAATTAACTATTATGTTTTAGTTTATGTTGAACAATGTTTATGCTGTAGACTCGTTTAATTTCCTATCAGTTAATAGAAATGCTTCCGCAGGTTGTTTAGTTTTCATTTGCAGAAATATCTTTAATTGTTTTAAAAAGTAATGAATGGTTGGTTATGCGTTGATCTCACCTGCCGTGCCCTAATCCGGAGGTTTGTGCTTAATGTGAGGTTGGGGCGCGACATTGATAATCTGATCCAACTATCTGAATTCATATGAATCAATATGTATTATTGTTCTGTATTACCTTTAAGTCACAAAAGAGAGTTCACTATGTTGTTTTGAATTTTACTATTGTGCTACTCAAATAGCAAAATAGTCTTGAGTTGAAAGACTAGATCCAACAACAATTGTAAAATACTAAGATGGATTACTGGTATGAATGATTACAACTATCAGACACCTTTAATTAACATATTGTTTTCACATGTACACTGAAATCATACATAGAACCTATTTACATCCCTTAATATACCTTCAACAAATTATACTTCTAAAAACAATTTCACATATTACTAAAAGCCATTAAATTCTCTTATGTCTCTCTTCATTCATTACTACTTACTTTTTTCTACTTATCCTTCTCATTTTAATCATGTATGTTAAACATCCTTAAAATTGAAACATACAAGGTACAAATAGATTATTCATCATTCTTGCTATCACTGCAAGAATTTATTTCATATCACATCTCACTC
>CAVNZW010000095.1:209200-413200 GCA_963693085.1 Alisma plantago-aquatica
ATATTGTATTTCCCCTTTTGTTCAAAATACGCCTTTTATATTTCATATCTATTTCTTATCCTTTACTCTAAATCATTTCTATATTGTTTATCTCCCTTTCAGATTAACTACCTTTAAAACCTAGATTACTATCAATGCTAGTTTACATCTCATAGTGCAAATTTCATGATCTTGTTTTATAGAGATGCTAGTATTGAAGATCAAATCACTAGTGACATCCATTAAACTACTACAAGTCTAAACATTATAGGGTTTGGTCCTTACCAGTAGCATGTCGTTATTGTGATGTGACTTTATTCTCTTAATTTGGAATCCAAACTTTGGATCTCATAAGTTTTACTAAAGTCTTCCTTATCTTATCAATTGAATTTCCTTTCTCTTACTTTACCATTCAAATCAATTACATTCTCAATTTACCCTACTAGGGTTTCATCATCATATTGTGTGTCAATATTACATTCACTAGATGTCCCTACCATGGTGGTTATGCATTATATATGATTCATTTTCTTATCACTTAATTCCCATCTTGCTCTCATTAAGGAAGATATAAAAGAGAAGATGATTTTGAGACTTAGAATTCTTATATTCAAACATTCCCTTAAAACATTTCTCATCTGTAGGTTTAATTAGTTATCAATTGGGAACTTGACTAATTAGCACTTTCTTGAATCTCACAACCTCTTTCTTTTATAATCTATATTTCTCCATCATGTTTCAAACCCTTCCTTATTTTCCATAATCCTCTTACCATATACTACTCTTCCACCTGTCATATTTAACTTCTAATTTTCTCTTATGACCATGTTGCTTATTCATGTGTAGGATCATGTATACCATGTTGCACATATTTCTTTTTGTCCTTCTACTAATGTGAAGTTAAAATTCTAAATCAATATTCTCTCAATTAGCTTCACCTCATGTTTAATACATTACATAGTCATCATTTTAAATCAAACGGATCATACATGGGTCAAACTTAGTTTCTCTTTCAATCAAGTTTTCTCCTTCCTGAATATAGTCTACCTTTGTATGACTTATTCATTAGTTAAACTACAATTTTGTTCTTCTTTTAGAAACTAGTTTGTTGTTCTATAGAGACTTCAAATCCAAATTTAATAAGGATGAATGTATTAAGCTTTATAATAAAGGTATATATTCTATGCTATCAATTATATCATAATGCTCATTCCTTAATCAAGCTCATCATTTTTACATTTCTCTTTGTTTGAACTAAGTTTGTTGTTCTAGTCTTATGATTTACATGTTCATCCAATTCTCTTTACTTTAACTCTTCTGAAGACTCTTCACTTCTAAGTACTTATTGTATACTCAACTCTATTCTTCTATTTTTCCTTTGCTTTGGAGTGCACATAAGCATTATACTCGATTATATGATCCATTCATCATGATTGATTCTTACTATCTTGGCCCTTACATACATTTCTCATATGTTTCCCATATTTTATATTTAGAGTCCATATAATACTTATTATTTAACTTAATCAAAACCTTATGTCGTGTTCCTTTATTCCCAATTAAGGGTTTTTCATATGAAGCCCCAAAATTGGATCTCATATATCAGTTCCAACCGATTCTTAGCTATTCTAATATTTCCTATATATTTCATCATCTTAGTGTTTGTACATTCTCACTATGATGTGGGTCTAATTTTATCCAAAGTCTACTCTTATTATATTTTCAATAGGAGTCATTAGATACCAGTAACGCATCTTGCCAGTTGGACCAGGCCAAAGCTACAGTCCTGAAGCTAAGAGCTACTCAAGATTAACCAACTCCTATTAATATCAAACATGTGGAAAGAATATCCACATAGGTAAACTCATTTAAACATAACTTCCGGTCTACTTAATACAAAGAATATAAACAGTAACTGAATTACTTCATGATACACAACAATATAAAAGAACCATATATAATCTACATACTGATCATCTGAATTCATAGATATAACAACATTTCTATTGGTCTCCAATCAAAGAAGTAATATAAAGCAAGAGTTGTATCACATTCCATGTTTAATCTCTTACTCCTTCATTGGTTTTCGGTCTCCTAACCCTAAGATTTCTAGGGTTTCTATCTAGCCCATCCTTCCTCTGCATATCTGGCCAGGGCATCCAGAGAAGAATAGACAGAGTAGCTTGATACTGGTCAATTTAAGTATTCAGATACTAAGCCAGGGTATCCAAACACCCAAACTTCCCAGAGCTATCATCATAACATCTCCTATCTGCCACACTTATAACTCTGACTTTCTATCCTAATGGTCCCTGACAACTCAGCCAAAGCTCTGATACCAAAGCTGACATGCCCGCTTCCCACAATTAACACTAATCAAGAGATGTGGGCATGAGATTGTGATTTAATTAATACAAAGATCACTCCCAACTTTTCTTTTTTTCCTTTTGATTTCCTTTATTTCAAACTCTTTGTTTTCTCACATCCATTCACATAAACAAAGTGTATAAGAGAAATAAACTTTGATTACTCTAATATGATCTCAACATTAATGATACACATCCATACATTCATTCTATTTCTCATATTTCCATGTTGATACGACATGATAATCATACACATTCTCTCTTATTAAGGAAATAAAGATACAAATATCATTTACAATTCTCTCACATCTATACAAGGACCTAGATTGATAGGGACCGACTGAACTTAACTAATCTCATACTTAACTCATGTGGTATATCTACTTTGATACTTTGACCTTCTTCAAGTCTACATAATTAACCTTAAAATTTTTTAGTAGAGGGGTGAGCCTACTCACTCAATGAATGGTAAAACAATAATACATTCTAATGCACTGAATTAAACATTTATCTTTCTTGAATAACTGAAATGATAGCAAGATAGTAAATCATATTAAAAGACAAGATATTTAGAAATTTACAAATAGCATTGAAACCTTCATTATTAGAATAAACAAGTATAGAAACATAATCCTCACTATTTTCTTTTTGATTTTTCATTAACTTTAACTTTACATGACTACTAAACTCTTTATTAGAACTCAACTGAACTCAATTCTCTTTCTCTTTTACTTTTCCCCTAAACTCACTTGAATTGTACCATCTTAGCAAAATCCACTACTGCGTGACTCATTTTATGTTTATTAAATAGGTATGAAATATAGGAATTTACTATACTGAGCAGATCTAGAACAATACAGTTAAATAACAGGGAATGGCAATTTTACATTTAAAGAACAACTTTTGTAAAACGTATACTTGAAACTTCTTTCTGAACATAACTCTATTTGCTTATAATGATCTCTATAAACTGATACTAATCATCTTTTAACTTATGTTTTCTTCTTTTAGCTTATGCCTTGATCATATGTAGTTTACTCTACATATGAAGAATCATAGCAAACTACGATCTCATCGTACAAGACTTAGCTTAGAACCTGAGAAGCTAAGCATATAACTGAATCTGGGTCTGCTAGACTCGAACAATCATGTCTGACTAATGAAGCTAAACAACTAGCCTTTAAATAGACCTCTCCTCTAGGCTGAGTACACAGACGGAGGGTCTGAGACACTTTGTGGGCCTCATCTGGGTACACAGTGTGGGTACCTCTGGGTTACCACCGGGATCTCTGGTTCATGTTGGGTAATCTACCTTCTCTTAGGAGACTTCCTGAAGGGATTCATCTCCCCGCACACTCTATGGGTGCGTTCTGATCCCCGTATACCGGTCACTACCAGGGTGGATCATTTCCTCACACTTTTTGTTAGTAAAGATGACATACACATTGGAGAAGCTTACATAGATATATAATGATGAGATCATTCATCTGCATAGTATTCCAACTACCATTGTATCTGAAAGAGGTGATTAGTTCACCAGTAAACTTTGGGAATGTCTACACACAATTATCGATACATAGTTGAGGTTTAGTACAACATTTCACTCACATACAGATGGACAGTCAGAGAGGACAATCTAGATTCTAGAAGATATATTGAGAGCATGTGTTTTACAATTTTTGGGAAGTTAGGACATCCACCTTAGTTTGATAGAGTTTTCTTACAATAATAGTTATGAAAGGAATATTGATATGGCACATGTTACAAAGGTTGCTTATAAGTTGGAGCTACCACCCGAGTTTCACAGGTTGCATCCAGTGATCCATGTGTCGATGTTGAGGAACTTCCACCCTTACAAAGAGTTGGTGTTGTATCCATTGGAGTTTGAGCTAGATGAGGATATGTCTTATGTGGAAGGTCCTTTGTTGATCATGGATAGAAGGATCAAGAAGTTGAAGAAGAAGGAAAGCATGTTGGATAATGTTTTGTGGCTTCATCATGGCATAGAGGAAGCCACGTGGGATCTTAAGGAGCAGATGCTTAGGAAGTACCCATATTTTTCCGCATTGGATTTTGGGGGAGGGGGGAATCCTTTCTAGGGGTTTATGGTTCTAAGACTGCTTAGTTATTGAGTGTTCTTGCATTACTTAATAAGATGCTTAGAACCTTAATCTAATCCTTTGAGATGATTTTATAACATGTGACATATGTATGCTTCCAGTTTGGTCCAATTTGGTTGATGTTGGATCCACGCTTTCTTATTTTGGACCAAATTGCAATTTACCCAAGTTTAGGGGCTATCTTGTAATTTTTCACATCTGGAGTTTGTTTCTTGTTCCTTATCATAATGAGAGAGAGAATGATGCTATGGGGTTCCTTACTTGAACCATGGTTGATGATGTGACATCACATGGTAAGATTAGGGTTTGCTTGAGTTGCCTTATTGTTGAGTGTCGACCTTACTTGGGTTTTAAGTGTTGTGACTGCAACATCACTCTTGGATGAGTTTGCAACTACAACACATGCCCTAGGTGATGCTTTTTTGAACCTGGGCAATTTCGAGGTGGTTGGGTTGAAGGGGTTTCTCTTGTAGTGGTGTGATTTGACCTTGTTTCCTTTGGTGACCTAGTGTAGCGGTCGCTACATGGTCCACCTTGGTTTGTTGTGACCACAACAAGGTGTGTAGTGAACATAAGTGGTCACTAAACCACCTAGGTTATATCACTGTTTGATTCATGCAAATGCTTAGTGGTTGCATGGCTGTGTTTTTGGTGGACAAGTGTCCATTTGGTACCCTCTTGTGTTAACACCTCATACCTATCTTACCTCCATCTTGCCTTGTGTATATAACCTCACCCCTCTTCATGCAAGAAACCTTTTCCACCCTCCTTCTTTTCTACTCTCTTGTGATCATCTTTAAGCTGTATGGAACAAAGAAGAATTGTCTAGTTGCTTCGGTAGCCGATCAATCTTGCATGTTCTGTATAATCTACCTATGCTTATAATAGATGTTGGCAGAGATCCATATCTCTTGTTGGGACATTTGGTCTCACCATGTGGGTTTTTAGATCTTTTAGGTGGTCGTGCATGACGAGGTAGAGATTTTGTGGTTGAGGCTAAGTACCAAGAGGAGTAGTAATTGTTTAATGGTTAGACTTGTTGCTAGTGTTTTGCAGATGAGTCCTATATGTTATTCATGTACTCTCAGATCCTTGGAGGTGTTTTGTAGATGTTCTATGCCAAGAAAATATTTTGCTGGTATGACTTTGTTTTATATATATGGTATGCATGAATGAACAAGCAATCATATGTGACAATGTTATGGCCAAGGAGCTAGTGAACAATGTTATGTAATAACCTATTGGCATGAGATATGCAATACATGTGGTTTTGAGGACCTATATATGATATGCTTCCACTTGAGTGGATATGTGATATCATCTTTGATTTACCTTGTTTTGTGGTAGTGAGGTTTGTTAGGGATAATTTTGTGCTTTGTTTTGAGTATTCTCATTTTTGTGACATGAGTGTCTCACAAAAATTCTAAACGAATGATCACCTAGAGGAAGTGTAGTCGGCTTAAGGACATTTGATATGAATCAGAAGTCTTAATTATCTATGAATTATGGATAATGATGCAGTTTGAGTTTGAACTGATCAAACAATTAATGAGACCTTAAATGTAATTTTGAGAAAGAGAATCTAAAGTTACCATGTACACAGGTTCATAGTTGAGGGACATATCTTAGTTGAAGAAATGCAATGTCTCTTAATCTTGTGATTCCATCTGCCTTTCATATGTTTGATCCACCACCTTAAGATGATAAACTAAACTAAATTGTTTCCTCTCTATTGCATTACATAGCATAATAGGTGAGATGATTGCTAGGCTTTCTATTTTATTAGTTGTTGCATTAGTTACAAAATTTTAGAAAAAATGTGTGCATATCAACTAGTTGCATAACAAACCCATACAGATTGCATATATTTTTCATCTTGCATTCTTTCATCATTTTCTCATGATAATTTTCTTCTTTGAGAATAAAGTGAAGGGATACACATCCATACCCCTCAAAATGTAAAAAAATGATTTGTTATAGTGAACCTCGAGCATACTCTTCAACCATGCTAGAACAATGGCCCAATGAAAAAAATAAAGAATTTTTTAATAAAATAACGGGGAAGAAAAGGATACCCTAAGCTCAGTTTTGTCTAATTATTCAACAAGACAAGAGAATAGCTACATGATGTAGTCTACACTCATCAATCATATGAAACTTTTCGTGCGTGCATCATAACACCTAACATAGTAGGCATTGGGATTCATGCATTTTTTACTTCCTTCATGTTGTAGGTTCATTATGCTTATTTTTGCATGAATGATTCAAAAGTTACTTGTGATTTGTCATAAGGCATGTACTTCATTCCAATTATTTCTCTTATTGGTAGGCCACAAATATGATTAATTCCCTCATTCATTCTTGTAACGGGAACTGCTTCGAATTAGTTTGGTAGATAGAAAAGAGCAATGTATATAGGGAATCACATGATGCACCAAACAAATGCCTAATAGACTATGATATTGACTGTTCTATTGATAGGGTTTCACTTATCTAAGGGTAGATATCTTTAAGGAATATTTTTCGTCACTTAAGAGTTGTTGTTTGTTGAGTGGTCAGTATGGACCGGTTTGGGACCACCAGGTGGGGGTCGTTGAGAAATGAAGTCCATATTAATTGTCCTTTTTCTTACTTGTCTCAAATAGATCTCAGGGTAGAGTAGCTCGAAGGCAAGAAACATCTAAGCTTAGTATATTTTGATGTGTTGAATATTAGTCATTTTTCACATGCTATTTTATTATGGATTATGTGCACATTTGCTCATTTTGATGTTAGTTGTGCATAGTTTATCATTATTGATAAGTGAAATACATTTGCATCAAATATTTTCCATTTCTACCATTTCGTATTAACTTATCATAAATTATGGACTTATGTTTTTCGTTGTTGAATTTCAGGTAAACTGACAAGTCCTGGATCAACTCGGTGCTACCGATAACATTGTTGGAGGTACTGAAAATAGAAGACAAGAATAGATATGAGTCAAAGAAACTTGGTTGCATCTATTGAAGAATCAATGCAACTGACATGATCAATAGTAACACAACGAAAGTGGTTTAATGCCACCAACATCCTATCAGTGGTAGCAAATTATACCTGGAAAATTGTTTGGGGATGTCAGGGATCAACTCGGTCCCATCAATGCCTCAGTCGATAATATCGACATTTCACATGAAGTTGAAATTTGATAGAGGACATAGTGCCACCAACATCCTGTCATTGGTACCGAATGATCATGATCATATGAGATTAAAGATGGTGCTTAATCCAATAGCCATGACTTAATGAGGCCCTAAGTCAATCCTATGACTAGGCAAGATTTTGGCCAGACCTAATAATGATGTTAAAGTTAGTTGCATGATAGAAGGGAGTTGTGAATAGAGATAGGATGGGAGAAAGATACATTCTAGATTATTCAAGCACATCTAGATGACATATTTGTAGTTGAAAGAGAGCAAATTACTGTGTTTGTTAAAGGGGATCAATGAATCATCTTCTCTAGGGGTATTCATTGATTCTTCAATGTTTTCCTCATCTTTCCTTTCTCCATCTATTTGTATGGCAACCAAAAATCGTGTAGGATTAATCCCCTAATCCCTTAGGACCTGGGAGTAGCCTGGTTATGCATTGTAATTGATAATTATGAGTTAATATCTATGTTTCCCAAATTTATGGGCATAACTCTAAAATTTCTTCATGAATTAACTGTGGTTAATTACTATAGTTGATTATTTTTACCGTTAATTTCTTTGAGAGAGAGATTAAGGGTTGGACAGGTCGTAGAATTACATAGCCTACATAGAGCCTTGAGAGAGGGCTTATGGATATGAAAAGTATAGTCCAGAGTTATCGTTAAAGTAACTAACTAGTAATTAAATCACTACAAGAATGGGATTTGTATTACATTAGGTAGTAAATTACGATGCTAGAGTGGGTAATTCTTCTTGGTCCACGGTTAATATAACTGAATATTGATAATTAAAGGTAATTGAAGTATAAACCATGGTGAAACTATATTCTAAGGGAATCCATTCCAACTCTGATAACAACCTCAAAAAATTAATTTAGTTCTTGCAGTTATCAATTAATCAATCGATCACCCATTTCACTAGGTCTAGTTGATTGAGTCATAGTTAGTAGTACTCTTTGGATCCAAATTTTCTCATGTTTGATATCTAGGCCTCTTTTGGCATATATTACTTTGGTATGTTCACTTGATTTTAATACATGTAGTAAACACGCATTAGTTCCCCCTTCCTACCTGAGGTAGGAGACGGGTTCTACACCATCTAATCCCCATCATTTAGTCTAGTTCTGCCACTAATAATTAAAAATAGCAAACTATAGCCAGAATAGGATTTGTATTAAAGTGAGATCTAAATAATTACATTATTTCTTTCCCAATCAAATTGAGGGCCCAACAAATTCCAATCATTATGAAATTTGAAACCTAGGCGAATTAATATGTGTAGATTCCAATTTTGGAATTAGATTTCACTTTTGAAAACATGTACCATTTTATTTAATTCTTTTCTATCATATCACATATTTTCTTTCTTTACTGAATTTGAGGTATCTAGAAAGACCAAAGAGATGGGAAACTTGGCCTATAAGAAAATTAAAACATGTTGAATATGATTTTACAATTACTTTTCCCTTTATGGGTTTATTTATCATGTTATTTAATATTTTGGGATTTAATATGCAGTTTCTCTCCTAAACCATACTAGGATAAATAAGTTTGTTCAATTAGTCTAAAATTTGACATAGACTAATTTTGATATATGGATTTTGAATTTGGTGTTTATGTCTACTTTTAAGTTATTTCATAATTTGTTTAACACTTTTTAGTTTTTCTCATATTTTCTCACACAAAAGAATTCAAGATATCTAGTATTGCTTATTTAATGTGAAACTTGGCATCCAACCAAATTGGGACCTAAGGAATACATTTTCATCATTATATTTCTCTTTTGGGATATGTTTTTATGTGTTATGGAACCATTAGGATTTTTGACATATTAACATTGATTTTATCCAAATATTATACCTTTATTATCAACACTTAATGGAATCTTATTAATATACATTTTTACAAAAGAGTTGTATATTTTTCTTAGACATGAAATTACAAAGATTAGTTATTTCACCAATAATTTCCATTAATTTCATATTTATTTATATTGTAGGACATTATTATTTTTTATGAACATGGAATTACCACTTCTTACTCCAAAGCATATTAGTCATTTTTATTTAGCCATTATGTTAGTTAGAAAATATGTGACATATTTTCTGATTGAATTTACATGTTGGAACATAATTAAGTTATTATGTAAATTTCTATCCTTGTTTTATGAAATCTAGGGAACTATCCTCACTTGCCTTGTAACCATAGAATAGGGTAGGTTATGGTTTATTAGAATACTCCACTACTTAAAAAGATTCCATCCTCAGAATCTGATCATCCATACATTATACATCACCTATACTCCACCCTTTAAAAGGTTTTACCTAACAAGTCAAACAACCCTATAGGTACAAAGGATAGTCTCTTGTTCTACATTATGTTCATCTTCAAGGGTTTTATGCAATATGAAAACATATCTTTAAAGTCTAACTAAAATATTATGTGTTATATTCATCATGGTCTTCTTCGTTAACTTCAAGGCCATCCAAAGCAAAAGCTCTTCTAGCATGTCTCTCAGCAGGCCCTCTTCCATTATTATTGCCATTATTTTGAGGAGGTTCCTGAGGGTATTGTTGTTGAGCCAGTGTACGCCCATCACAAATTTGGGGGCATATAGTTCATATATGACTAGGCTCATTGCAATGATGAGATATAATTTGATACTAGGGTCAAGGCCTTTCTTGCTTTCCACCATGAGAGCACTTCCCAAGATGATGGTAACCATTACACTTAGCACAAATGCCCCTCTTCTAATCATCACCTGAGAACTTCCTTTTTTTATCATGTTCCTTAGGTTGATATCCTGGATAAGACTCAACATCTAAAGATTTATCAACCATATGTTGAAAAGTTAAGGGAAGATATGGAACAAGAGCATGGCACACATTGTAGTTAAGTCCGTGCAAGAATAGATCTGCCCTACGATCCTCAATCAATCCAAAAGCATAATGTTCAAGCATCTAAAACTATTATACATATGTAAATACAAACAGTGAACCTTGATTTAGACCATAGGATTCGACTTCCTTCTTGAGAGCAGTAGTGTGGATGTAGTTTCTACAAAACATTGCCAAAAATTTCTCCCAAATCATAGTAGAGATGTCACAAGCCCTTGTTATACCATTCCTCTAGGCACACACTGATCCATCCAATACATAAGAAGAAAAGTTGACCTTATGGTGCAGAGAGCATGTGTGGCAACACATCCCATTATCACACCGATAACGAGGTGTTACGCGAAAACGTGCGGAAAACACCATAACCACAGATTATCAAAAACACGGGTTAATTAAAACCGATTGCGAAAAACGGATAAACGGTGAAACTATTACTTTCCAGTCCATATCCTGCACAGAAACATGTCATATAAATATACACAAGATCTGATACGTGTCCACAGCTCAGGAACAGCTGTTCATCTATCGCATGAGTTCACCACCTGTTCATATACATAAAGGCCCACATCCGGCCAACAGCAGGATATACAGATATCATCGTGAAACAATCGTCAAAACACTGCCAAGGACCTGAGAGTACAGGGATGACTCTAGACTCTACTACAAAACATCCAAAACAACAGCATGTCCAACGCTTGCCTTCTACTGTTCCTCAAGCTGCTCGTCCGCAACACCACAACCACGACCACGTCTACCTCGACCACCTAAAGAGGGTGAAAACCAGCAGGGTGAGACAATTGAACAATTATCCCAGCGGGAAACATAGCTCCCCACCGCAACTATAGAACCTCAGCAAAAATAATTATAACAACAAACTATAACGTGAGCAGATATATCAGAAGCAGTTATATATAGATGTAGCAAGATCATTCTTACCGACAAACATAGTTGTACTAAAACTTATAACCATATGTCCTTCAAAAGAATATGATTATCAAGATAAGGTATATCAACATGTAACAGGATTATTAGAACAGAATATAATGTCACATAACCTGATTATCAAGATAAGACAGATTACCACATGACCTGCAAGATATAACAGAGATATTACACAAACAAGGCCTCAACCAATGTTTCGTGTTTGATTTGATCAGTAAATACTAAACGGCTGTATTACGTGTTATTATGCCCTGAGGATTTGAACCGTACCATTCAAATCCAACCTTCGGTTACGAAACCCAAACCGGTGCCAAACAAGGTCAATGGAAGAGTTAGACTCCACGACCTCCCACCTCATGGTCAGTACATGAGTACAACACAAGCAGGACCACAGTCACATGCTGAAGTGGTCTAAGCCACAGGGTTAGCTCCACAGGCTACCCATTCTCTAGCCCGCCTTGGTACAGGTCACAGCGCTAGTAAAACTGAGCCACGGGCCTGTTCACCGTGCTCTGAGCCATGAACGCATTCATGCTCCATACATCACATATCCTGAGCCATGGGCCTGCTCACCATGCTCTAAACACATATCTGAGTCTGCAACTGAAGTTACACTCTTACCTCCTCATTTTCAGGCTAGGAGTAACCTACACATATTCAACAATATGCGCTTCTAGGTTAACACGTAGGAAAACCCGTTTCACCATCACCAAGTCCTGACGATGATGGATCTATGACCAGGGCAAACTACATGATATATTTCACTCTGATTAATTAGTATCTTTTAGATGGATTGCAGGATCCAACCAAGTTGTATAACATGCAAAGATATAACAGAAAGTAAAGAACATTATATTATAATCTATTCATATCAACTTGATCCATCTTAAGGATCCAACATCACATGTTATCACTTGGCATCTTTCCAACCATCCAGATCCATCTCAATGATCATCACATACCACAGGGTCTCAACCCTTCATCATGTACTGTCACTGCCTCTTAAGGCTCACATCATCATCATGGGGCCATCACATCACATACACAAACTTATGGGGCAATTATCAAAGTAATGTTACTCATTACATATGTCACATAGCCCTTTCATGGCTAAGTCATCACCTGCAAAGTTAAGGTATGCAATAATTGTAGATTCAACATAAGGAATATGCTCACTATCATGAAATATCCTTCAAGATAATCTACTTATCAATATTACAATCATTTGGTAATCAAGGGCATCAAGTACATCATTATTCAAACCATACTGATGCTTACCCTAAATCTCAGGATTATACAAGCAATCCAGGTATATAGAAATCATGTTGAGTTTACCGAACCAACACTAGTATTAACAAGGTCATTACTATGTCATCAACTATTGTCATCTTTATCATGAAGAAACCTTCAATATAACTGTCACTTAGCATCTTTATGACAATCATTATTATAATAAAACAAACTACTAGTGTAACTATCATCATCCTCACAATCATTACTAATTTAAGCATAAAGGTCACATCATGCACCTAATACATTAGGACGAACATCTTTGTTACTATCATTAGCATCCTATTTATTTGCAAGGTATCATATATATATTGTTGATATCACAAACGCTACCATTGTTTATTGGTTAATGTATAAGCATCCACTTCTATCACATGAGGGACCGTCACCAAAGAAACTCATACCCTCACTAAAGCTTCACGACCCTCACTTAACACTTAACCAAACCTATCGTCCAACATGGTATCGGCCACCACATCACCAACCCTATCGGCCACCACATCACTAAACCTATCGGCCACCACACTCAAGCACACAGGGTAGGGTATCGTCCAACATGCTATCGGCCATCAACCATATCGGCCAATCATGGGCACAAGGCATGACGCCCGCCAATCTTGTCGGCCAACACACTAAGCTCACTCTATCGCCCATCATGGGCAAGGGTATCGTCCAACATGCTACTAACCCTATCGGCCATAAGGCACATCAGCCTATCGTCCCACAAAGAACCCTGCTATGTCGTGCAACATGAGAGCAAGGGTGTTTCCCAACACCAAGAGCATCATATCGTTCAACTTAAGGGCAAGTGTGTCGCCCAACACACTCACAAGGAAGGGTATCGCCAAACCCTAGGTCATCACCTACCCCCAACACAAGAGACTTCAAACCCTAGAAAGCAAAGGTGCTCAAGGAAACCCTAAACCCTAAGGGGGATATCGGCCACCAGGGTACACTAGCAAGGTACAAAAGCAAGGAGCTAAGCTAGTCCACTAACATGCATAAGATCAAGCAAGAGGTAAAGGAGTTAGGGTTAGAAGCTATGCAACCCGCCTTAAGCTCCAAGGAAGAAGATGCACTTTGAGCTCCAAGGTTGTCGGCCACCAAAGCTCCAAAGCACTTCAGGGTCCAAAGCTATCGTCCACCAGGCTGCTCCAGGAAGGTGTATCGGCCACCACTTCAGCTCCAAGGAAGTGTATCGGCCAACACAAGCAAGATGGAGAGGGGTATCGTGCACCAAGGGTGGAGGGGAGACCAAAGGACCAAAGGAGACTAAGGCAAGGAGAAGAGCTACCTATATAGGAAGAAGGGGAGGAGAAAACAAGGTACAACCATGCTATGTGTCGCCCACCCAAGGGACACTTGTCCTAGGGTTCCATCCAACACATTAGCAAGGCAAGAGACACTTGTCCAAAACATGCACCAAGGGTCCACCACACCAGACCAAGCATCTTGGGCGACACAGGCAGCAGCTCTGCTGGGCGACACACCAGCCTGCTGGGTGACACACCAGCCTGCTGGGCGACACACCACTTGCACTGGGCGACACAAGGCTCAAGCAAGCCCAAACAAGGAACTCCAAGGCCCAAACAAGCTCAACTCAGGCCCAAAGAACTCAAACAACAAGCCCAAACCTTCCTCTCAACCCTAAAGGAAGCAAAGAGGGAAAACTTCTCACAAGATGGCAAACTTGCACACAAAACCCTAGACTTGGGTTATTTACAAGTAGCCCCTCGAACTCTTCAACAAAGCTCAACAAAACCCTAATCACCACTCAAAGGTGATTAGCGAGCACCAAACCACTAAGGTTAAGCAAAACAAATAGGGTAAACCCTAAACGCAGGTCAGGGTCCTTACAGCCATAAACCTCTATAAAAGGATTTCGTCCCCGAAATCCGAAGAGAAAAGCGAGGGATACTTCCTCCTCATCTCTTCCTCAAGTTCCCACGTGACTTCCTCAACACCACGGTGATGCCAAAGAACCTTCACAAGAACCAAATCCTTCCTCTTCAGCTTCTTGACTCTTCTGTCAAGGATCATCATAGGACCCTCTTCATAAGTCACATCTCTGTCAAGCTCAACCTCAACTGGCTGTATCACTGTCCATGTATCTGGATGGCTTTTCTTCAGCATACTGACATGGAACACTGGATGTAACCTGTGCAACTCTGGAGGCAACTCTAACTCGTAAGCCACCTTGCCAACACGTGCTATGACTGAGTAAGGCCCCATATATCTGGGAGCTAACTTACCCTTCCGTCCAAACCTCAGCACACCTTTCCACGGAGAGACTTTAAGATACACCTTGTCTCCCACCTGGAATTCCAAAGGTCGTCGGCGATTGTCTGCATAAGACTTCTGCCTGTCTTGAGCCGCTTTCAACTGTTGTTGTATCACCTTGATCTTTTCCTGTCGTTTGGTGTACTAACTCAGGGCCCAAAAGCTGATATTCACCTGATTCATACCAACACAAAGGAGATCTGCACTTCCTCCCATACAAAGCCTCATAGGGAGCCATGTCAATGCTCCGCTGATAGCTATTGTTGTAGGCAAACTCTATCAAACTGAGATGTACGTCCCAACTGCCTAGGAACTGCAAAACACAAGCACGAAGAAGATCCTCCAAAGTTTGAATAGTCCTCTCAGACTGTCCATCTGTCTGCGGGTGGAAAGCGGTACTGAACTTCAACTGCGTTCCCATCACCCTGTGCAACTGTTCCCAAAAATGACTTGTAAACTGAGGACCTCTATCAGAAACTATCGTTGCTGGCACACAATGCAAACGAACTATCTCATCCACATATACTCGAGCGAGCTTCTCAGCTGTATACATGGTTTTTACAGGTATGAAATGGGCAGACTTTGTCAATCTGTCCACTATCACCCAAATGGAATCATGATTCCTAGTTGTCTTGGGTAGACCAACTACGAAATCCATGGTTATATGATCCCATTTCCACTGTGGTATAGGCAAAGGTTGCAACGTACCTGCCGGCCTTTGATGCTTAGCCTTGACTTGCTGACACACCGCACACCTAGCCACAAACTCAGCTACATCTTTCTTCAGGCTGGGCCACCAATATAAGTCCTTCAGACTATGATACATTTTGGTGACGCCTGGATGCATAGCATACATCGACGTGTGTGCTTCCTCGAGCACCAACTTCCTCAGATTATCAGCATCTGGAACCACCATCCTATTATGATAGCAAACCACTCCATCCTCGGACTCATGGAACCCATCACACTTTTCGCTGCCAAACTCTGATCTGATTAGCTGTATCGTATCATCCGTTTGTTGTGCATCCTTGATCTGTTGTCTCAACGTGGGCTTGATTTGCATCTGTGCTAAAAGTCCAGCTAACAAGGAAACCTCCATCTGCACGTTCATCTGTCGTAAGGAGACTAACATGTCCCGCCTATGGCATACCAAGGAACTCATCTGTGCCTTCTTGGGAGTAGAAGACTTTCTGCTAAGCGCTTCTGCTACCACATTCGCCTTACCAGGATGATACTCGATAGTGCAATCATAATCATTGATCAACTCCATCCACCGACGCTGTCACATATTCAACTCTTGTTGTGAGAAGATGTACTTCAGATTCTTGTGATCTGTAAAGATCTGACACACTTCCCCATAAAGATAGTATCTCCAAATCTTTAACGCATGAACCACTGCTGCCAGCTCCAAATCATGGGTCGGATAGTTCTCCTCGTGTTTCTTAAGCTGTCGCGAAGCAAAAGAAACCACATGATCCTCCTGCATCAGCACACAACCCAAAACTTTCTTGGACGCATCACAGAAAACAACATAACCTTTTCCAGATTCTGGCAAGATCAACACTGGAGCACTGGTTAGCTTTTCCTTCAAACTTTGGAAAGCTTGCTGACATCGATCATTCCAAACAAAAGGTACATCCTTCCTGGTCAACTTGGTCATCGGTAGAGCTATCGAACTGAAGTCCTTGATAAACCTCCGGTAGTATCCTGCTAGACCAAGGAAACTACGAACTTCCGTCGGCGTCTTCGGTTGTTCCCAATCCGCAACAGATTCCACTTTCTTCGGATCTACTTTAACTCCTTCAGCAGATATCACATGACCTAAGAAAGTCACTTCATCCAACTAGAACTCACACTTACTAAACTTAGCATACAACTGATGTTGACGAAGGAGAGTCAACGCTTGACGAAGATGTTGCTCATGCTCTAGCCGATTCCGACTATAGATCAAGATGTCGTCTATAAAAACTACAACAAACTGATCTAAGAACGGACGAAACACTCTGTTCATCAGGTCCATGAAAGCAGCAGGTGCATTGGTTAACCCAAACGGCATAACCACAAACTCAAAATGACCATACCCCGTCCTAAAGGCTGACTTTGGTATGTCATCCGCCTTTATCCTCAACTGATGATATCCAGACCGTAGATCGATCTTCGAAAACACTATAGCACCACGCAATTGATTGAACAGGTCGTCTATCCTCGGCAACAGGTACTTATTCTTGATCGTGACCTTGTTCAACTGTCGGTAGTCTATACACAACCGCATCGAACCATCCTTCTTCTTAACGAACAACACGGGAGCACCCCAAGGTGACGTGCTCGGTCTGATGAAACCTTTCTCCAACAACTCTTGTAACTGCTTCTTCAACTCTACCATCTCTGCTGGAGCCATCCTATAAGGTGTCTGTGCAATCAGCTGTGTTCCCGGAACCAGATTGATCTCAAAATCGACCTCTCGGGGTGGAGGGACACCAGGAAACTCCTCGGGAAACACACCTGCAAACTCTCGGACCACGGACACTTCTTCAAGGTTAAGGCCTTTCGCCTTGGTATCCACAACGGTATCCACAACGTGAGCTAAGAACGCCTCACATCCTTGTCGCAACAACCTATCTGCCACCATAGCTGACACCAGACACGTCGGAAGAATCTTCCTATCTCCCTGGAAGATCCACTTCTCTCCAGCAACATCAAACACCGCTTGCTTGGAACCACAGTCCAAGACAACCTTATACTTCTCTAAGGTATCCATCCCAAGGATAACATCGAAACCATGCATATCAAGTGGTATGAGATCCACCTGAATGCTGTGTCCCGAGAAAGACAAGACACAAGATGGACACTCTTCTCGAAGCAAAGAGGAACCATCAAGAGGGGTTTCTAACAACAAGCTATCCTTCTTACAACTAACAGGTAGATGACAGTTTTCAAGCATACAACAGGCGATAAAAGAGTGTGTAGCACCCGGGTCAACCAGAACAGATATAAAGCAAGAAGAAGACATATCATAATGAAATAACTCCATCTGTCCTGTCACCACTCGCGGGTTGACTATCTCCTCTGGCTGATTCATGGCATAGAATCGAGCCGTAGCTTGCTGTCCACGACCTCTTCTCCCTTGAGCAGACGATCCAGCTTGAGACGCTTGACCGCGTCCTCGTCCTCTGCTACCACTGGGCTGTGGTCTCTCAGACTTCTAGAAACTCTGCCTCGGTTGCTGCGTCACTTCAACATCTCTATTCGGGCAATTGAACTTCCAATGCCCGACTTGTCCACAGAGATGACATGCTCTATTGTCAACTCGTGGCCTAGATGGCCCTGTCACTGCCACAGAAGCTGAACTGTGCACCTTAGATGGTGAAGAAACATAACCTTTTCCCTTACTCGGAGACCACTGAGATGGTACACCAGCACTTCTCATCACTGAAGGTGCTGAAAACCTGGGTTTCTTGAAGCCACCAAACCTTTGTCCTTGAAACTGAGCAGGTCTTTTAAGAGACACCGACTCTCTTTTCTCCCGTACTGTCCTCTCAATCCGTAGAACTGATTCCACAAACGTAGCAAACCGCTCTCGGTTTTCCAGCGCAGACACAGGGGTTGTCAACTCAGCACTCAAACCCTTCTCGAAACGTCTGATCCGTTCATCATCTGTCACCGCCATGTGAGGACAGAACCTCAACGGATCCATAAACTTAGCTTCATACTCGGTGATGTTCATCGTTCATTGCCGCAACTTCTCAAACTGACTGATCTTCTCAACCAGGTACGTCTTCGGAAAGTATCTGGTGACGAACTCGCGTCGAAACACTTCCCAACAGATCACCTCACCAGGCCGCTTCTCTTCTTCGATGGTCCACCAGTGACCAGCACTACCCTTCAAAAGGTAGACAGCATGCTTTACTTTGTCTGCTTCGGGGATGTCAAGGATCCGGAAAGCCTTTTCAAGACTCGTCAGCCACAGATCTGCATCCGCTGGATCAGCCGTTCCAGCATAATCCGAAGCTCCGACTCGGCGAAGCCGCTCAAAGGTCTTCCCAATACCCGATGCTTCTCCATGGGGAACCTGTGCTCGCGGAGGAGGCACTGGTAATCGCTCAACCATGAGATTCATCGTAGCCATTAACTGCCCCATAAGCTGTTGGTAGGCAGGGTGTTCAAGTATGGCTGGGTCAGGTTGGGGGACCTCAGGCACCTGATCTTCATGTGCCCGTCCATCTGCTCCATCAACCGATGCAGCATCACTATGCTCAGGAGCATGTTCTTCGTAGTTTCCAGACATCTTGGCTTTTCTTCTGCTGAAGGCAGAAGATTTTTGTAAGATATCCTGGAAACTCATAAGAACAGACTCACCCTAGTCCTAGATCCCTGTAGACTTAGCGAACCTAAAGCTATGATACCAAACTTGTGGCAACACATCCCATTATCACACTGATAACGAGGTGTTACGCGAAAATGTGCGGAAAACACCATAACCACAGATTATCAAAAACACGGGTTAATTAAAACCGATTGCGGAAAACGGATAAACGGTGAAACTATTACTTTCCAGTCCATATCCTGCACAGAAACATGTCATATAAATATACACAAGATCTGATACGTGTCCATAGCTGAGGAACAGCTGTTCATCTATCGCATGAGTTCACCACCTGTTCATATACATAAAGGCCCACATCCGGCCAACAGCAGGATATACAGATATCATCGTGAAATAATCGTCAAAACACTACCAAGGACCTGAGAGTACAGGGATGACTCTAGACTCTACTACAAAACATCCAAAACAGCAGCATGTCCAACGCTTGCCTTCTACTGTTCCTCAAGCTGCTCGTCCGCAACACCACAACCACGACCACATCTACCTCGACCACCTAAAGAGGGTGAAAACCAGCGGGGTGAGACAATTGAACAATTGTCCCAGCGGGAAACATAGCTCCCCACCACAACTATAGAACCTCAGCAAAAATAATTATAACAGCAAACTATAACGTGAGCAGATATATCAGAAGCAGTTATATATAGATGTAGCAAGATCATTCTTACCGACAAACATAGTTGTACTAAAACTTATAACCAGATGTCCTTCAAAAGAATATGATTATCAAGATAAGGTATATCAACATGTAACAGGATTATTAGAACAGAATATAATGTCACATAACCTGATTATCAAGATAAGACAGATTACCACATGACCTGCAAGATATAACAGAGATATTACACAAACAAGGCCTCAACCAATGTTTTGTGTTTGATTTGATCAGTAAATACTAAACGACTGTATTACGTGTTATTATGCCCTGAGGATTTGAACCGTACCATTCAAATCCAACCTTCGGTTATGAAACCCAAACCGGTGCCATACAAGGTCAATGGAAGAGCCAGACTCCACGACCTCCCACCTCATGGTCAGTACATGAGTACAACACAAGCAGGACCGCAGTCACATGCTGAAGTGGTCTAAGCCACAGGGTTAGCTCCACAGGCTACCCATTCTCTAGCCCGCCTTGGTACAGGTCACAACGCTAGTAAAACTGAGCCACGGGCCTGTTCACCGTGCTCTGAGCCATGAACGCATTCATGCTCCATACATCACATATCCTGAGCCATGGGCCTGTTCACCATGCTCTAAACACATATATGAGTCTGCAACCAAAGTTACACTCTTACCTCCTCATTTTCAGGCTAGGAGTAACCTACACATATTCAACAATATGCACTTCCAGGTTAACCCGTAGGAAAACCCGTTTCACCATCACCAAGTCCTGACGATGATGGATCTGTGACCAGGGCAAACTACATGATATATTTCACTGTGATTAATTAGTATCTTTTAGATGGATTGCAGGATCCAACCAAGTTGTATAACATGCAAAGATATAACAGAAAGTAAAGAACATTATATTATAATCTATTCATATCAACCTGATCCATCTTAAGGATCCAACATCACATGTTATCACTTGGCATCTTGCCAACCATCCAGATCCATGTCAATGATCATCACATACCACAAGGTCTCAACCCTTCATCATTTACTGTCACTGCCTCTTAAGGCTCACATCATCATCATGGGGCCATCACATCACATACACAAACTTATGGGGCAATTATCAAAGTAATGTTACTCATTACATATGTCACATAGCCCTTTCATGGCTAAGTCATCACCTGCAAAGTTAAGGTATGCAATAATTGTAGATTCAACATAAGGAATATGCTCACTATCATGAAATATCCTTCAAGATAATCTACTTATCAATATTACAATCATTTGGTAATCAATGGCATCAAGTACATCATTATTCAAACCATACTGATGCTTACCCTAAATCTCAGGATTATACAAGCAATCCAGGTATATAGAAATCATGTTGAGTTTACCGAACCAACACTAGTATTAACAAGGTCATTACTATGTCATCAACTATTGTCATCTTTATCATGAAGCAACCTTCAATATAACTGTCACTTAGCATCTTTATGACAATCATTATTATAATAAAACAAACTACTAGTGTAACTATCATCATCCTCACAATCATTACTAATTTAAGCATAAAGGTCACATCATGCACCTAATACATTAGGACGAACATCTTTGTTACTATCATTAGCATCCTATTTATTTGCAAGGTATCATATATATATTGTTGATATCACAAACGCTACCATTGTCTATTGGTTAATGTATAAGCATCCACTTCTAACACATGAGGAACCATCACCAAAGAAACTCATACCCTCACTAAAGCTTCACGACCCTCACTTAACACTTAACCAAACCTATCGTCCAACATGGTATCGGCCACCACATCACCAACCCTATCGGACACCACATCACTAAACCTATCGGCCACCACAGTCAAGCACGCAGGGTAGGGTATCGTCCAACATGCTATCGGCCATCAACCATATCGGCCAATCATGGGCACAAGGCATGACGCCCACCAAGCTTGTCGGCTAACACACTAAGCTCACTCTATCGCCCATCATGGGCAAGGGTATCATCCAACATGCTACTAACCCTATCGGCCATAAGGCACATCAGCCTATCGTCCCACAAAGAACCCTGCTATGTCATGCAACATGAGAGCAAGGGTGTTGCCCAACACCAAGAGCATCATATCGTTCAACTTAAGGGCAAGTGTGTCGCCCAACACACTCACAAGGAAGGGTATCGCCCAACCCTAGGTCATCACCTACCCCCAACACAAGAGACTTCAAACCCTAGAAAGCAAAGATGCTCAAGGAAACCCTAAACCCTAAGGGGGATATCGGCCACCAGGGTACACTAGCAAGGTACAAAAGCAAGGAGCTAAGCTAGTCCACTAACATGCATAAGATCAAGCAAGAGGTAAAGGAGTTAGGGTTAGAAGCTATGCAACCCGCCTTAAGCTCCAAGGAAGAAGATGCACTTTGAGCTCCAAGGTTGTCGGCCACCAAAGCTCCAAAGCACTTCAGGGTCCAAAGCTATCGTCCACCAGGCTGCTCCAGGAAGGTGTATTGGCCACCACTTCAGCTCCAAGGAAGTGTATCATCCAACACAAGAAAGATGGAGAGGGGTATCGTGCACCAAGGGTGGAGGGGAGACCAAAGGACCAAAGGAGACTAAGGCAAGGAGAAGAGCTACCTATATAGGAAGAAGGGGAGGAGAAACCAAGGTACAACCATGCTATGTGTCGCCCACCCAAGGGACACTTGTCCTAGGGTTCCAGCCAACACATTAGCAAGGCAAGAGACACTTGTCCAAAACATGCACCAAGGGTCCAGCACACCAGACCAAGCATCTTGGGCGACACAGGCAGCAGCTCTACTGGGCAACACACCAGCCTGCTGGGTGACACACCAGCCTGCTGGGCGACACACCACCTGCACTGGGCGACACAAGGCTCAAGCAAGCCCAAACAAGGAACTCCAAGGCCCAAACAAGCTCAACTCAGGCCCAAAGAACTCAAACAACAATCCCAAACCTTCCTCTCAACCCTAGAGGAAGCAAAGAGGGAAAACTTCTCACAAGATGGAAAACTTGCACACAAAACCCTAGACTTGGGTTATTTGCAAGTAGCCCCTGGAACTCTTCAACAAAGCTCAACAAAACCCTAATCACCACTCAAAGGTGATTAGCGAGCACCAAACCACTAAGGTTAAGCAAAACAAACAGGGTAAACCCTAAACACAGGTCAGGGTCCTTACAGCATGACATTCCATCAAAAGTTTTCTCTATGCATAATACAATCATCAACCTTATTTACCATCTTCAATTTACCTTCACCCTTGAAGTAGGGTGGTTGCATCTTCATGAAGTCGATAAAAAATACTCATTCAACTTATCATCCATAGTAGGGGTGCTCAACCTTCCTGCCATAGTTGTGTGAGAAATTGTCATAGCAAGGCTAGATCTTGTTCACGAGAGATAGTAGAATCTACATTAGCAACAACAGATGTCGGGGTATCCTGACCCACTAAAGGTTTACTGCCATATGGAGGGGTAACTTGAGACACTAGAGGTGTAAATGGAGGATCCATCCATGACATTTCATACTTTGGATTCTGAGGTGTCTCATAACTAGCTAGGTTATCAATAGATGCGTTATCTCTAGCCATAAGGGTATGTCTGCATAAGGCACGAGTACTAGGTATAAGCATCCCATGAAAAAGGTAATCATCCTAAAGGAGACAAGATTTAAATAATTAGATAAGTGAAAACTAATGGATGTGATACCATACTTGTAAAGAGTGGGACGTAAGAGGGGATCCACCCACTACTCAATCAAATAAAAAGGAACATCACATATGCCAAATGCGTAACTAAAGTTTTTGCAAAGGGATGATAATACAATTTATTCAAAAGTATGTTTGAAGATACCAAATGTAGCAGTAGAATACGAAATATCTAACTAATATAATGCTTGATATTATCACTATCCTTCACCACAAAGGGACCTATGAAAATTAAACTAATCATAGAATCAATAGTGGATCATCTAACCACCTTGAGAAAAGTCTCCCAAAAGTCTCAGTTATACTTGAAAAGGTCTTGTTCCAACTTGGTTATCTTCTCCTTGAACTACAACTGGGGTTAGAAGTGTACCCTAGAAAGAGGAGGAAAACTAGATACATTAGCAAAATGTTGGTATGCGCTTGCTAAATTGGGTATTGAGCAACATTATGAAATAAAGGACGTCAAATAAGCAAGGTTTCCCAAATGAAAATGAAAGGACTACCCAACTGGGCATAAAATAATATGAATTTCAAAAGATGATAAACATGTAGGATACTTTCCATTAAATAAAAGATTGTGCCACACAAGCAGATATAAATTTTTGGGCACAAAACCCATCACAAGTTTATCAATATGCATTCATGTGAGATAAACATGGCAATAGAACAATATAAATAATAGTGGCAGCCAAGGATCACAACCTTGAAACTTGATAGAGAATGGCATACTACCAAGCTCTCCAATATATATAAAAGTATGCACACAACCCAAGTATGGGGCACACAACCTCCATCCAAAAAATATAATAAGGACACACAACCCAAAACAAAGTAGTTACACTACTCTAGGGATACTAAATCACATAGCATGCATAATGTAAAGACAAGTATAAAATATAGTTTTTTATAGAACAATCAAAGTTTCCATCATAAAATTGGACAAATATAATCAGCCACCATAAAAGTGACTAAAAATTAGGGTTCCATATCAAAGTGAGGAACAACATGGCTTAAATTTCACAAATAGGGTTTAATCAAGAAGAAATATATATTTCAGAGTCAAAAAAGAATATTCAACAAATAGTATGATCATAAGATCAGAATCAAATAGAATATTTTACATGGAATAAATTCTCAAAAGAGAGAGATTGTGTAGGCTATCAAGAGAGAGATAATTTGGGCTAACTGCTCAATATAGAAAAATAGGATATGCAATCTTACCTTGACATGAGTGTTAAGTCATAGATCAAGTCCTAACTGTACAAGTCTAAATTCAACTCAAGCCTACATATATAATTAGATCAATCAATTAGGGTTTTATGATATATTAGGTGAAACCCTAGAAAGTCCAAATCCATCTACAAAACCCTAGATTAACTCACGATTTGAATCTACATAGTGGGTACAAGTGTTCTGGTCATGGATTTGATCCAACATCCAATTTCTACCCATTAAAATCTTTCTTAAAGTATTATTAAGTGAACACAGATTAGTAAACTGTGAAAATCATGTTTTTTTGAAGTTTGTAATCAGGTAATAAAAATTGAAACAAAAGATAAATAAAAATTCAACAATTCTAAAATAATTTTTTTATTTTTCATGACTCTCCTATAATTTATTATTATATTTATAAGATTCATATTATCTACCAATATTAATAAGTTAATTTGAAAAAGTCCAATTTGCACTTATATCAGATATCAAGACTCTAGATTGTGATAGGATATTGCTGTCCAAAGATTATATGATCAAAATTGTAGCTTTTATCAAAATAGGTAGTGAATTTACCAAAATACACTTGGTGAGGAAATAAAAAGAAAATGATTAGAGAGGGAAGTATTAGGAAATCATCGAGCAGATTACTACTCCTCCCTTGTTCCTTACCACGGACACAACAACAGGCTTCCAAGACTCAGGAAAAATTGGGGGAAATTGTCTCAGGCAAGAAATCTGCAATCTGAAGAAAGAAAAATGAAGTATGGGGTCGAAGTTCCTTGCCTCCATGGGAATTACACCATAGTGCACAGGTTGAGTGGCACAAAGGTCCAGAACTTTACACTAGAAGGAAGTCTATTGGAACAAATTGGCAATAGGATTGGCAATTGATGAAAGAAAACCAATCCACCTGATGCAACAGAGATCAAAGTAGGGTTAGTTATTTATAAGTCTCAGTGCTAGGGTTTATACATGTGGTAGCTTCATGAACCTTGCATAAAGATTTGGGAGAATCATAGATAAGGAATGATAGGGATGAAGTTATAGCTTGTTTGATGTGTGATTCTATAACAAATCGTGTAGTGGATCGACCACTAAAAAAAATGGAAACTATATACAACTTATGATTTGTATCAAATTAAGATATAAATAATTACATTATTTCTTTGCTAATCCAATTGAGGGTGAACACAAGTCCAGATATTATGAAATGTGACACCTTGGATAATTAAGATGTGTAGATTCCAATTTTGGATTTAGATTTCAGTTTTATAGACATGTAGTATTTTATGAAATTCTTGTAGATTATATCATACATTTTCTTTCTTTAATATATTTGACGAATCTAGACACACTTAAGAGAAGTGAAAATTAACATAAAAACAAATTAAAACATGTTGAATATGGTTTTGATAATTAATTTTCCCTTTTGTGGTCATTTGACATGCTATTTAATATTTTAGGCTTTAATATGCATTCTCTCTCCTAATCTATACCAGGATAAATAAGTTTGTCCAATTTATGTAAAATTCTACAGAGACTCATTTTGGTATGTTGATTCAAAATTTGGGGTTTATTTGTACTTTTGAAGTTATATAGTCATTTCTTTAACATTTTTGACTTTTTCTCATATTGTCTTACCCAGAAGAATTTAGCATATCTAGGATTATTTTTTTAATTTGAAACTTAGTAACCAAGCTAATTGGGACCCAAGCAATATTTTTTCACCATTATATTTCTCTTTAAAGAATTCCTTTTATGCGCTATGACACCATTATAATTTTTACATATTACCATTTTTAATCTAAATATTATATCTTTATTATCAACACTTACTTAATGGAGTCCTTTAACTTACATTGCTACAAAAGAGTTGTATTTCATTATTATACACGAAATTCAACATATTACTTATTTTATCTATTATGTCCATTAGTTCCATATTTATTTATATTATAAGACATTATTATTATTTATGAACATGGAATTACAACTTGTTACTCCAAGGCACATTAATAATTTTAATTTATCCATTATGTTAGTTAAAGAAAATATATGTAATATATTTCATGATTTCACTCACATGTTGGCATATAATTAAATTATTATGTACATTTTTATCCTTGTTTGGTCAAATCTAGGGAACTGTCGTCACGAACCTACTAATCATAGAATAGAGTAGCATTCTAGGTTCTAGTTATTTACGAAGGTCACCTAAGGAAGTTGACACGGGGTTCAAATTCAAGACGGAGGTGGGTGGGCACAGTCTCTTCATGCCTTACCCTTCCAAACTCCCTTCACGGCTCAATGTTTCTTGAGGTGGTCTATAGGAGCAAGCTTTGGACCTCACTATGGAAGTTGCCACTATGAAAAAGGTAGAAGAAGAAGAATAAGAAGAAGAAGAAGAAGAAAGTAAAAGGAGTGCCATAGTATGAAAATATAATAAAAGATATGGGAAATGTAGGGGAAGAAGAAATAGAGAAAATGGGAGTATCAATTTGTCCCACGCTAGTGTAGACTGGTTAGTTTATCCAGAGAAAAGGTTATTGTACCCTACCTAACACAACGTAGAAAACAAGCCCTCCATCCTCAGATAAATGATCCAAAACTCAAGATCCCTACCATCTCATTGGACAAGTGGGAGAAGGTAGGATATCTGATTTGGATAATCCTTAATTAGAAATGTGCTTTTTGTAAATGTTGCAAAATTCATATCTCCCAAACTATAATTCGGATTGCATGAAAATTCCACCACTGAGGGAACACTTTCCTATACTTATTGCACAATATGTTTGGATCTAAAATGATGATGTTGAAAGCATTAAACATTAACTTTCAAAAGTCTAATTTTCCTCTCAACTTTAGTAAAATAATATTAATGTGACATTTACTCACTTAAGTGTAACTAGGTGAAAAATAGGGTCGTAATAGAGGGTCACTTATTTTCATAATTTGTGCATCAACCTCACATGAGAGGATGTTCACTTGTTATCATAAGTTTCATATAAACACCATTTCAAGGAGGGTCACCTTCTATTGTAAATTCACTATCAACCTAACTTAGAGTGAGGGCAACTTTTTGGAATACGTATGCAAAATGGACATCTCTCTTACAGTTTAGTTGTTGTAAAATATGTACAAAAAATAAAAACATTACATAGTATGAATAATATCTTATCAAATTTATGATCCAAACAAATAAAAAAGAGGTATACACAATAATTATCAACAATATATTGAATAAAAGGTATAGTGTATCTTTTTTTTGGATAAGGTAAAATATTACTAGATCGTCAAAAGAGCGTATAGGGGTAAACCACCCTGTATACTATACATGGTCACTTAAGACCCCACCTCAAAATGACCTCAGGATTAACCTTCAACAAGCAACCCAGGTTCGCTTTACAATGCCAAGCCACCCTATTTACAAAAGCATCAAAAACATGGTACGTATCACTCTCCCTCTTCCCATGAGCTATGTTGTTCCTCTCATGCCATATATGGAACATGAGGCCGGTTCACACCAGGACGGAAAACCTCTTGTGATGTCTGTCCCCTCTGGACCTACAAAGCATCCAGGTCAAGCTGTTAGTTATGCCCGTGGGGGGGTTGCCACCCCACATGAGCTTGAGAGTGGACCGGGTCTGAAGATACTTGGTGAAGTCACACTCAAAGAAGAGGTGTTGTTGCATTTCGTTGACCTAGTGGCACAATGGGTAGGCGCTCACACTGTCATTGAAACACCTACTAGTTCTATCACTGGTGGGAAGTCTCCCCAAAATCACCCTATAGGCACAGAAACTCCATTTGGGGCAGTAGAAGCTCCCCCAAAGCAGCTGGTACCAAGGAACTTGAGGTTGATTGTGGTTGATCTTCCAAGGCATCCCGCCCGCAATCACACTCTAGTTCCCATGCACCTCAACATAACTTGTCTTGCAAATCTTCCACTCAACACACATTCTCCTCCATGATCTAGAAGCACCAGCATTATCAACTCCCGTATCAAGGCAATCACCATAATGAGCCCTCATCCATACACCCCAAGTATAACTTGGATTAACAAGGAAATCATGGATCTTTCTAGTTGTAGCTTCCATCATGATATCTAAGAGATCAACCAGCCCCAACCCTCCTCCCTGTCTTAGCTGGGAAACCTCCACCCACGCAACCACAAGGTGCTTCCCACTCCACAAAAAACCTCCCAAAATCGATCTCATTTTCCCCAAAATGAGCTCGCGTATCACCACGAGTCTACACCAGTAGCGAATCATACTAGTCAGAACAGAATTTACCAGCACCACCCTCCCAGCTAAGGATACCTTCAAACCACTCCACTTCTCAACCCTTGCCCGCAACTTATCTAGGCAATCCTGGAAATTGGCCCCTTTCCCCACACCACCTGACAAAGGAACACCCAGGTACTTGGTCGGAAAGCACCCAGTCTCTAAGTGGATGGCCTCTTTTAATCTTACTCTCCTAGAGTCACAAGTTTTTGAAAAAAACACTTGTGATTTAACATCACTGATATGTAAGAAAGTAAGATCAGCAAACTTCTCAAAAATATGTCTCACTCCTCGGAACACCTTAGCATGCTCTGCCACAAAGAACATGAGGTCATCTGCAAATATCAAGTGTGACATGACTTTAGTGCCTTGCACTTTATACGTCTTTATAGATATATCTTCTTCAGCTTTAATCGTGAGATGAGACAATTTTTCCATAATAAGAGTGAACAGCAAGGGTGACAGAGGATCACCCTGCCTCAAGCCATTCGAGGCTTGGAACATACCGTTTGGGACCCCATTTACCAACATCGAGAAGGAATTCGTCTGCATGCATTGTTTAATGATGTTGATAAATCGCTCAGAGAAAGTGAGAGCCTCCATCGTACTCCACAAACAATGCCAAGAAACATGATCAAAAGATTTAGCTATATCCACCGTGATACAAGCCTACTTGGATCTCCCCTTGACTTAAAAGTCTCTTAAGAATTCCGAATCCAGCAGCACATTATCAGTGATATCCCACCCTTTCACAAATGTCGCTTGATTAGGTGAAATTATATCAGGGAGAATACACTTTAACCTTCCCGCGAGCAACTTTGCAATAATCTTGTAGACAATCGAACAATAACAGATAGGGCGGAAGTCACTCATGATAGAAGTGCCAACTTTTTTCGGAATAAGCCTAATAAAAGTATGGTTAACCTATCGGACCATCCTCCCCCCCACAAGAAACCACCTCACTGCATTACACACATCCCTTCCAACAATATTCCAACTGCTATGGAAGAACTTTACATTAAACCCGTCGGGGCCCGGTGCTATGGAAGCACCTAAGGAGAAAGTCACGTGTTTAATCTCCGTGTCAGTAGCTAACTTCAGCAGCCTGATATTCATACTATCACTGACTTTTTTTCAAGACCAGAAACACGCCTTTCCCTGTTTCTATCCTCACTATTATACAACTCAATGAAGATATTTGCAGTCATCTCCTCAACCTTAGCCTCCTCATCAACAAGGTCTCCCTTGTCATTCATCAGATTATGTATATGGTCCTTCATGTTATTTATTTTGATAGATGCACGGTAGATTTTAGAATTGTTGTCCCCATCTTTTAGCCATTTGAACCTGCTTCTTTGCCACCCATAGATTTCATAGGCCTTTTCCCGTTGTCCCAATCTAAAGTAAGTTGCAGCCTCCTCCTCCATAATTATGTGATCATTCGGTTGCATTCTTAACTTCTCAACAACAATGTTATATCTCTCCTTGGTCTCTTTTATGAGATTTGGAAGGTTAATAATACTTCTGGACCAAGCTTTCAGAGCCACCTTAACCTTCTTGAGTTTTTCATCCACCACAAAGAGAGGGTTACCAACAACCCTCACATTCCACACCTCACTAATCATCCCCTCAAAGGATGGTAAATTCATCCAATGGTTGAGGAATCTAAACAGTCATTTCATGTTATGTTTTGCACAAAGATGAACTTCCAACCAAGCATGGTCACTATTAGGATGAGCACCCAGTCTAAGAGAGGCCTTCAGAAAAACCTCAAGCCACGGTTCATTGACCAAGCCCCGATCCAGATTACTCGAGATCCTTCTAGTCGGTGTTCTTCTATCATGCCACGTGATTAAACCACCACTCATGTTTAGTTAAAAAATCCCTGCCACATCCACAGCCTCATTGAATATCCTGAGAATAGATTCGGGGATGGGAAGCCCACCCCACTTGCTCTCTTCTAACCTGGTTAAAATAACCCACTACGATCAGTGTTATAGTGTATCATCAAAGTTACAAGAATAAATATTTATAAATAGAGGTCTACCCTTAGTCAAATATACATCACATGTTGGTTTTTATATTCATAGTCATTAGTATAAATGTTCTAATGTATTGTTAGTTTCATCCTAACCCATCCTATTAACCAATATTTTTCATTTCATGTCAAGTTAGAGTTTTCATCGACATTATGGTTTCTTAAATCCATTTTTTGTAAACTTGTACTAGACTGATGTTGCATTTTTTAATCATCTGGTAGTCAATAATAATCAATGTTGGGTTTGACATGGTTTATTTATAATAGTAGATTCCAGAGGTAAATCATTTAATTTCATTATGTGTGACTATTAACTTACAGAATTATTAAATACTTGAGTGCTTAAATAAAGTAATTGTGTTTCTTAAACCTATGTTACTCCATTGTATATGTAACACCCTCCCTAAGTACACACATATAAATAGAGGAAGCAACATTGAGTTATCCATAACTCGTGCTCTCAAAGGGGCCTTACATAAAACTAGCATACATAACAACATTATAATCAATCACACAAACTAAATTATTAAAACATTCTCATGATTGTTCTTACGAAAGGAACACAATTGCTATTACATGGAAAACTTATATTGTATCTTGATACAAAGTCTCTATTCTAAAGTTCTAAACATTGAAATATATAGCTGAGTCTATAAACCTGAGTATAATCTTATAGTTGGCACCCCACCAGATCTTACCCTACTTTGTCCTTGTGCTCTAAATCTATGAGATCTACTCTGCTCTTGCTCTCATCTGTGGGCATCTCGTCCCCAACCATGCGTTGGAAAAATGATTGCTAGCGTAAGTGGCATGAGTATTCTAATATACATATTACTGAAGAGATAAAATGCTACAAAATAGCTTTGAACATCATAACAATGAATCTAGCATTAAACTTTGTATAAGATCTAAAACATTAATCTATCTTCTTTCTTTAGCTTATCTCTTATCTTTTTATGGAGACCTGTACTCTGGTACCTGGGTCTCATGACCTTCACTAAGGTGCATGGGTCTCATAACCTACACTCTGGGCCTGGGTTATGTCTCTGAATTGGCCTACACTCTGGTGCTGGGCCACATGACATGCACAAAGGGCATGATTCATGTCTCTCTTATCTTATTCTCTTTCATTATAAATGAGATTATGTACATTCTCTGAACTAAGACATCTTTTATTTACGACTTTTATCTGACTGTTGCCACCATTATATAATAAGTCCTCCTCTGTTGATACCAAACTATTCTCTATGGTGCAACGCACCCTCTGTTGGAACAATGTGCCCTCTGTTTACATCGAAGTGTCCTCTATGGTGCAACACACCCTCTGTTGGCACAACGGTTCCTCTATTGACACTAAAGTGTCCTCTATGGTGCAATGCACCTTCTGTTGGCATAAATTCCCTTTGTGACACCCGCAATGTCTGGTGCAGTGCGCCCTCTGAATTGTCCTGAGACTCGCTGGTGAGGACTTATTATATAATGTATTATGTGAAGGTTTTGAATTAATTATCTTAAGTCTAGTCTAACTAAACTCTGAATATGAACTTATCTAAAACTGAGTACTAAACATGTACTAAATTCTAAATCTGAATCTCTGCTCTTAAATTCTGAATTGAATCTATTACTGAATTTGAATATGTATCTCAAATTACAACATAATGGAGTTTGGGTCTATAAACCTTAGCATGTATCTTAATTCAATATATGCCTGCTCAGGCACTGAGTAATTTAAGTTTGAATCTAAATCTGGTATTCTCATTACTTTGGTAAACTTCATTCTAAGACTCTGATTTGGTAAACTTACTCCACTTATTCCAATTATGTGATAAATGAGTCTAATATCGTAGGAGAAAGGATCTGAAATGAATATAGAAATACTAAGTATACCCAGTAGCTTAAGTCAAGTTTATGAAAGTATCTTAAGTACAAAATATCTAAAAATATGAATTCGGACAAGATGGTTCACTTCTTCTTATTAAATATTATGTTAGCCTGAACCTTAATGTTTTCATTTGAACTTACATATTAAAATTTAAATATCAAAATAAAAATCTTATAAAATATTGTCTTGCAACTTAATCATAACTTAATGCATTCGCATCTTATAATATTATTGTAAACTCATTTTACAATTTATTCTGATCCCAATAGTACCTCTGGATCATATCTTAATATGTTCAAAACATGTATTCTCACCTTGTACTTGACTTAAATATATTACTCATCTTATAGAATCTGATTAACTGTTGGATCAATGGGCTCTAGAGGGGGGATGAATAGAGCTTCACAAACTTTACAAAGAAGATTAGACCACCAATTTAAACTTAGTGCAGAAACTAAACCAAGCAGAAATTTGATGTCCTAATCTAGCATTCAAAGAAAGGATGAGAAGCAATGAATAACATGCACTTGGATAGGTGGTTTAGAGTGGTTCCACATCCTAAACTTAGGAGCAATGTCAGTCCACTACCTAGAGTTGGTTAGACTCTAGGATTTGTAACTTGGTTCTCTTATATATCACACTAAGATTACAAGATACATAAACCACACAACCAAGGGCTTAGAAACACAAGCCAAGATCTTCTACCTCACCAAGGACTTACCCACTAGCAAGATTCTTCAGCCTTCTCCAAAGGACTTACCCAATCTCACCTTAGTCTTCAGCCTTGCAGGATTTACCTATCTTGCTTAACCTTTGCCTTGCACCTCTCCTTCACTTGGAGAGCTACTCCACGTTTCACCTTCACCAAGGGATCTGGAGCAGCAAGCTATCTTCACTCTTGAAGATCAGCTATCATCTTCACCTTCACTCAGGGAAGAAGCAACAACAACCTCTCCTTCACTTGGGGAAGCAGCTTCAATCAATCTTCAAAGGGAATTTATGGTGGGAAGAGAGAAAGGAGAGCTTTACATCATACAAGGGATGGCTCTCATACACAGGGACCTAACTCACTCATAACTCACGAATTTACTTGAAGGTAGAGAGAGAAAGGTGGCTCAAAGACTTGGAACACTCTCAACTATGCTAGCACCAAGCTTGTAATGGAAGAGCCGCTTGGAATGAACTCTAAAGGGGTCTATTTATAGTTGAGGGTGTGTATTTGAGTAGTGGGACACTTGGATACAAAAATAGCCATTTTTTGTTCAAGGAAACGACTCTATTTTTTCCCAAAAACGTTCACCAACGGTCACATCACTTTTTCTGCAAATTCCGTACAGTGCGATCGGTCGAGTTTCAATAAAGGTATCTCGACCGATCAGGTAAAAAACAAAACCGATGTTCAAAGGATCGATCGAGTTTGTCCTGACAAAACTCGACCGACCTTTCAAAAAGGTTTGGTCAGCTACATGATCGGTCGAGTTCTGTGAAAGCAAAACTCGACCGATGCAATCTCCAGAAAATTGATCAAGATTGATCGGTCGAGTTTCAAGCCAAGGAAACTCGACCGACCAAGTTGTTGTAATCAATTTTCTAATTTGCATCTAAAGTGATTAGCACTTGGTGAATTTTTTCCCAAACATTTTTCTCATCTAAGTTACAAGTCTATTCATCATTACAAGTGATTACATGGATGTTCTAAGGTTATTTACATAGAAATCCCAAAATGCACACTTGTAGCCATTTTGACTTGAACTTGACCCATTCTAGGGTTTTGGATTTGAGATCCTTTTCATGTACCTAATGCCTGCAAACAATCTTTGACACACATATTAGATACACATGAATGGAATGGTTACGTCATTATCAAAATATAGGTAATGTATAACCTCTAGGTCAACATTCTCCCCCTTTTTGACAATGACAAACCATTCCTCAAACATATTGAAAAGGATATGAAAATTATACCTTTGCCTTACGAGATAGGGGGATTCATGATACAAACAATATGAATTGCTCCCCCTCAATCTAAGCTTCCTCTAACCTGCATGGTTAGTGTTTCTATACATAGCAATACCAAATTTAACATAAAGTGTATCCCTTTGCAAGTTCATTTGTAGAACAGTGAATTGAACAAGAAAAGGATTTCACAAGGAAAAGCAATATAACAATCTCAGTAAAACAATATGATTGAGTCTTCTCCCCCATTTGACATTAGCAAAAAGGAAGGGGAGGGGTAGAAGAGCAAAAAAAAAGGTCTTCTCCAGAACTCAACCAAAACAAGGATGTAATGAAAGAAACAATAATTGAAAAACATACATCACATCACCACAGAAGAGAACATCCAATCCAAGTCATAATCAAAATATAGCTCGAAACGGCACCAAAGCATAATATAACAGAGTAAATAGATAAAGTGCACATTACAGATAATACAACTCAGATATGTTCTCTGTGAGGCAACTACAACCATAAAGCGATAATAAAGAGTTTAATAAAAATAGTACAGCTCAGAATGATGTGCCATGATGTTTCTTATACAAAAGAGTCTAGAAAGATGTATATGATTGGCATGCTATACTATAATCTAAGCTATCTATACCAAATGCGTCATCATCTCCGGGGTTGTAGTCCTCGTCTCCATCAAAAGGAGCAGTAGTGCCAGCATCGGATCCAGCACCATCACCACCATCATCGTCGGAGGCGTCCTCACCATCACCTTCCTCAGCATCATCTGCATCCTCGGGCTGGTCGACCATCTCTTCATCAGGAGAGGGTCCAAATGAACAACCAGGCCAGCGGGTATTCTGCTCATCCCATGACATACCAAGAGCATGAAGCTCATTGGCCTGTGGAAAGGACAGAGTAGAGTCTCCCAAAGAGGCGAGCAGGGTGGCCAGGGGGCCAGCAGGAAGCGACAAGAAGGTAGGAGCAGAGCTACCAGCAGCAAACAGTGGCGGAGGAGAAGCAGAGGGCGCGGGAGCAATGAAGTAATGCTCATATGCATAAGAGGCATAAGCACTACCGGGGTATGGCTGGTAGGTGGGATAGGGTGAAGCACAGGATAAGTTCATGGTAGACATGATTGAACATAAATCCTGGTGCAGGTGTTCCTGGACTTGGCGATTGTACGCCACTTCATGCATCATATATCAAAGGAGGGTTTCGTTGGATGCACGAAAGGACGCACGGCTAGGGGGGGATGTGGTTGTGGTGGTGGAGCTCAAGTACAGGAGGAAGGGGCAGCAGAAGTAGAGGCAGAGGCGGAGTCAGAAGTGCCAGGGGTAGGGGAAAAGATAGGTACAGCCTTCTGAAGGGTGGTTTCACTAATACACACTCCTTTCCTAGCAACCGGGTAATGGAAGTCAAAAAAGAGGGATTTATCAGTGGCGAACTGGAAAAGACCACAAATCATGGCTGGGTAGGGGGGTGGGTGCCCTTGGTGTTCTTACCAGTGTCAAAATAGGTCATGTGATGTAGGATGTAACGAGCCCATTTGACACCTATATTGTTTAACAAACAATACATAAGAACCGATGTGTTTTCCGCAATGTCTGTTTGATTACGCTTGGGATGGATATTGTAGTTAATCACAAGGGCCAAGATGCACCTCTGAAGGTCAAGGGAGGATGAGGGCAGGGTTGACCGCTTCTTGTAGGCCACGACGGGTTTCTTTAAAAACCGATGAATATCCGGTAGCGTCAAATCATGGTGTTTATAAAAACCTTCCGGGTCAAGAAGATCGAAATACACATCATAGTCCTTGCGCCAAGTAGTGTTTTCCTCGTCTCCGACAAGTTAGAGATTGAAAGTTTCCTTGGAAAGTTGAAAACGACGACCGGCGATCATCGATGTAAGGACTACTTCGGTATTCGGCGGGGGAACGAGTGAATCGTAGTTCCAACGTAGATTGGCATAGAACTCGTGAACTGCTTTTGTGCTAGACATATGATTATTGAAGCAGTCACGTTCGATTGCTAGGGCGGATAAGTGGTGTTTGGCAAGAAGCCTCGAAACATAGGTGATGTACGCTTGAAAATGATTTGCATCAACTAAGGGGCAAAAAGGAAAAGGAGATCGTGGAAGAAGATCCTTATACCTATTTACCGCCTCAATGGACACAAATGTGGTGTTATCAAACAAAATCAAGCGGTTTGTCGAGGAGGAGGCTGGAGCATTGCTAGGGGCGGCACGTTTTCTTCTATTTGAAGCCATGGAAACGAAAGGAAGAAGAAAAACATACACACAAGAAAGATCGAACCTCAAAAGCCGAAGAAGACACACCACAGACACCCGGGAAGGTCAAGACCAGGTTGCTAGGTCAGCCTAGGGTTAGGAACGGGAGGGTTTAGGGCTTGGGTTGAGAGCACGTGGCTAGGAGATGAGAAATCGGTCGGCTATTTTCTAGTTGCAAGGGAAAATAGTCGGCCGATCCTAACTTTTAAGTTGGCACACCCCGTCGATCGGTTGAGTTCTGAGGGTGACAAACTCGACCGAATGGTCCAATTTCGACAAGCTCTCGGATCCTGATCGGTCGAGTTTTCCGGGGTGGAAACTCGACCAAAGGTCCACCTGACCTAACAGTCTCATCCTTAGATTCTAGCCATATACATGCCAATTAAATTCATTTTTCCATTCTATTATGCATAATTAACATACTTAAGCACATCTAGCTCATCATTGGGTACTATTTTGCGGTAAAACATGAAATTCGATAAAAACCCAAAAACGAGAAAAAACTAAGCATGTTGATAAGCAATTTAAGCACATTCAAGCATATATAGGCTAAACAAGGTGAAGATAAACATGAGCAAGCATATAGGTGAAAGATAACTAGCTAGATCACATATAAAGATCATTCCAATCAACAATAAGCAATTTAGATCGAATAAAGTTAAGTTGATCACTAGCCAGAGGTTTTGTAAAGATGTTCGCCAACTGATTTTTAGTGTCCACATGTGTGATATAGATATCTTTCTTACCAATGTGGTCACGAAGAAAATGATGGCGAACCTCTATATGCTTGGCTCTACTATGCAATATAGGATTGTACGATATGTTACTAGTACTGTCACAAAAGATAGGAGAAGCATCAAAAAAGATGTTAAAGTCTTAGAGCATTTGCTTCATCCATAGGACCTGTGCACAACAACTCCCGACTGTAATGTATTCAGCTTCGGTAGTTGATAATGCCACTGTACTTTGTTTCTTGGAGAACCAAGATACTAAGCAAGGTCCAAGAATGAAGCAAGTGCCACTTGTGCACTTTCTATCAATCAAATACTCTGCATAATCCACATCACTATATGCTATAAGAGTAAAATCCCTTGATTTAGGATACCATAGTCCAAAATTTTGGGTTTTGGCTAAGTACCTTAAAATCCTCTTAACAGCAATAAGATGTGATTTCTTGGGGCAAGATTGAAAGTGAGCACACAAGCCAACACTAAACATTATATCAGGTCTAGAGGCAGTTAAGTAAAGTAAACTTCCAATCATACCTCTATAGAGCTTCTCATCTACCTTTTCACCTTCTTCATCTTTGTCAAGCTTGGCGGTGTTTGACATGGTTGTATCCATCGGCTTCATGTTCTCCATACCAAAGCGCTTGAGCAGTTCACTTGTGTACTTTCCTTGGTTGATGAAGTTTCCATATTTTGTTTGCTTGATTTAGAAGCCGAGGAAGAAAGTTAACTCACCCATCATGCTCATCTCGAACTCACTCTGCATAAGAGAACTAAACTCCTTGCAAAGATCAAGATCAGTCCCGCCAAAAATGATATCATCAACATATATTTGAATTATAAGGAAATGGGTATAAGTGTGTTTTAGAAACAAGGTAGAATCAACTTTGCCCATGACATACCCATTATCTAACAAAACGTTCTTTAGTTTCTCATACCAAGCTCGAGGTGCTTGTTTGAGTCCGTAGAGAGCTTTTTGCAAGAGATAAACATGATTGGGTAACTTGTCATTTTCAAAGCCCGGAGGTTGAGCAACAAATACTTCCTCCTCGATTGTACCATTCAAAAATGCACTTTTAACATCCATTTGATATAACAAGAAATTTTTATAGCTAGCAAAGGCAAGTAGCATACGAATAGATTCTAATCTAGCCACAGGAGCATAAGTTTCATCAAAATCAATACCTTCCTATTGATTGTAACCTTGTGCTACTAACCTTGCTTTGTTCCTTACCACTTTACCTTGCTCATCTAGCTTGTTGCGGTAGACCCATTTGGTGCCAATGATCTTTCTATCACTTGGTCTTGGGACTAGAGTCCACACACGATTCTTTTCAAATTGCTCTAGCTCCTCTTGCATTGCTAGGATCCACTCATCATCACCAAGGGCTTCTTTGATGTTCTTTGGCTCTAGTTGGGAGATGAAGGCACTATCTGCTTGTTCTTTGTTGTGTGCAGCTCGTGTCCTCACTCTCTCAAATGGATTTCCAATGATCAACTCCTTGGGGTGATTCTTTGCAAAGCGGGTAGTGGGATCCTTCTTTTCTTCTTCTTCTCCTTCCATCACCTGCTTACCTTTATTCTCAATGTTTAGGTCATTCAGGATAGGAATCAAACCATCTGCAATATCATCATCACCAACATGCTTGCTAACAACAGGGTTAGTTTCAATAAACTTAACATTGATAGATTCTTCAATCTTAGACAATTCAATGTTAAATACTCTATATGCCATGCTTGTAGTGCTATAGCCAAGGAAGAAAGCCTTATAAGATTTCAGATCAAACTTGTCGAGAGAATCCTTTGTGTTTAAAACAAAACAGGGACATCCAAAAACATGAAAGAAATCAATGGATGGCTTTCTACCATGCCACAGCTCATAGGGGGTTTTCTTAAAAATAGAATGTGTAAAAACCCGGTTTTGCACAAAACAGGAGGTGCTAACGGCTTCGGCCCAAAACCTCTTCGGAATGTCATATTCAAGAAGCATTGTCCTTGCCATCTCTTGAAGAGACATGTTCTTCCTCTCAACTACCCCATTTTGTTGAGGCGTACGAGGAGAAGAGAAATTGTGTGAATAACCTAATTTTTCACAAAAAATGCTCAAAAAGATCATTTTCAAACTCTCCCCCATGGTCATTGCGGATAGAAACGATCCGGCAAGAAGCTTCATTTTCAACCCATTTACAAAAACTTGAGAAAACATCAAGAGTATCACTTTTCGAAACGAGAAAGAAAGTCCAAGTATATTCGAGAGAAATCACCAACAATAACAAGACAATACTTGGAACCACGAAGCGTTTGTGTTCTCATTAGTCTGAATAGATCAATGTGAAGAAGTTCAAGAACTTTTTTGGTACTCATGACTCCTTTGGATTTGAAGGAAGATCTGGTTTGTTTCCCTTGTGTACAAGGTTGGCATTCCTCATCCTTATCAAAATCCAATTTAGGAAGTCCTCGAACCAAATCTTTTTTGTTCAACTTCTTCATTTGATGCAAATTCACATGACCCAAACGTCGATGCCAAAGAGAAAGATCATTTTTATCCACTACCAATCATCTATCAAGTATGGGCTTAAGAGCATCAAGAACAATAACATAAAGATTACCATTTCTAGTTCCCTTATATATAACATTGTAGGAGAGGGAATCTAGAAGCAAGCATTCTAAAGAAGTAAATAACACAAGATATCCATTATCACATAATTGACTAACACTAATCAAATTGTGATGTAGGCCATCAACAACCAACACATTCTTGATACATAGCTCATTGCCCACATCACCCTCACCTATAACCTTACCCTTCTTGTTGTCACTGAAGGTCACCGATCCTCCTTTCTTCTTCATGAACTTGTTGAAATGGATGATTTCTCCAGTCATATGCTTAGAGCAGCCACTATCAACAATCCATCTCTTTTTACCCTTCAAGAAAGAAGGATGTCGGAACCCAACTCAAACTTTGGGATTCAGGGTTAGCTTGGGAACCCATTTCATATTTGGGTTGGTCCCCTTAGGCTTGTAAGGACAATAGGTGGAATAATGGTCATCACATTTGCAATGAATACATACCATAGGGTTCTTAGAACCGGAAGATTCTCCATGAAAGATAGGAGTTTCCAAGCTCTTTTTCTTACCCTTTGTGTTTGTTCTTGCTCTTACCTTTTTGAGCAGTCCCATCATATCCTAAACCACTAGTACCAATTTGTTTGGTAGAGTGCTCTAGGACATCATTTAGGGATTTCTTTCTGGATAGAAACCTTTGCAAAGTAGATCTAAGCTTAGCATTATCATCACTAAGGTTTATAACAGTAGTAGAAAGACTAGCAAGATCTTCTCTAGCATGCACAAGGTCGGCCTCAAGACAGAGGGCTTTAGTAAGAAGTGTTGATATGTATGCCCTGAGAGCCAATCATGGGATGATTGGTGGATACATTAAGATTGATTTGATTAACATCAAAGGAAAGCTTCCAATTCTTTCTGGTTCAGTCATATGAGATAGTGATAGAATAGATTGAATGTCTAGAGAATGACAGTACTCAATGACGTATGCCTTCAGGTTCATGACCTGAACGATGAGATCATACAGATGCTAAGAGTTTGTACATTCTTGACATGTCCCTAGTCGGATGTCATAGTGGAACGTAGATAGACAACTATGACACACAAGACTAGATTGTGGTGTTGGTTGATGACAAAATCTCATTAGTCATTATATAGAGATATCAAACCAAACACATAGGTACTTGTTAGAGAACAAGGTACCGGACAGACCCACCGTGAGTTTGACACATGGAACCATGAGATGGTAGTCACAGTTAGTACTCACAGTGATGGTGGTGAGTGTGATTCTTAGACCTGAAATCACTGCACTCAACACATGTCATTGGGCACACTTTGACATCATCAAACGCAATCCTGAAACGTGGGTTGTTATAAAGGTGATGATTGGGTGGCTTTGACACATGGGGCTTTTGAGGGGTGAGTGATAGATATGGGATTTGTCCCTCCTGAGGGAGTTTGATATCCAAGGCCAATTGATGAGTAGGATTGAGATAGGCGTGCGCACGCATGTGTGAATCAGTATGTGATATTGATGTCATACATATCTCGTTCAATCTGCTCTGAGATCAAGAAAGTGAATGAACGTTGACAGGATGACAGTTCCATGCCTTGAGTTCATTCGGGATATCAGTGACAAAGGAATTATACATTCACTGTAACACCATTCACGGATTGTAGGATGAAAGTTGTTCTCCAACTTTCTACTTTCACTTGGGTAGCACTGATGTGTGACTAGGCACCGCTCTTTTCTTGTGAAGTCATAAGTGTTATGGACTTTCACTGCCAACGTGAAATGGACCTGCAGGGTCACACACATAGGATTTAACCTGGAAGAGGAGTTTTGTCCACAAAGCAATGTTTAAATTGATTATTAAAGGAGTTTAGTAGTTCAATTAAACACTCAATCAGTCGATAGCTCAATATCATATGGTTCAAGGTGTTGGACGCATTGATTGGAGTATCAGATTGATGGAAATCGCAATTGACTGATTTTGCCCAACCTGTGATCCCAACCGATCGGCTCATGTGATGAACCGGTCGGTTGAGGTGCTGAACCGGTCGGCTGGAGTGTCCAGGCCGATCGGCTCATGACCAGGTTGAAACGACGGGTTCAAGAGTTGAACCGATCGGCTCAACTGGTGCAACCGACCAGTTGGGAAAGTCATGTCGGCAAGAATTTTCCTTTGGTTTCAAATTGCCCAATTCGATTGGGAATAACATTGGTATTCGATACCAATTGAGGACGAAACAAGGAAAGTCTTTTTGAGCCGGATTAGGACCATGAACTGATCGGTTCAGGGCACCAACCGATCGGTTGGAGTGCCCCAAACGATCGGCTCAGGTCCAACCGATCGGCTCAATGGCCGAACCGATCGGTTTAGTTGTGAACTGATCATTTCAAGTTGCGAACCGGTTGCTTTTTGTGGAAAAATCTCGAACCCTTCTACTCCTGCTTTAGTCCCGTATTGTCAAGCACAGAGAACCCTGTCCCATGACCCGCCTATATATAGGGGTATTGGGGGCTTCTCAAAGTACAACTCAATGCAAGCCGGTTGCTTTGAGAAGTTGTCGTTCTCTCTAGTTTTGGTAACCGTGAGAGATCCCGAGCAAGTGCTTCCTGCAAAAGGGAGGTGCAGCAAGGGAAGGACAACTGCAGTTGCAACTGGTAGCAGGAGAGTGTGTTGGCGACTAGTACGTCAACAGGAGGGTGCGACTCCTTCCACTTCCTTGTGGGACAAGGAGAGTGGAGTTCCAGGTGGTCCGTGTGGACTACTACAGAGGCGGGAGGACACTGCCGCTTAGGAGGACAACTGTCATCCGACAGTCCGGTAGGAGGAGGAGTCGTCAGTCCCGGTGCGACCAGGAGCTGTACAGACACCGTCCAAGACTGGAGTTGAAGACCGCGCATTGCGTGAGGTATTGTCGCCGAGCAAGCCTCGGGACAAGGTGTGATTCCACAAACCATCCTTTCCTATTATATAGACGTTGACGCGTTTCCTCGGTATGGGTTGGGGGAGAAATTTTTTTTTTGTTTCCGCTGCCTTCTCTGTCTCCCCTAAAACCCAACAGTGGTATCAGAGCCACGTCAACTGCTCTATATTTTAGGAATATCGATATGATCGATTTTGGTTTGTCGCCTTTATTTATTGCATGCGATGCGAATAAATCGGCTTTATGCATGTCCAATCCTAAATCCACAAATCCCTAATTACATATATGATATGTATTATTAATGCACTCGATACGCGTCGCCCTTAAACGAGTTTTGTGGTGGATGTGTGTAGCGTGATTATGGCCTATAAACCCCTATCTGTGTGTGGTTGTTTGTGGTTGCTTGCATCTTGGTCTGCGCACCGATCTTCCCTCTCTTATTCCTGATGTAACTCGAAATAATTCGAGATTCGTTCCTACCTTTGCTCCCCCCAAATGTAACTCGGGGTTTCCCTTTTAAAGCAATGTAATAATAGGATAGATTTTTATTTCCTGTTATGTCAAAGACCGGCGGACATCAAGACGACTGCTCAGATGATCGGTTCAAGGAGTGAACCGATCGGTTGACCTTCCAAACGGTTGGTTCAAGGAGTGAACCGATCAGTTGATGACCGGTTCGAGGAGCGAGACGAGCGGGTGGCAGACATGACAAGATGCACGACGACCAGGCGAACCGATCGGTTGGAGGAGCCAACCGATCGGCTGGTGGCACCCAGACGACCGGCTGGAGAGTACAGATCATTCATGTGATGAGTTGATCAACTCGGATGGCAAGGCACAGATGTTCATCTTGTACAGGTTGCATGTGATGTAGACCTAGATGACCGTGATTCCTCTTGGCTCGAGGAATCACATTAGGATGGCCATAATCATCGCTTTTTATCGTTTGTGCATGTTTTCTGTGGGATATAGCATGTATATGATATGTACTATGTATTGTGGTGATTGGATATGTATGTGTATATAAAAACCAAACCCCTCATTAAATATTAAGTCTTATATGCCTTCCATTAGAGACACACATGGCAAACTTGATCGACCAAGCGTAGGTTACGCCAAAGCGTGGTGCGCCGTCTATCTTGTGGAAGTGTGAAGGGTAGACATGTAGGTTCTGCCAAAGCAGGGTGCATGTTTACCGTGTCGGCTTTTGGGTTAGACTTAACTGGTGATTCTTAGAGCGTCTAGGCCCAGAGGCAAGGAATGTTCATGGCAAGGAGTTGTGCATGTTCATTCAACAAGAGTTGCATATGATGCAATTGGCAAAAGTTGCCTACCTGAGAGATCTAAGTTATGGGCGATCAGCCAAAGCTGACTCATGACTTAGAGGATTTCAGGATCTTTCCCACTAGAAGGTTGTACGCTGCAATCTTCCGAATTGATGGTGAGGGCTATCAATTTGAACTAAAATAGTGGGAGCGATAATTAATTAAAGGCCTAATTTTATCGTCAACTTTTCAAATCAATCAAACAAGTCAAAAGAGTTTTGGACTAAAATTGCATATATTTCCCTTTTGTTAATATAAATGGTTAATCAACAAATCACTTTATTTGTGATCGGTCTTTGAGACCAACAAATTAAATGGGAATAATTCCATGACTGGTTAGGATGATGATGAGAAGTGTTCTCAATCAAAGAGCGAAATCTCTAAGTCCTAGTTATACCAGAACCAGATGAACTCGATCCCACCACATCAATGGCTGAAAGTATGCTTATGGAAGCATACTGAGGATGCCATTGATGAGGAGTGCTTGATGTTGTGTTCTCTGAACTGTGAGTTGTAGAGACAACATGAGACATATGATGTCTCTAAGACACTGTCCTAGTATGTCATGACAGAAGGAGATCCAGTAAGGGATTCACACACTCAATGTGATTGGGTATGTGGAAAACCTGACTGAGAAGGATTCCCTCTGAGCCAAGGGTTGGCTATTGGTATGATACTGCAAATGTTGCGAGAATCATACAATTCATGATAAGCTACAACATGAACAACTTTGACAAGCGTTGACAAAGTTGTTAGACATGTTGAGGATAGTAGAGGCAAAGATGAAGAAAGACAAACCATAATCTTTGATGTGATCAAAGAAAAGGTAAGTTTTAAGGGCAAGGACAAGGGCAAAGCAAAGAAGTGTTCTGATGCTAGCCAGCAATCCAAGCCGTCTTCAGCTTCAAGGCACATGGGGAAAGGGTGTATGAGGGATTTCCCTCTATATCTGGAAGAACAAAAGAAGATGAAGGAGGGGATGCAGATCTCCACCTAAGGTATCATGAAATGAACCGCTTCTTTATATGAGGTATATGATACCAAGATATGGATATGTCATATATGATATGTAATATCCGCAAAGAAGTGATGGCCTTTGTGAAAGGACCAAGAAAGAAGTACCCATCATTGGAGCAAGTGTTGCTGCCATAGATAGGAGTATCTTTCAGTTTATTTCAGCCTAAAGGGCATGAAATGGAGTTGAGAACTGCTATTTCATATATTGCCAATAGATAGAAACACTTTATTATTGCATATTGTATGACAATGATGGCAATTAATAAAGTTGATGTTTCAATCTTAAAGATATGATCTTTGTGGCAATGCCTTGTTTATCTTGTAATACATGGTATGTATAAGATAAAATGATACCTAAAGTTATTGATAACTCAAACAATTAAATTAGCATATATCATAAGAAATTCATTTCTAGTTTCCATATGACGGATAAATCTAGACTCTTTTGGTTAGAGAACCAGTAAGAGACATGAATATCTTGGACATGATTAATCAATCTTCACTAATGGTAGTGGGAGAATGATTATCCTATTAGGTATAATACATGTGATGTATTTACATACCTATTGGGACAAATGCTAATACTTCAAATGGTGTTTAGAGAAATACCAATATGAATATCTTGATGTGTTGAAGATTATCATAGATGAAGTACAAATTTGGTAAAGCATTAATTCTTGATGAGATCAATGAATGAAATACTTGGACCATATGTTTGAGATCCTTATGAGTGATTATGATAGTGTATCATAGTGAACTCATGATTAAGGCATGGTGATGTCTAAATCAAGAAGGAATCATACTCTAAGGAGTTAGAGAATGATTATCAAATAACTAAATTCTTCTTAATAAAAGAATGCCCCACACTAATAAAAGAAATTAAGAATCACAAGGGTTGTGAGTTCTTATATCTTTAACAGATACACCTCAATTATCTATGTGATGAGTTGTTCATGTGATGAGTCAACTATCAAGATGAATATGAGGAACCAAATCTTGAGTTATGGTTTAAAACCATTACATCCTAAATGACTTCCATGTGAACCATAAGGTATGACCTTGATGGTAGCACTCATTGGATCATATCCATAAGTGCAAATAAGTCTTAAGTGTTAAGACACATGGATAACATTTTAAGAAGGATGATGCTTGTTGATTGCAACTTAATGACTAAGACTTTTGGCATATGGATACTAAAACTGCATTCCTATGAGGAATAAAACCAGGATGTGTACGTGACACAACCTATAAGGTTTATGAATCCACTATTGCAAATGAAGTCTATAAGTTACAATGGACTAATCAATGTGATTGATTGAGTAGAAGAAACTCAAAATTGGATCTTTACTTTGATGATATAGTCAAAGGGTTTGACTGATATGTCAAAGATAAAGAAGGGATCTGTGATTTAGTGAGAGCGTGTTCACATTCCACATGTTGATGTGAAATGGAAATGTTCTAGAATGGAAATCCAAAAGTGGAAATTATCTTTAAGGAAGATAGAGATATTTCCTATATGATAGGAATAGAGATCTATAGAGATAGTTCTCGACAAATCTCTTGACCTGGAAAGGAGAGAGCATACATTGGCAATCTGTACTGAAGGGTTCAGTATGCACAGATTCAGTGGGAGAAAACTTGTCCATATTATATGGATATTAGTATCCCAAGGCCAAGTGTCCAATTCTTATGAAGAATGGGAACACTAAGAATAGATATGGATCTATCATGTATGTAATCATCCGATTGTCTTGCATGTATGACATGGCAAGAATAAAATGCATTCATCATTTTGTATGTATGACATGACAATATGATGTGCTCATCCTGATAACTCGTATGTGGGACATGACGAGTGGATGTCTGTCTACTTCCAGTAAGGGTTACTGGAATACCATGAGAACTTGATAAGTACTTGTGAAGTACTAGTTCTATGGAGAAAAGGAAGAGTTCGATGTAAAGAGTTACATTGATGCGAACTTCCGAAAGGACAGAAGATTAATCGCAAAATATACATAGGATGTATAAAAGTAAAAGTTTGTTGATAATTGGAAGTGTTCCAATAAAACCATTTAAAAGGGAAATGCCGAGTATCCGTGTGTTAGAGAACATCAGTGGATACTATATGGATCTAGAAGTTCATGAGATGAACTTATAGATATTCCGGTCATTGATGACAAGTCTGGAATCCTTGCTCATGCAATGTGGCTAAAGGTTAGCAAAGGAATACTAGATCGCATATTACGTCAACTCCATCTCATACGTGTGACGTACATCGAAGAGATGAGAGACATGCAATTTGTACAGACTTTTGCAAGGTGTTGCCATTACTCACTTTGTTGGCACTAGAGCATAGTGACATGTGGGACATGTTTGAAGATCACTATGAATATGATTCAAGGGTGATTGGCTCGCAGTGCAAGTGGGAGTCTGTTGATATGTATGCCCTGAGAGCCAATCATGGGATGATTGGTGGGATACATTAAGATTGATTTGATTAACATCAAAGGCAAGCTTCCAATTCTTTCTGGTTCAGTCAAATGAGATAGTGATAGAACAGATTGAATGTCTAGAGAATGACAGTACTCAATGACGTATGCCTTCAGGTTCATGACCTGAACGATGAGATCATACAGATGCTAAGAGTTTGTACATTCTTGACATGTCCCTAGTCGGATGTCATAGTGGAAGGTAGATAGACAACTATGACACACAAGACTAGATTGTGGTGTTGGTTGATGACAGAATCTCATTAGTCATGATATAGAGATATCAAACCAAACACATAGGTACTTGTTAGAGAACAAGGTACCGGACAGACCCACCGTGAGTTTGACACATGGAACCATGAGATGGTAGTCACAGTCAGTACTCACAGTGATGGTGGTGAGTGTGATTCTTAGACCTGAAATCACTGCACTCAACACATGTCATTGGGCACACTTTGACATCATCAAACGCAGTCCTGAAACATGGGTTGTTATAAAGGTGATGATTGGGTGGCTTTGACACATGGGGCTTTTGAGGGGTGAGTGATAGATATGGGATTTGTCCCTCCTGAGGGAGTTTGATATCTAAGGCCACTTGATGAGTAGGATTGAGATAGGCGTGCGCACGCATGTGTGAATCAGTATGTGATATTGATGTCATACATATCTCGTTCAATCTGCTCTGAGATCAAGAAAGTGAATGAACGTTGATAGGATGACAGTTCCATGCCTTGAGTTCATTCGGGATATCAGTGACAAAGGAATTATACATTCACTGTAACACCATTCACGGATTGTAGGATGAAAGTTGTTCTCCAACTTTCTACTTTCACTTGGGTAGCACTGATGTGTGACTAGGCACCGCTCTTTGCTTGTGAAGTCATAAGTGTTATGGACTTTCACTGCCAACATGAAATGGACCTGCAGGGTCACACACATAGGATTTAACCTGGAAGAGGAGTTTTGTCCACAAAGAAATGTTTAGATTGATTTCTAAAGGAGTTTAGTAGTTCAATTAAACAGTCAATCAGTCGATAGCTCAATATCATATGGTTCAAGGTGTTGGACGCATTGATTGGAGTATCGGATATATGGAAATCGCAATTGACTGATTTTGCCCAACATGTGCTCCCAACCGATCAGCTCATGTGATGAACCGGTCGGCTGAGGTGCTGAACCGGTCGGCTGGAGTGTCCAGGCCGATCGGCTCATGACCAGGTTGAAACGACGGGTTCAAGAGTTGAACCGATCGGCTCAACTGGTGCAACCAACCAGTTGGGAAAGTCATGTCGGCAAGAATTTTCCTTTGGTTTCAAATTGCCCAATTCGATTGGGAATAACATTGGTATTCGATACCAATTGAGGACGAAACAAGGAAAGTCTTTTTGAGCCGGATTAGGACCATGAACCGATCGGTTCAGGGCACCAACTGATTGGTTGGAGTGCCCCAAACGATGGGCTCAGGTCCAACCGATCGGCTCAAAGGCCGAACCGATCGGTTCAGTTGTGAACCGATCATTTCAAGTTGCGAACCGGTTGCTTTTTGTGGAAAATTCTCGAACCCTTCTACTCCTGCTTTAGTCCCGTATTGCCGGGCACAGAGAACCCTGTCCCATGACCCGCCTATATATATAGGGGTATTGGGGGCTTCTCAAAGTACAACTCAATGCAAGCCGGTTGCTTTGCGAAGTTGTCGTTCTCTCTGGTTTTGGTAACCGTTAGAGATCCCGAGCAAGTGCTTCCCGCAAAAGGGAGGTGCAGCAAGGGAAGGACAACTACAGTTGCAACTGGTAGCAGAAGAGTGTGTTGGCGACTAGTACGTCAACAGGAGGGTGCGACTCCTTCCACTTCCTTGTGGGACAAGGAGAGTGGAGTTCCAGGTGGTCCGTGTGGACTACTACAGAGGCGGGAGGACACTGCCGCTTAGGAGGACAACTGTCATCCGACAGTCCGGTAGGAGGAGGAGTCATCAGTCCCGGTGCGACCAGGAGCTGCACAGACACCGTCCAAGACCGGAGTTGAAGACCGCGCATTGCATGAGGTATTGTCGCCGAGCAAGCCTCGGGACAAGGTATGATTCCACAAACCATCCTTTCCTATTATATAGACGTTGACGCGTTTCCTCGGTATGGGTTGGGGGACAAATTTTTTTTTTGTTTCCGCTGCCTTCTCTGTCTCCCCTAAAACCCAACAGTAGAGAATCTTTTTCAAGAGATAAGCTAGCAACTTCATTTCTTGGCAAAACAGGCCTAGAAGATAAATCACTAACTTGAGCAAGAAACTTGGCATTTTCAGATTTAAGCACAACAATCTCTCTTTGATAAACATATACTTCATTTCTCCTAGCATCATCAATAAGCATGAGTTCTACATTTTTAGTTTTAAGAATATCAAGCTCATCAAGGCACTTTTATTTATCTATCTTAAGATTTTCAATATTTTTAAGATAAACAACATTTTCAACCTCTACTCCATTGTATTGAAGTTCAAGGTCAAGAAACTGCCCTTGCAAGGAATCTATGCTCTCAAGATGTAATTTTTCATTTTGATCAAGAATATCAATCTTAGCATAGAGATCATCAATTATCTTTTCTAATCTTTTCCTTTTAGATTTGCATTTAGAGAAAGAAGATCTGCATTCATTAAGCATGTCAATGAGAGTTTCCTTAGATAGCTCAAGCAAGTTAGCATGACTTACCTCGCTTACCTCGCTTACCTCATTTACATCTTCACTAGTTGAGGCCATGAGAGCAAGATGGCATTCTCCATCTTCAGAGCTTGAGGAGATTGAGGATGACTCCTCCCATGCCGCATGAGTTGCATCTTTGGATCTTCTCTCCTTCTTGTCTTTTTTCTTGTACTTGCCTTCTCTCTTTTACTCCTTGTCCTTCTTGTGGCTGCTCTTGTGATGGCTCTTCTTGGCCTTTGGGCAGTCACTCTTGTAGTGGCCTTTTTTACCACACTCATAGCATCTTGGAGTTGAAGAGGAGGGCTTTCTCTTGAAGTGTTTCCCCTTTGAGTAGTTTGCTTCATGCTCATTACAACCTTCATCTTCACTTGAGGATGGCCTGGGAGACTTCAAGGTGAGTTGTTGTTGTCGGACCATCTCTTCAATTTGTGCTTTGAAGACGGTGTCCTTCATCTTCTTTGACTCTTTTTCTTCTCTCTTCTCTTCTTCTTCTTGCTTGTCAAGCCTAGGTTCATGTGCTTGGAGGTTACCAACCAGCTCCTCGGTTGACAACTCACTCAGCTTGTACACTTCTTCAATTGAAGTAACCTTAGGCTCCCATCTCTTAGGAAGAGATCTCAAGATCTTGGAGTTGATAGTGCATCTATCCATTACACTCCCAAGAGCTGCCAAACGATTCAAGATGACATTGAGCCTAGTGTACATGTCAGCCACTCTCTCATTCTTACCCATCTTGAAGTTCTCTAGAAGACCACCAAGCATGTAGACTTTGGCCTCCTTCACTTGCTCGGTTCCTTCATAGGTGACACACAACTTATGCCATATCTCATGTGCGATGTCCCAAGAGGAGATGTGGTTGAACTCGGATGGAGTAAGGGCGGCGTAGATGATGCTCACAGCTTTGACATTGAGTTGAGCATGCTTCATTTCATCTTCTGTCCATGTGGTGATGTCCCCTTTTGGATCTTCATACTTGAGGTGGACAATCTTCCACATTTCATAGCTCACGCCTTGGAGGTAGAATTGCATCCTTCTCTTCCAATATAGGAAGTTTGTGCCGTCGAAGACCGGAGGTCTCATTGAGAAGCTTCCTTCTAGGTTGAGTGAACCAAGAGCTGAATCACCCATCTTCTCCTACTTGTTGAAGTAGCTTGGAGAAGACCTGCTCTGATAACACTTGTTGGATCAATGGGCTCTAGAGGGGGGGGCTGAATAGAGCTTCACAAACTTCACAAAATAGATTAGACCACCAATTTAAACTTAGTGCAGAAACTAAACCAAGCAGCAATTTGATGTCCTAATCTAGCATTCAAAGCAAGGATGAGAAGCAATGAATAATATGCACTTGGACAGGTGGTTTAGAGTGGTTCCACATCCTAAACTTAGGAGCAATGTCAGTCCACTACCTAGAGTTGGTTAGACTCTAGGATTTGTAACTTGGTTCTCTTATATATCACAATAAGATTACAAGATACATAAACCACATAACCAAGGGCTTAGAAACACAATCTAAGATCTTCTACCTCACCAAGGACTTACCCACTAGCAAGATTCTTCAGCCTTCTCCAAAGGACTTACCCAATCTCACCTTAGTCTTCAGCCTTGCAGGATTTACCTATCTTGCTTGAGCTTTGCCTTGCACCTCTCCTTCACTTGGAGAGCTACTCCACGTTTCACCTTCACCAAGGGATCAGGAGCAGCAAGCTATCTTCACTCTTGAAGATTAGCTATCATCTTTACCTTCACTCAGGGAAGAAGCAATAGCAACCTCTCCTTCACTTGGGGAAGCAGCTTCAATCAATCTTCAAAGGGAATTTGTGGTGGGAAGAGAGAAAGGAGAGCTTTACATCATACAAGGGATAGCTCTCATACACAGGGACCTAACTCACTCATAACTCACGAATTTACTTGAAGGTAGAGAGAGAAAGGTGGCTCAAAGACTTGGAACACTCTCAACTATGCTAGCACCAAGTTTCTAATGGAAGAGCAGCTTGGAATGAACTCCAAGGGGGTCTATTTATAGTTGAGGGTGTGTCTTTGAGTAGTGGGACACTTGGATACAAAAATAGCCATTTTTTGTTCAACGAAATGACTCTATTTTTTCCCAAAAATGTTCACCAACGGTCACATCACTTTTCTGCAAATTTTGTACAGTGCGATCGATCAAGTTTCAATAAAGGTATCTAGACCGATCAGGTAAAAGACAAAACCGATGTTCAAAGGATCGGTCGAGTTTGTTCTGACAAAACTCGACCGACCTTTCAAAAAGGTTTGGTCAGCTACATGATCGGTTGAGTTCTGTGAAAGAAAAACTCGACCGATGCGATCTCCAGAAAATTGATCAAGATTGATGGGTCGAGTTTCAAGCCAAGGAAACTTGACCGACCAAGTGGTTGTAATCAATTTTCTAATTTGCATCTAAAGTGATTAGCACTTGGTGAATTTTTTCCCAAACATTTTTCTCATCTATGTTACAAGTCTATTCATCATTACAAGTGATTCAATGGATGTTCTAAGGTCTTTTACATAGAAATCCCAAAATGCACACTTGTAGCCATTTTGACTTGAACTTGACCCATTCTAGGGTTTTGGATTTGAGATCCTTTTCATGTACCTAATGCTTGCAAACAATCTTTGACACACATATTAGATACACATGAATGGAATGGTTACATCATTATCAAAATATAGGTAATGTATAACCTCTAGGTCAACATTAACTACTTAGTTCTTGGATCTCTATATATAAGAAATCATGATTCTAATTGAAATCTTAATACATGGCTATATCTATGTATATGATAAATCCTGACAACATACTTGAACTTAAAATCTCGATACAAAGTTATCCCAAATCATTAACTAATTATGATTATATTACTTGCTTATCTTATATTGAAATCTCATTCAATAATTTAAATCATTTCTAAGGAATAGTGTCAGAACATGATTCGCTATTTTACTCATGGACATGGCCCATGAATCACAAACATTGTGGGCAACATATCTCTATTTGGGATTTTGGACATATGAATTTACATAATCATAGAACCATGAGGAAACTCTTATTCGCATAGCTTAGCATTCAAATCTTCCAACATTAAACCACATAAATAATGAAAGTCTTATTTAATGTACTTATAAACATGGTGACTTAAAATATGAATACTCATGGGCATGAACCACTTACCTCTCTTGAAGGAACCTAGTTCCTCTTCATAGACTGAGAAGTCCCTAATCACGTTCTCAGGCTGATGAAACCGAATTACCCTGTTCAGTCAATGATCATTCATTAATAATTTTAGTCACCTTGGTTTTTAGGGTTTTAGGGTTCTTATCTAAAGTAAGTATATTAGGAGTCAAACCAGATTCTAAAACGTGGACCATGAGCTAGGTCTCAAAAAATAGATCAAAATTCATATATAATATGACCCCATAGGATGTACCTATTAATTACTATGATTTATACAACATAGACCCTTTTTTTAATAAGTCAAATAATTATTCACTTATGGAGCTAATTGGATCGTGGACATGATCCAGCTTGGGATGAATCCTCTTGACCCGCGCCCCCTTTCTCCAGCATTTGCGGACAAGAGTTACATCTCCTCTGTTTCCTCTATTTTATAGAGGACTTCCATGTTGCTACCTAGGTGGGAAGGCTAGGAGTTATCTGGCCATCTCGGACCACCAGAGGGTTCCTCCGAAGTGCCTTCTCTAACCATTGTCGGCCCTAAACCAACCTTCGTGAACCCTCCCCAAGATGTGGTATGGTGGTGTCCTCTCGGCACTGCCACAAGCACCTACCTAAAGGCCCAGCTGAAGGAGGCTGACGCATGTACTCATGGCTTCCGACCACGATCTGGTCTCTACCAAGTTCCTCGCCAGCCACATTGTGTGGTTGCTATTGCAAATCTGCTGGGTCGTCTCCATGGATAGAAGAGCGTGACCTCCATGGAAGGAAGGGGGATTCTGATCCACCCTTCAACTAAAACACAAAAGGACTGGACGCCATAATCCTACTACATGATCAATTTGTAGAGGATCATTTCTTATCTCTGAGATTCAATGCAAACAAATCTACATCTGGGGTAGCATCATGTAATATGCATGGAAAGCAACACCTTCGTTGTTGATCAAGGCGGCGCTTTCCCCTGTGGGAAACTCACAAGACCAAATTGGATGTTTCCCTTCTGGTGAGATCTAGGGCTTGAGTGGGGGATTAAAAGGATCAGAAAATTGACTTGAGTCCAAATGAAGTAATGTTGCCAAAATCTTTGTCGTTATCATGAGGAATCCGAAGGGGGTTGGGAGTCCAGAACTTGTTCAAAGTCTAGCAGATGCAAAAGGTAAGGGATGAGGGTTTGACCCTCAGATCATCATCTATCGCTACGAAAAGGTCTGTGTATAGTGAAAGTGCTTGACAACGAGGCTTTGGTCCTCTTAATCTAGGTCCAGATAAAATGACAATAATAATTGCATATGTTGGTCAAACTTCGTTAAAGGAATGCCCTTCCTAGGTAAAATTAATTAAAAATGTGTGATTATTCAAACTTGATCAAAATTAAAGCATATGCTTACCATTGCATCTAAATAATTGTCATCATTTTACAATCTTTATTTGGGTCTCAAAAACCATTAAATAAGTGCATGTTATTTAAATTTACTAATTTCTAATAAATCCCAAGATTTTCTTTTATTTCTGAAATCTTACCATTAAGCATAACTTCTTATAATATGAGGATATTTTATGTTTGAGATCAAGTATACTTCCATATTTCAAGATATCATCAAACTTATACATACTTAATTATCCTCACTATTCTAAGTTATTATCCAATGCATTAATCTGAAAAACATATCTGATATTGATTTAATGTCTCAAATTACCATGTTGTATCTATTAGTCACATTATTATCCATGTAAAACATTCATTCTTATTTATACATCACTAATTACCAACGTTTACACATTTAAGTCATTATGTGTGTATTGGTGGGCCATGTAACATTTAATACATCTTATATGAACTCATTACATATTAAACAATACTTAGGTTTATTTGATCGTTTAATGGAATCTTATTAGGAAAAACCACATTAAGCTCTTTAAATTATCTAGGAAATTTGGGATGTTATAGTATACCATCTTAAATATTAGGAAAATTTTATACGATAATCTAACAATTGACAAATTATTTTATAGAAAATAATTACTTAAAGAAATTGAGAAAGATCCCAAAATCCCATCAATTCCATGTAGATTCAATCCAATTCTATACTACAACTATATATACTATTGTGGGCGGCAATGTGTTTCTTTTGTCTTATCCCTCTTTGTGCCACATTAATGTTAGGTTGATGATTGTGTAGCATCCACCAATAAAGAAATTACAATGAAGACTCTTAGAAATATTTTGTAGAATATATGGATAGGCATTAAGTGATGCAGATTCTAGAAAAAATACATCAAGCCATTACCCCATTTGATAAAATAATTTTATTAAGGAAGGAGTTGTTATTCAACTTAAATCCCTTCCTTTTCGAATCAAATACATTTTGGTGCATATACTGATTTTCTTAAATCAACACATGATATTGTTGTTACAAGTCCTTCCAATTAGTCTTTTCTCATCATAGATTAAAGTTTTCTATGTTTTTATCAAATACCACTCTATTTGCAATGATTAGGTTCTTGTATAGAGAGTATGTACGTATTTGTGGTGGTGTGTTTGGAGTTAGAAAGTGTTAGCTTGACAACTATTGTTGATCCTATAACGTGATGTACATGTTTAGTTATAGTGTAACTTTAAAATATTATACAAACTTTGAAAAAATATCATCAAATATTCTATATATGCATAATATATTGTATGTATGTTTATATGATTTTTTACGTGCAAGTGATAATAGATTTCTATTGTGTGTATTTTCGATGCCCTAGCTTGCATAGTTCATTTTATGTGATAAAATATTTAGATGATTGGTTGCTATTATACATTGATCAACATTCTCACAATTGTACACCTTTCATTTTATCATTAAAAAAACTTAACCAAATTACAATTTGAATTCTATCAACACTAATCATCGTGTCTATGTCAAACTTAGTAATTCAAATTAGAAACCTAGATCTTCTAGAACTAGGTGTATATTTGTGTAGATTCTTAAATATTTTCTCTATTTCATCTAATGTCTGGTGATACTAGGAACATGTTCAGTATAATAAGGGTGGAGAGAGGTTTTGAAGAAAAGGTGGATGGCAGATAGGGTTTTTAGGAGCTCTAGGGGATGCAGAGGGTGAGGGGGAGGCATCAGAGGTAGCCTGGGTGGGAGAGGCTTCGGAAGGGGAGGAGGGGTGTTTGGAGACAATGAGAATGCATCCGCATACATGTCTTAGATGTAAGGAAATCCAAGAAAAGATCATGACAAATCGGTGGAATTGGAGGCGTCATCAGGGTTTCCAAATCAGGGGTCAGTTTTAAATTTCACTTTGTTGGAATGAGAGGTAACAATCAAGAACAAGATCATACCAATATGGAAGGCAATGTTAATGCTAGTAGGGATCGCGACGATCTCTTCCCCTAACTGAGTAAGGATGGTGGAAACATCAACACTGCTTCAGATTGGGGAAAAAGAAGATAGCATCTCCATCAGGTGAGGAATGAGGAAAAGGACTAGAAAATGATGTCAATAAAAGACTACTATTTAGAGGATTTGATGAATGGTGTTGAATTTGTTCCTGAGTTGGATTGTTTACTAGAAAGTCTATATGAAAGTAGACTAGCCCTAGAAGATGTAATGCTAAAAGTTGCATACAAACTACCCACAATAGAAATAAACCCTAACACTGAAGATGATCTATCGTTGTCGTCGAAGTACATAGTAGTTGTCTAGCTAATTCATTCAGATGTGGTTTATATAACCATGAGAGATCGATTGAAAACTTTGTGGAACCCGATCAGTATGTTTAACATTTTGAATTTGATTTTGGCCACTACGTCGTTTAGTTCTCTTGCTGATGTGACTTTGACACCTCCTTAACTGGGGGTTCATGGAAATTGTTTGGAAGTATCGTAATGGAACCCCACCTTTTGACAATTCACTGAGATTCCAAGGTACTTAGTGACATGGGTTAGAATCCTAGACTTTCCTTTACATTTATATGTGCTTACTATGTTTGACTATATTAGCCTAGCTTTGGAATGCCTAATAAAGGTTGATACACACACTATGGCCAGGATGAGGAGTAAGTTTGCAAGCCTGACTACTCAGGTTGATACTTCTAAGCCATTGATCCATACTATCATGATTAATAATGAGACCTACCATGTAGAGTATGGAGTTTTCCCTGAGTCATATGAAGGGTGTGGTAAACTAAGACATAGCAATTTGCAGTGCCCATCGAATACAACAGCCAGAGTTAAAAAATGTGAATGGGGGTTCTAATAAGGAGAACGGAGACCCAAGTCCTTCATAGGAGGAAAGTCGAGGAACAAAAGTGGGAAACACAACACAGAAAGGTTCACAAAAATAACACAAATCACAACACCACCAATGTTAATGGTGGGGCCAATGCTAAGAATAGGTTTACCAATCTGGCTGACCTCAATGAGGAGGATAAGAAAGTTGTTCTGGAAGAGAATGCTAGGAAAAAGGAGTCAATGGAAAGTAGTAATGAAACTACCGTGGTCCATAAATCTATGTAGACCTGGAAGAAAAAGAAGATAACCTCATTTGATGATATGAGAGAGGTGCTAAGAGATATAAACGATGTTATTTCAAGTGAACAAAACTAAGAAGAAAAACATTTCACAGTAAACCCTAATGTAGATGAGGCCATCGATATAGAAGACACTGATAAGAACATTATTGATGATGATGCTATTGTCAATTCTAACAAGAACATCAAGGAGGTGGTCATAGAGGATACAACAACAACCATCATGAGAATGCAGCTAAAGATCTAGCAAAAGATCTTAGAAACCCAGAAAGTACAATGAGGGAGGATTCTAACCCGATCACTGAAACTAGTTCCAATGTCATTCCTAAACCCTTATCACTAGGGAGGAAATTGAAGTGCTCAAGCACCAAAATGAAGGCAACAAGAGCTAAACCTCCTGATCAGCATCATCAGAAGAGTTTTGGACCATACCTGGAAGGAGAAGAATGTGATGTTATGGAAAATGTTGAAGAGAAAGAGAACATAAAGCCCTCTCAGGGTGATCCAAATGTCTGAGGTGGAACTCACCAACTAATCCTTTCTTATTAGTTATTAATGTGAGATACGCTTTACTCGAACACTAGGGGAATAGAAAACCTATATACATTTCGTGTCCTCAGAGACATAATCTCACAGAAGAAACATAAATTGGTGGGGATCTTAGAGACTCACATCAACAGATCATCTACAACAAAGAGCATAAAGGAGTTGGGATTCACTACATCTTATCATTATGAAGCATGAGGCTTCACTGGAGGCATTTGAATATACTAGAGATAAGGTGAATGTGATATACAAATTATTAATTGTCATAGACAGTTTATTACTTGCAAAGAAAATAATGTTGTGCTTAACACATTTGTTTATGATGATCCACACATTTCTATATGCAAGCTGATATGGAATCATATAATCCCAATGAGTAAGGTCTTCGATCTACCTTGGGTGGTAGTCGGACATTTTAATACTACCCTACTACAAGAGGAAAAAATAGGCAACGAGCATTATGACCTCAATGAAGCTACTATCTTTAGCAACACCTTATTGGAAGTTGTTTGCTCAGATCTTGGGTTAAATGACATGAAGTTCACCCATATACATGGTAGGTTGTAGGAACGTATAGATCGGGTAGTCACTGATCCATCTTTCTTCAACGCATATCATGAATTCATTATCTAACATTTACCTGGAGCCTTATCTCATCATTGCCCAATTTCTATTCACTCTACTTAATGTAAACAAGCACCTCCATGATTCTTTATGAGAGAATCAAGGTGTAAAGACTAAAACTTCTAAAAGATGCTTAATAATTGTTGTAATCTAGGCATGAACTTCCATGACACAGTTACACAATCCAAAAATGACATCAATCAGTAGGCAGTGGAATTTATAAGTAGACGACCAATGATAAAAAAAAAGTGCATTGTAAGAAATCTTAAAATGCTACAAAACAATTTAGATGAATTCTATGATAGTACCACTACGGCTCTTATCACTAAGACAGAAACACAATATATTGAGATTTCGAAACGAGAAGTGGATGATCTCAAATATAAGAGCTACATCAATTGTCTCACCAATGGATATATAAATACGAAGTTCTATAATGCATTTGTAAAGAAACATTATAGGATCAATACAATCACTATGCTCAAGGATATCAATGGGTATGGATCATGGATGAAGCTACCATCCAAGCTATAATTTGTCAACATTTGAAAGGCAATTAGTGAACCAACTCATGTTTGTCCCAATGAGGTTAGAAAGTTCATTGGTGATTTTAGGATTATGCCTGTAGAAGAATGAGGAGCCCTAGAGCTAAGTCCTACTCTAGAGGAAATACACTGGATCCTCTCAAAGACCAATCCCCACAAAACCCCTTCCCTAAATGGGGTTGATGGGTCTTTCATGTTGAATAATTGGCATGTCGTCAAACACTCTCTTCTAAAAATTATTAGCACTGTCATTCTAGTGTAAATCAAGATGATAATCTTTGTGATGTGAGTATTGTGCTTATTCCTAAAAGTCTAAGCCTGAGTTGTGTCAACATTTCAGGCCAATTTCCCTCAACAACATCAGCTTGAGCCTTGCTTATAAGGTAGTAGTTGAGAGATTGAAGAAATGTCTTTCACAATGGATCTCTCCAACTCAGTGTGTATTTGTACCAGGTTAGAGAATAGCTAATAATATCAATGTAGCCCAAGAAATCTCACATATCATGAGGAGGAGATCTTCCAAAAAGATGATAGCAATCAACATACAAGGCATATTATAAGATGACATGGCCCTTTATCTCTGATACTCTTGAGAAGATTGGCATCCCTGAAACCATTAGAAAGTACATCCTCAACTCAATTTCTAGTGGTGTAGCTTTGATTATTTGGAATGGTAAAGTTTTAGGTTCTTTTAAGGCTACATGAGGGTTGAGACAAGACGATCAACTTTCTTAGTAGCTCTCTGTAATTTGACTTGAACATTTATGCCAATCCATTTAGTGCCCAGTGATTGACAAGAAATAGACTCCGTTTAAGCTTTACAACAAGGGCTCAAGAATCTCTCATATGTGTTTTGCAGATCATACACTTCTATTTACTAAAGTTGATGTATCTGAGGTGAGGACCATCATCAACTATTTTAAGAAGTTTGCCAAAGTCTCTGGTCAATCTATATTTGTAAGCAAATCATCTATGTATTTCTCTAGGAGTGTCCCTAATAGACTGAGGAAGAGGATCTATAATGTTAGTGACATCCCTTCCACCGTGAACTCAAGAAAATATTTAGGAGTTCCACTCATCCATGGCAGAGTCAAATTTTATACTTATAGTAGCACACTTGATAAAGTAGCACCTTCCATTAATAATTGGCTGGAAAGGAGCCTAAGCCTGACGAGAAGGGTGTGCCTTGCTAAATCCACCTTGATAGTTATCGCCACTTACATTATACAAATAACTGTAGTCCCAATGAAAGTATCTGACCACATAGATAGTAGCATTTGATCCTTTGTGTGGGGTGGGTTCCATAAAATCCACTCACACTTGTAGCCTATAAAAAGATCACCTACAACAAAAAATATGGTGGTCTTTGTTTAAAATCAATGTAAGAATTAAACATGGCATGACAAACATTCCTAGTATGTAAGCACAGACAAAAATTACATGTGGTGTGCAACTATCCTTTCCAAAGATGGTAATTTCAAGGGTAGATATATACCTGATGTGTCCATATGAGGAAGAGCAGTTATTCAATGTAAGTCTCTTCATTACAGATAATTCTATATTCATACCAATGAGCGGATAAGATATTAATTCTTGGAAAGATAAGTGGCAGTGTAAATAAAACACAGTAAATGAGTTTGTCACCAGACCTATTCCAAAAAAACTACATGACCTTAAGGTGGCAAGCCTGCTCAACCTCTCCAATGAATGGGATGTCAATTTTCTAAATAATTGGCTTCCACAAGATGCTATATAGAGAGTTATTAAAACCAAGGTTGTTATTAATAATGAGGCTTCTAACACACCGCATGACTCCAAATAGGCACGGGCAACATCACCAACAAGAGTGCCTATGACATTTTGAGGATGGATAAGGATATTAGGGTTCCTAGAAAGTGGGAAATCATATGGAAAATGTGAGTGGAGATGAGGATAAAATACTTTCTCTAGTTGGTGGGACATAATGCTATACTTACAAACTATAGGAGAGCAGCACGCCAAATGACCTCAGTTAAACTATTCACAATCTATGGTGGGGAGGAAGACACGGTCCTACATGATCTAAGAGACTGCTCTAAAGATAATGTAGTCTGGATAACCCTAGATAACAAAAGTTGTTGGGACTAATTCTTTAGAGAGATAGATGATTGGATATGGCTATCATCGAACATGGAAACTAATAATGACAACAAACTTCCTTCATGATTGGTTGATGGAAACTCTGGTAGAGTAGGAACTTATAAGTTTTTGAGAAAATAAAGTAATCTAGTAACTATATTCTTCACCTCATTAATAAGGAGACCTCAATTACAAGACTTAGTTAGGGCAAGGAAGAGAGGGACAATGATGCTGAGATGACTAAGAAAGAGAACTAAATGAATCCTCTCTTTGAAATTAAACACTGATGCTGCATTCAAGAATAGAAAATCTCCCTCGAAGATTCTTTTTATTTGTAGGGACAACAGTGGGAATTGGCATGGAGGATGGGGAACCAAAATTATGGCAGATAAGTGTTTTGAAGTTGAGCTTTGTACTATTGATCTTGTAACTGAAGTGGGTCAATCTCTTGATTGCGACCAGATGTTCATTGAGATAGACTCAAAAAGAGCTTAGGAAGCTATTGATGTTGATATTGGTGAGAACCCTAAGTTAGAAAGATAGTTACTTGGTATCAAGAAGAGATGGAGAAGTAAACAACATTGTTTCAATATCCAGAGAGAAGGGAACAAAGTTGCTTTTCTATTAGTTAAAACTAACCAAAAAATCGATAGTGGATTCTATGCTTATAGAAGGCCATCTAGTTGTCTAGTTGAGATCATCAATCTAGAGTCTTGTAATAGTAGTATTACTACCATCTTTAGTCCAAAATCTTCTATTGTAGATTGTAATAGTTCAAATGTGTTTTCTTGCATGAGAGGGGCGAGATGAATGAAAACCCTCAGAATTCCCTAAAAAAAGAAAAAGGGTGGAGAGATATTGCAAAGATGTCTACTTGGAAATTTGTAATGCGACATGTGGTCTAAGTATATGCACAAGCAACATAATATTCTTACTATTTCTTTAGCTATCATTTACTAGATTGTTAAGGTCACTAACATTGATTTTTTCTCTTCATTCAATAGTATTAAGGTGATTTTTTTCATGTAATGTCTAATAATAAATAAAATATATTTTTGGGTATATTCATGAATGTCTATATGTGTATAAGTATGAAAGTGATACCAAATGCAGAACGGCAGTAGTTGTCTACAATGAGATGTAACATCATCCCAGATTTAAGTTCTTATTAGATAGATGAAGTATCAAGATTATCTAAAGAGATTATAAGGTTATGATTGATAGGTAGCCTGTCTAAAAATAAGTTTAAATAATGATGATATGAGAATCAATTGAGGTTTCAATGTTATGTTTTAGTATTGTGAGATGAGTTTGATCATGCAACCCTAACTAGTCTAGAACCATAAATGGTATATATGTACACTTTTCTGATATGCCTGTAATGGACTAGATATTTTGATTGCATATATCCATGGGTGTAGGTCTTCTATGTTGATATATGGATGTGAGATATGGTTAAAATCAACATGGGAGTCAAAATATGTATAAATGAGGATTTCTAGAATGAGACATGTGATAGGGTGAACTCTAGAGATGAAGAACCCTAACTGGTGAGGGTTAGAGGATCTAACCTTAAAAATATGAAAAATATGTGATATATTAATAATTAAATATGTGTTATGACTCCCAAACTAGAAAATGTCTGAGTATTTTAGTTGAGTAACCTAATTTTTAGTTTCAATGCTTGTATTGGAGTCCCCGGGAAAGTCACTAACCCAACAGTGAAGAGGTTGTTGATTCTATGAAAAACTCTATCTAAATGATAGAGAGTATTAACACCCTAGAGGAAGTATATTACATATTATGTATTTGATTATATCTCATACTCATATTAGTGGTTCCTCATGAAGGGATCGTGTGGTTTTTGCCGTGAATGATATTGGGGTAAAGGTGATGTTAGATGTAGAAGTGTGGCTAGACTATTATTCCTTGACTTAGATATGTCCTTTCTTGAGTGGCTTGATCTTGTGTAGCTCATATTTATCTAAAAATGACATAACTATGAGACCCTTCTAGTGAGAATGATGTATGTCCTCATATAAAGAAAAATTTATGAATGAATCTCACTTGCCTTAAGAATATAATATATAAATGACAAGAATCTCAAATTTGCTTGACCTAATATTTAACGCATACTAAACATGCAAGTTTTATGTTGATATATGATATTGGATTTGACAAACTATAAGATTATGATTTTTTAATGATAATTATATAAATTCATAATCTTATTTTTACAAAATCATAATATATATGCAAAGATGATTTATGATAACTCGCATAACTTTGGGTGAATACCTTGAACTTGTTCTTGAACCATGTATATATTTTAATATCATGAGAATGTTTTGTAATATTACCCTGTAGTAACATTAGAAAGGTGGCCTTAGTATAGTGTATATAATGACCTTTCCATCACTCTAAGTTTATTTTGGTAGATTTTTTATGATGAAATTCCTTTTTAGGCAAGGTTCACTTCATATCTCAACTTTCAGTGATCACCTTCATAGGATGGCAATGTGTTAGTAAATACTTGATATTAAAAATTAAGATCCTAACTAGTCGTTAAAGTCTATTACAATGGATAATGTGAAAAATAAGGAGATATGTGATCATGAAGATATTTTCAGAAACACTTTTGAGAGAAACCAAGTTATATGGATATAGTTTATGAAATCATGTCATATATTTAAACTTAAATCAAAGTGAGTTTTTAGTGTCTAGTTTACCAATTTATTATCTCAAAAGCAATGCAATAAATTTTAAGGTTATCAAAAGATATGGTATAATGTGCTATTTTAGGTTTCTTGGTTGTGTCATGGTAATTAATTTTGAGAAGCATGCCTCTTAAAATAGGATTTGATAGTAGAATTAATTCTATCATCAAATAGAGCTTTTTCAGTACGAAGAATTGTGATAGTGTATTTTAAATGATGTCGATGTAGTGTTTTAGATTTTATTTCATTTGGAGTAGTGTATTAGGAAAAACAAAAAATTTGAAAAGATGAGCTACCTGATTGGTTTTGTACATTAGTTGATTGATTTATCAATCAATTTCTATATAATGTCAATAACACCCCTTAGATTTGGATCCAATGACCATTTTTCTTTCTTAAACATTTAACTATACTGAATATAATGGTCGAAGTATAGTGAAATATCTCAACCTTGATCACTCCAAAAATCACAAAAGTCATGAGGCCCAAGGATTCAACCTTCTTTATAAGATGAGGGACAACTAATGGATCCATAGCTTATTGAGAGTTGTGAGATATCATGAAATTTTGATCCATCACTTGTTTTCCATTTTCCATTGCCTCATACAATCGATAGTTGATAGGAGACTAGGATAGAGGGAAGGGTTTGGGGATGATTTTGAATGGATGAAATGATAGTAGGTGGAGATGATTTCTTGGGTAGTTTTTAAGCTTTATGAAGCCCCAAGACTGAAGTTTGGGGTTGGCATGTGGCTTCTTGAAGAAGGTCTTCCTAAATACTTTTTAAGGCCAATGATTACATTCTAAGAAGGAGTGAAGGATCAAAAAATATTAGAAGGATGTCTCAAGTTTTGGGTTGTTTCTGAGTAATTCAAACATAGATTAGATACAAAAGGAGAAGAAAAAGGATGCCTCTTCATCGTTGATGCCTATGGGATGGTCGGGGGTCTTTGGTGGCTGGCAGTGCATTACGAGCATTTGGGAGCCTTCTTGACTATTCACATTCTCTCAAAGTTGTGCTTGTTTTTGTTTCTTATATCAGATTCGGGGACTCACTAAAGATAAGGGGGTGATGAACATGTGGCTTCATGAAGTTTGATCCTAAATGCTAAACCTCGTGGTGGTCCATTTTTTTCATAAAAGTCTGATGCACCCCTTGCAATATTACATGGGACACATGGCTTGATCAAGGTTAAAATGAATGGTTTAGTTGGCCTGATTTATGGCAAAACCCTGGAAAATTCTCAAAATATTGCTAAATGATGCAAAATTTCTAGGAAATGCTAAGAATGTAAGACAAATATATAAAATTCAAAATACAATTTGATAAGAAAAACATGATACTTAACAATAGGATTTTAGATTGAGTTTTGGAAGTTTCTTACATTTTGATGTTAATGGTTAGTATTGTGGGAAATAAAACCAACCCTCAATATAAATGAAAACAAGAAAGAAAAAATGAAGAGTTGAAACAATAACTTTTATATGGGATATGATGTAAATAATATTAGATTTTGTTTGGCTCCTCAAAGATTCAAAAAGTAAGGTATAAGAAGATCAAGCTCGTTCCATTGTTCCTTTATCATTTCTATCTTTAGATATGGAAATTGATGAAGTGCAACCTACAACTATTGTAGATCATCTCAAATGATGAGAAAAATGAATTGCACCCAAAAGGAACATAATTCACATTCAACAAATTTCTATGTAATTGATCCTTACCATGTAGTTTATTTTTGTAGATTAATTTTGATTTGCAAGTAACAAAACACATGAAACTTAAAATCCCATGAAGTTGGAACTACAAGCATTCACTTTCAGCCCAACCAAATGGCCCATTACAAGAAATTATGCATAAGTGCATAGTAATGCATAATGGAATTAATTGTTTAAATTTTTGAATGTAAAAATAGAAATTGACTATGTTCTCCTCGACATTGATGATAATGGATTATCTCATGATTCCTAACTATAATCTTAGTCTGATATAAGTAAACATGAAATGAATTTAAGAAACCTTATTGTTGATGCAAACTCTAAATTAACATGTAATACAAAGAATGGGTTTGGATGGCATTAATATTACATGAAAACACAAACTACGGTCATAATGACTTGAAATTTAAAACTAATACATGATGTGAATTTTGATAGAAAATCTAATACATGACTAAACCTAGAATAACCCTACACAAACAAGTTTAATGAAATAAGATAATAGGGAAATCATGCAAACTAAGCAATGGGAATCCTAACTAACACTATGTAAGGAATGATAACACTACACAAAGTAGTTAATTACCTAATTAAACACATGAAATAACTAACACAAAGTAACTAACCCTAACGTACCAAATCACTATCAATAATGAAATTTGACTAATGTAATGAAAAAGGAATCTAGATTGACCAACACTAGCTAGTAAGAGAGAGATTTCCATTTTAATAAGTAATGAAGGTAGTGTGATGTTTGGGGAGGCATCTAACCATCAACCAAGCGTATAGGTCATATTTATGCACATACGTCGAAGCTACCAACCAAACAATGAGGAGTAAGGTAGATTAGGAATTCTATCCTACTAGTTATCCATTGGTGACATGGTCGTGTATATGGGAAATAGTCCCTACAACTTCCATGCCAACTTCATGAGCCCCTTGACTACAGGATAAGTAAGCATTGGTCTACAAAATTCAAATATATGTTTCTAGGAATGATTCTCCTAATACACTCAGTGGCAAGGGGCTTATGTGGTGTAGAAGAAGGGTGTTGCACCTCCTATTATCATCCATATAACCACTTAACTTGTTCTTTCCTATTTTTAATAACAATACCTATTATACTTAGATCTCGCATTTTGGGTTACTGAGACATGTGAGAAAAGAGGAAAATTAGCTAAGGATTCACTAGTTGAACATAGAAGTTTTTTTCTTCTATCCTCCTCTTTCCTCTTCACTCTATACCTTAGGTGTTTTCACAGAGAATTCACCATAGAACTAGGAAAGTAGTGAAAAACAATGACATAAACATTGAAAATGAAATCAAAGTATAATGCATAAATATTTCCAAATATGGTATCATAGTTTCACATTTCCCCCCAAATAACATAAAAATGGGCTTAGCTACAAATAGTCAAATAAAGAACAAAAGAAGAATGAGAATGTACGACCTCTAACATTTCTTAATTCATAAATGTATTTGGCTTAATTGATTTAGTTTGATGTCAAGGAATTTAACTCTAGATTATGATGTTACCTTGAATGATGAAACTGTATATCAATTTTAAATCAAAATAGACCTTGTCGGCCTAGTTATATAACTTCATATAACTTTTAAACCTTGCCTTATGAGATTTTTAGTGCATGCTTGGATTTGCATTTTTGGTGTCCTCCTGGATTTGGATTTTTTGGTGCCCACTTGGATTTCTAAACAACACCATACCTCTATCCACCTAAAAATTTCCATCTCTTTCTCTCTTCTCATCTTTGGTGATCTTGGTTCTTCTTTGTAGAGGCCGATGAGAACCCATCTAGGTCGGTAACCACAGACTTTTCTTAGATGCATGTGTGAGAATCGAGGCTCCTTGGACTGATCTAGAGTTGTTTCTCATTTTCCTTATTTTTTCATGTAAGATTCTTACTCTTTTACTCATTTTCATTGTTGTCGTTTATCCTATGGCCGAGTTTCTTGGTTTTCTTGTTGGAAGCCTATACATAAGGGTTGAGAAATCTCCTTTCTTCCTTTCTTTCTCTACAACCACCTTGTTTGTGGAAAGAGGAGGCATTCCTGGACCTTTGAGGGATTGAGCCAAATGAATTGTTTCTGATTCAAAGTTTTCCATTTTGGATTTTAATTTTTATCTTTTCCATGTGAGTTATATAACTTTTAATACATTTCATACCTACCTTATACATGCATGTCACACATCTTACTTTATAACTCATAATATAAAAAATATGGCCTATTGTGTACCGTTTGACATGAAAATAATGATAACATGAGTTTAGACCTTATGAACATTTTTCTTCTATAAAATAAGCTTTTCATTGAATGTGTAAGGCCTAAAATTAGAAATATATGTGTAATGACTCCTATAAATGTCATATAGGTGGTGTTTTGGTACTCAATGCTTTGAAATTCGACCCTCGCATTAAATATTATTTTATAGAGGTTAACCTATGGTTATTATAATCTTTTTAAAGCATTCTTTATAATAATTTTATTAATGTTATGTTTCTAAAATGACAATTGGATGAAAATATAGTAATAAAGCTAGCTCATCCAGACTAGGATTCTGACACATAAATGCCTAGTTCTTGGAATTGACATAAATTTTATGTACAATGGAATTCATGTTGAAATTTTGGGAGATATGTTATATATAATATATGGGACTCTCTTCAAAATTTAGAAGGATAATTATGTTCCTAGAGGAAGTTATTACTATTTTTGTATGAATGGCTTTTTTGGGCTATTTTGTGCCCTAGTAGGAGGTTTAGTCCTCTTTATGGATGATTATGGATCAATATACCTTGATGGAGTAGCAAGAAACATGTTTCATATCTTTTATATCTTTTCAATTTACAATTTATTTTATGAAGATTAGATAGGAGCTTGTATGTAACTTCATTCTTGCCATCAATAATGTTTAAATTGATCTATGTAATCAAGTTTAACCTTAAACATGTAGTGACCTATGTTTGTAGAACTATTCCAGTGTCACAACCTACATGATAGTGAAATGAGTAATCTAAAAGGAGCTCAGAGTTGTATACTATTGAGAATATGCCACTATAGGAAGGGTGTTTCTTTGTCATCTTGATCCAATGGTTTAGAGAGCAGTCAAGGATGTGTCACATATGTTAAAGTAATCGAGAGTGAATATGGTCCTACCTTAGATTTGGGAGTCTTATACCTTGATTTCTAGTGTTGTGGCATGTGTACCAAGGGAGAACTAGGTTGTTTTAGTAGTTGGGTCAATGTTCCACAATGATTGTTACTTGTATTGAGTGAGGGAAAGACATATTGGGATTTCGGTCATTTAAGATCTTATACGAGGCTGATTTCAACTCCACATCAGTCAACTAGTAGTTTGAGTGGTACACCTAAAACTACTTAGGACTTAATAAAATATGTAACTCAGTCATGTAGTATAACTGTTATGGTTACTTGGGAAATCACATTGGATGGTGATCCTTGTGTTATTTATTTTGATTTGTAAATTATTTATAATTTGATATGAGAAATAAACCATAACTATGACTCTATTTATCTTTTATATTTGTGCAAGTTGTCTAATCTTTCAAACCTATAATACTATCTGCTTAAACTACTTAAAGAAATAGATGCATTTAAAGTTATATCTCTTGTTGGTACATGGATCTCACCTCGTGGTTACCACATCTTTTTAAGTGATCCACAAAGCTATCAAAACTAGTGTGATCAGGATGAACAATTTGAAGATTAGTAGTGTCAGAAGGTTGGTTTGGATTGTATGGAGTCATAGATTCATCCCTATACTCTCAGATCTGGGCGAGGAGTTTTATATGTCATGTATATTGACTCAAAGGTTTTCAATGTATTTCTTTATAAATGTAAATTATGTAATAATGTGGACATCATGTTTTCTATATAGGTTTTGGCTGAGTCCATGGAGCTTATGTAAAGAAACCATGTATGTATATATAATGTGGTTGGACCTTTCGAAAAATAATTTATATAGAATATTGGAATTTCATTCAGTTTAAATTCTACACCATTTTGGTAATGTGATTAACAAGCATTTGATTAGTATTTTGATTTTGAATAATATTGTTTAGTGTGGTGGGTAGCCACATATAAGCAGATAGAAACTCAAAGGACATTGGTGGAGAATCTCCAATATTCACCATCAACAACTCTAAGAACGATCTCCTCCTCTAAGTGGGTGAAAAGGAACGTGATATTTTGAGTGGATGTTGCCAAAATACTAGAAAGTGAGGGCTTTTGGGTGAAAAAGGGAAGGAAATTAAGTGAATGAGGTATAGAGGAGATAGGTGGCCACTTTGAAGGTTGGTAGGGTCAAATTTATACTCTATCTGTCACTAGTATATATACAATGGCCTACGGGACTCGGGAAAGTGAGGGTAATGTGGTACAAGTGGTAGTTGGATGTATTGGGGTTAGGTGGGTTGAACTGTCATGGTTGATAGGTGTAGGCATGATGATGGTATTTGGGAATGGTTGTGGTTGTGGTGTACATGTAAAAATATCATGTGAAATGGGACTTTTGGACTGTGGTGGAATGACCATGGTTGGTTGAGGATAGTGTGGTTGTGAATGGTGGATAAGTATATAGTCATTCCCTTGTGCATGACCATCTTGATGATGGTCCACCATAGTTGTTTTGGCTGGCAGGACTGTGATGGGTCCGTCTTGCCATGTCTTGTTGTGGATGGCACGATCATGTTTGTAAAGAACCTATGGCTTCACTAGATTTTGGGGTATTGTTACATGGTCATAGAAAAGTAGAAAACTAGCTAAGGATTCACTAGTTTAACTTAGAAGGTTTTTTTCTTCTAGCTTCCTCTTTTCTCTTCTCTCTATACCTTAGGTGTTTTCACACATCATTCACCATAGAATTAGAAAAGAAGTGAAAAAACAATCACATAGACATAGAAAATGAAATCAAAGTATAGTGCATAAACATTTCGAAATATGGTATCATAGTTACACATTTTTGCCCAAAATAACACAAAATGGGGCTTAGCTGCAAATAGTCAAATAAAGAACAAAAGAAGAAAGAGAATGTAAGGCCCCTCATATTTCTTAATTCATAAACATAATCATTTGGCTTAATTGGATTAGTTTGATGTCGAGGAATTTAACTCTAGATTATGATGTTACCTTAGATGATGAAACTGTGTTTCAATTTTAAATCGAAATAGAACTTTTTCCCAGTTATATAACTTCGTGTAACTTTTGAACCTTGCCTTATGAGATTTTTGGTGCCTGCTTGGATTTGGATTTTTGGTGCCCACCTGAATCTGGATTTTTTGGTGCCCACTTGGATTTTTTAAAAACAACATACCTCCACCCACCTAAAAATTTCCCTCTCTTTCTCTATTCTCGTCTTTGGTGATCTTAGTTTTTCTTTGTGGAGGTCGATGATAAACCATCTAGGTTGGTGATCACATGCTTTTCTTAGATGCATGTGTGAGAATCGAGGCTCCTTGGACTGATCTAGAGTTGTTTCTCATTTTCCTTGCTTCTTCCATGTAAGATTCTTACTCTTTTATTCATTTTCCGTGTTTTCGTTTATCCTCCTTTATCCTATGGCCAAGTTTCTTGGTGTTCTTGCTGGAAGTGTATACATAAGGGTTGAGAACTCTCCTTTCTTTCTTTCTTGCTCTACAACCACCATGTTCGTGGAAAGAGGAGGCATTCCTGGACCTTTGGTGGATTGAGCCATACGATTTGTTTATAATTCAAAGTTTTCCATTTAAGATTTCAATTTTTCTCATTCCCATGTGAGTTATATAATTTTTAATACATTTTTTTACATACCTTCTACATACATGCCATGAATCTTACTTTAGAACTCACAATATAAGAAAATATGTCTTTTCATGTATTATTTGACATGAAAATAATGATAACATGAGTTTCTAAACCTTTGTTAGACCTTATGAACAATTTTCTTCTATAAAATGAGCTTTTCATTGAATGTAAAAGGTCTAAAACTCAAAATATAGGTGTAATGACTCCTACAAATGTCATATAGGTGGGGTTTTGGTACCCAATGCTTAGAAATTCGACCCTCACATTAAATTTTATTTCATAGAGGTTAAGATGTGGTTAGTATAATGTTTTTTAAAGTAGTCTTTATAATACATTTATTACAGTTATGTTGCTGATATGACAATTGGATGAAAATTTAGTACTAAAGCTAGATCATCTAGGTTAGGATTCTAATACATAAATGCCTAGTTCTTGGAATTGCCATAAATTTTATGTACGATGGAATTCATGTTGAAATTGTGGGTGATATCTTATCTATAATATATGGGACTCTCTGCAAAATTTAGAAGGATAATTATGTTCCTACATGGAGTTATTACTATTTTTGTATGAATGACTTCTTGGGCTATTTTGTGCCCTAGTTGGAGAGGATAATGATGGATCAATATACCTGGATGGAGTAACAAGAAACATGTTTCATATATTTTATATCTTTTTAAGTTGCAATTCATAATTTCTTTTATAAAGATTATTTTGGAGCCTGTGTGTAACTTGTTGCCATCAATAATGTTTAAATTGATCTATGTAATCAAGTGTAACCTTAAACATGTAGTGACCTAAGTTTGTAGAACTATTCCAATGTCACAACCTGTTGAATAGTGAAATCAGTAATCTGAAAGGAGCTTGAAGTCGTATACTATTGAGAATATGTCAGTCCAAGAAGGGCATGTCCATGTCACCTTAATCCAATGATTTAGAGAACAGTCAAGGATGTGTCTCATATGTTAAAGTGATTGAGAGTGAATGCAGTCCTAATTTGGATTTGGGAGTCCTACACCTAGATTTCTAGTGTTGTGGCATGTGTACCAAGGGAGAGCTAGGTTGTTTTAGTAGTTGGGCCAATGTGCCACTGTGGTTGTTACTTGAATTGAGTGAGGGAAAGAGATATTAGCATTTCAGTCATTTAAGATCTTATACGAGTTTGATTTCCTCTCCACATCAGTCAACTAGTAGTTTGAGTGTTACCCTTGAAACTACCCATGACTTAATAAAATATGTAACTCAGTCGGTTAGTATAACTGTTACGGTTACATGGCAAATCACACTGGATGGTGATCCTTGTGATATTTCTTTATATTGTAGATGATTTATAATGATATAAGAGAAATAAACCATACTTATGACTCTATTTGTCTGTAATATTTATGCAAGTTGTCTAATCTTTCAACTCTATAATACTATCTTCATGAACTACATAAAGAAATAGATTCCTTTAAAGTTATATCTCTAGCTAGTACATGGATCTCACCTCGTGGTTACCACATCTTTTTAAGTGATTTACAATGGTGTCAAAAGCAGTGTGATTAGGAGGAACAATTTGCAGATCAGTAGTGTCAGAAGGTTGGTTGGGTTAGTATAGAGTCATCCCTGTACTCTCAGATTTGGGCGGGGAGTTTTGTATGTCATATATATTGACTCAAAGTTTTTCTAGGTATTTCTTTAGCAATGTAAATTATGTAGTAATGTGGACATCATGTTTTTTATATAGGTTTTGGTCGAGGCCAAGGATCTTATGTAAACAAACCATGTATGTATATATAATGTGGTTGGACCTTTTGGCAAATAGTTCTTATAGAATCTTGGAATTCCTCCATTTTTAATTCTACACCATTTTGGTAATGTGATTTACTAGCATTTGATCGGTATCTCAATTTTGAGTAATCTTGATTAGTGTGGCGGGTAGCCACATAGAAGTAGATAGAAACTCAATGGACATTGGTGGTGAATCTCTAATATTCACCATCAACAACACTAAGTACAATCTCCTCCTCTAAGTGGGTGAAAAGGAATGTGATTTTTTTAGTGGATGTGACCAAAACACTATAAAGTGAAGGTTTCGGGGTAGAATAGGGAAGGAAATTAAGTGAATGAGGTATAGGGAGGTAGGTGGTCACTTTGAAGGTTGGTAGGGTCTAATTTTATACTCCATCTGCCACTAGTGTATATACAATGGCCTATGGGGTCAAGGGTAAGTGGGGGTAATGTGGTACAAGTGGTAGTGGGATGTAATGGGGTTAGGTAGGTAGAACGCCCATGGTCGGTAGGTGTAGGCATGATGATGGCATTTGGGAATGGTTGTGGTCATGTTGGATATGTAGAAATATCATGGGAAATGGGACTTTTGGACTATAGTGGAATGATCATGGATGATTGAGGGTATTACAGTCATGAATCGTGGAGGAGTATCTAGTCATTCCATTGAGCATGACCATCTTGATGATGGTCCACTATAGTTTTTTTGGTTGGCACGATCGTGATGGGTCTATCTTTCCACGATTTGTGGTGGCACAGTCATGTTTGTAAAGAATATATTACTTCACTAGATTTTGGGGTATTGTTACATGGTCGTGGAAAAGTCCCACGACCTTTTTGGGTGCTTCGCCATTCTCTTTGTTGTTGAATTGGCCACTTGTGGTTCTCTTTTTTCAAGTTCAATCCTTAAACAATTGTCGTATCTTGAAGATGACATTGATGACTCCTTGGGCTCCTCCATTTGTTTTGGGAGTCCTTGAGATTGTCTCCCTCTCCTCTATCTATAAATAATTTCCAAAATATTGTAAAATCATATAATGAGCATCCATACGTGCTTTTTACAATAAAATAATTATTGAGAGTATAATATCCATTATGAAACATCTTTATTTAAATAAGAAGCAATATAACACAAAATCACTCCACTAGACTACAAAGGAAAATATTAATGACATAAATACCAACTTGAAGTCAAGCATTTAACTAAAAAAATGGTATTGACCACACAAAGTATTATTCCCATGTTTCCAATATTAAGAATTACTATGACTTTAGTAGCTCATTACAGACTTGAGTTTCATCGAATGGATATCAAAAATGACTTACTATGACATCCCCGGATTTTGGCTTCTCCAAAACCTATTTTGTCAGAATCCGAAAACATCATCCAATCATATCATAGAGTGATGCGGAAGCATAATATGCATACATGAACATACAACCATAACATACTCAACATTCAACATGCATATTTATACAATATGAATTATTACAAAATGATTTACAGTTACATATTGAATGAAAATTCTACAAGTCTGATCATGTATGCTAACAGGATCTTAGACAATAGGTACAACCTGTACAACTGCTCACTCCCATCTTTTTCGTCCCATGCTATCTCTGAACCTAAAACATACGTGAAACAACAAATCAACACACAAGGTGTTGTGCACGTGGGCAGAAAGATACCTACTAACATGTTTGCATAATTGAAATAACTTGATAAAGAAAGATTAAAAGAAAACATTATTTAAACTGATAATCAGGTAAACATTCCTTTTATTGCATTCACTTTGATGTGGTTGTACTACACATACTTGCACTTGACTTACATCTAGTGTGGGCAATATAGTATCATCATACATCTAACATGGGCCAAGGAATCATACATACATGTTAGGCAACATACATCCACACCAGGCTATGTGCTCTAGTAGCTACAACCCATCATACTCATTTATGATCTATTAGATTTGGCGAAGTATAGTTCATACTGGTTCAACCAAGCAATCATATCCAAATATGAGCATTTAAGATATTACATATCATAGGCAACCAGAAAACTAGTCTTATACTTAATACATCCCACGTACCTGAGTTCAGAGATTCCTATTTACATTCTGGATCATCTACATATCTGGTCAACACCTGATCAAGACAAGACCATATACTATCATTAGGTTCTTATCATCTTACATCTCATCTTAACCCTAATCGTATCCATTTTAGGGTTTTCTTAACTCATTAGGATATTCTCATCATTACTTGCATTCTTGTTTTAGAATTATCTTAATGATGTCATTTTCCAAATTATGGTTCATTATTTGAACATTAGGTTCCATATCCTTTTTGTGCACATATTAACCCTGGTTTATATACATTATTCAAAATAGGGTTACAACCCATGTATTAAGGGTCATCTTCATATAACATGAATTTTATGCATATAACTGATCTCAAATTTATATATTATATTTTAGTTACATATATGAGAATGTTTTGTGAATTCATCATTTATTGGGCATGCATGTATTAATTGCATTATCTTTAGTGTTATTAGACCTAATTAGACATATTTATAAAATTATGTAATTTCGTACATCAACATGACCATATCTGACATCATATGCATTCTTTACATAATTTTGGACTTACTTATATTTTTCTATGATTTTATGTCATTATTTGCTATTTATTATCCATTAAACAAGCATTACACATCTTACATGATATCATTATTATTAGTGCATCAAAAGTCTGATATTCTGCTTTCCATTTTGTTATACGCATTTTTTTTAGAATTTCAGTACCTTATTTTTATTTTTCTGATAAACATGCTATTTATTATGAATTATGCAAGATTAGGGGAATTTCTGGGAATTTACCTTATTGTGGCCAATCATGTGTTGCCACGTGGACACCACGGTGGGCGCAACTCTTGCCTTCCAGGCTTGGATGAGCCGGCCGATTCAGGGTTTGCTCAGTCTGTTGTGATGGACCGGCCAGTTCCTGGCCTGACCCGATGCTCACCTTTTCTTCACGATCACATGGCACCTCTGTCTCTGCTGCTGCTTGCTCGAGCAGCAAGCTGACTACTCCGACGAGGCTCCGTTCGCTCTTGGGTGCTGCTGGAGTATAGATGAGTATGCCCTCACCTTCGTGAGGCTTCCTCGATCAGAGGGGTGAGGTTTCCGAGCTGCGGTGCCATCTAGATCTCAACGCGCCGCAGTGACGGCGAGGTCGCCGGTGAGGTGGAGGTCAGGGACGAAGAGGTGGCCTAGGGTAGTTTTTCCTAGCCGAGAAGCACCTCCAGATTCAGGTGGTGGTGATGGTGGGTCGTATTTAGTGGGGCCAGACTAATGAGGGTGTTGTCGATGTGGTGCAGCGACGGATGGAAGGTTGACTTGGAGGGAGGTGCTCAAAGATCGGTTACTTCAAATTGGGTTGAGTGGGAGTCTAAGGGGGGTCTGGCGGAGCTAATGGTATCCTTAAATTGGCATGAGGATTCGTGGGAGGGAAAGCCCTAACTAGGTGCTACCTCCAATGAGAGGCACGGAGAAGACGGGAGTCGTTCTCCCTCATCCGAGTGCGATGGGAAATGTGGTAACATCTGTTGAGTTCATTTTGGCGAGACGAGGTCATCCTCCAACGATCTCGCCCAGGAGATGTGGGAGTCGGGCGCGTGGAATCTCAGTCGACTGTTGGGGTCGGGACCGAGGAAAGCGGGAGGTAGGAGACGAAGTCTCCCCTGTTGGATCGCTAAGCAACAGCCAGCATTAGCTCGACCTAAACCAAGGTCTGCGCCCAAGCTTCAAAGGGCTACGTGACACATATTTGACCAATTAAATCGAAATCTTAGGTCCTAGGTTGGCAATTTATGAAATATATACATCAATTTCAATTGCTCATATCTCTTAATTGGATGATCCAATTGCCACAAAATTTTAGGTGTAGCTTTATAATGTCATGATGTAGTTGTGGCATAAGTTTGGGAATGAAATTCGAAGGTTAGGCATGCTTATTGACTAATCACATTAAAACCTAAAGTTCACCTTCATGTGACACTTAGGGTATTACCTTATGTGAAAATGATATGCCATTTTGTCAAAGTTGACTCCAAAACTTCAACATTGGTTCATATGTATATGATTCCTCAAAAGAAATTAGTTCACTAATCACTGGATCACTAAATGAATGATTAGTCTCATGAGAGCTTAATCAATTAGTAAGGGTATTCATTCACAATTGAATTCAATTAGGCATCAGAGTCCTCCATCATATCTCAAATCACCTAATTTAGGTGAAGGAATCCATGATTGTATTACCAATTCCTCAATTTGGTATTTGACATCTTACATAGAATGCTTGTCTCTTAATTATTGTATTAGTTATTAAAACTCAAAAATCTAGGTTATCACATTCACCCCACCTTATTTGGAATTTCGTCCTCGAAATTCAACTAATCTCATCCTTAAGAGGCTATTTTGGGGTCGAACTTCATATACATCATTATTTCTTAGGTTCTAAGACCACCATAGTTGCATACACTCTAATTTCTCAACTTAGGGTCTAGAGATTCTTGGGTGTGTCCACCCCACCTTATATATATGTGAAAGCATCACTTAACCAAAACATGACATTATGATATCCTTAGGATTACATCACCCCTAAGGGTACATGTTCTGTTCATACTTTTAATGCTCAGGAGGAATTCATTTATATGCCATGATATTTAGATCGTTCAAATCTAACATCATTAATATGTTTTATGATCAACATCTTACAATGATTTCAGCATAAGAGGAAATTTATCTTCATCCTTGATATTAGAATTTTCTACATAAGAAGGGCTTATGTAGCATGCTTGACCATTAGGGTTTCACCCTATGGTGTGATATTCATACCCAACTTAGAAGCATACATTGAGAAGGATCAAAGTTACAAACTATATTTCTGATCACATATCCTATGATGCAAAAATATCTTTATATCAAGTTCATGAGTTCAACTTTTTATGCCTTGCCTGTATTATGTGAAGGGAGAAAGAGAATATACTAAGTTTATCCCATGATCTCAACATCATATCTTCCATGTTTCATATGAAGGGGAAGAGAATATTTTAAATTCAAACTTATCATGATTTCAATCTTGGGTGCTACATATATGATATAGGAGGGAAAATATAGAATAGGTCAAGCTTATACGAGTGACTCCTCATATACAAATCATCCATATAGCTCAAGTGAGGTTTCTATCATCATATATTAAGAAAGAGAAGAAGAAGGGAGAACATGTATTTTGAGTATCGTTTCACAATGCATCATACTCTCATAACTAGAGTCCATATATTACCTCACTTGCAACTAATGATGAGATTCACAAAATATGTCACTCCAGCTAGGATCTAACTCAGCCAAAGGATTGACTTTATCATATGGGTCATCTACCCATCCTTTTCATTTACCCAATTCTAACATATAGATTTGAATCATGCATAAGGACTCAACTCAACACTCGAGAGTAATCTAGTGTAGGACTTTTTTTTAACACATATCTCATATATTAGAGGCTAGGTCCTATGACCTTCTCCCTGTGGGTCTTACTCTCTCTACAGTTCACCACATATACCATCCTACCACTAGATATCCTCCTTGTATAAGAGCTTGAGGCTCATGCACACTCATCTATATCTTAACTTAGCTTATCTTAAGTAGGAAAAAGGGAATGTACTTTCATCATCAAGATTTTGCATAAATTCTACTAAATTGGATTCAACAAGTATACAACTTAAACCTTTATAAGGAAACTTATAGCATCAGAGATCAAACTTAGATAAGATTTCACATGATTATTTCAACTATCATTCTATCATCTAATCTATGTATCACATATCTTGATAAGGCTCTAGACATCTAATCTAGACTACTCTCTCTTCTAGACTGATGTCACTCCCTTTCACTTAGGTTGCATGAACACTAACTACTCTACAGTGTGAGGGACACATTTTTTTTATTTACATATATATAATAAAATATCATATAGTTTTTCTCCGAGAAAGAAGACGTCAGAGAAAACACTCGAGGCTCGAGCCGATTGGAAAACAAAACCAAATCAGCAAAACCGAGTGCCCCACACATAGTAGATAGTCTAGTGCCCTATAACCAAGTGAAATGGTGAGAACATGGTGTATAATAGTGTAGCTACCCAATACATATGAGCTCTATATATGCAAAGGGTTTCAGACACTTGTCTAGACATAGTTCTCGAACATCTAGGTTCCAACCTAGAGGCTAAGTCAAACCTTATTCCTATATAACAACTTACTAAGTTTCTAAGGTTTCAAGTGAAAGGTGAAGTTTAGTTTTATGTTTCATGGTGAGCAATGGTCAGGTGTAGCTATTGTTCATGCTCTGATACCAACTGTGACGTCCCCGAATTTTGGCTTCTCCAAACCCTATTGGGAATGAGATGTCAGAATCCAAAAACATCATCCAATCATATCAGAGAGCGATGCGGAAGCATAATATGCATACATGAACATACAACCATAACATACTCAACATTCAACATGCATATTTATACAATATGAATTATTACAAAATGATTTACAGTTACATATTGAATGAAAATTCTACAAGTCTGAACATGTATGCTAACAAGATCTTAGACAATAGGTACAACCTGTACAACTTCTCACTCCCATCTTTTTCGTCCCATGCTATCTTTGAACCTAAAATATACGTGAAACAATGAATCAAAACACAAGGTGTTGTGCACGTGGGCAAAAAGATATCTACTAATATGTTTTCATAATTGAAATAACTTGAGAAAGAAAGATTAAAGGAAAACATTGTTTAAAGCGATAATCAGGTAAACATTCCTTTTATTGCATTCACTTTGATGTGGTTGTACTACACATACTTGCACTTGACTTACATCTAGTGTGGGCAATATAGTATCATCATACATCTAACATGGGACAAGGAATCATACATCCATGTTAGGCAACATACATCCACACCAAGCTATGTGCTCTAGTAGCTACAACCCATCATACTCATTTATGATCTATTAGATTTGGCGAAGTATAACTCATACTAGTTCAACCAAGCAATCATATCCAAATACGAGCATTTAAGATATTACATATCATAGGCAACCAGAAAACTAGTCTTATACTTAATAAATCCCACGTACCTGAGTTTAGAGATTCCTATTTACATTCTAGATCATATACATATCTGTTCAACACATGATCAAGACAAGACCATATACTATCATCAGGTTCTTATCATCTTACATCTCATCTTAACCCTAATCGTATCCATTTTAGGGTTTTCTTAACTCATTAGAATATTCTCATCATTACTTGCATTCTTGTCTTAGAATTATCTTAATGATGTCATTTTCCAAATTATGAATCATTATATGAACATTAGGTTCCATATCCTTTTTGTGCACATATTAACCCTGGTTTATATACATTATTCAAAATAAGGTTACAACCCATGTATTAAGGGTCATCTTTATATAACATGAATTCTATGCATATAACTGATCTCAAATTTATATATTATATTTCAGTTACAGAATATGAGAATGTTCTGTGAATTCATCATTTATTGGGCATGCATGTATTAATTCCATTATCTTTAGTGTTATTAGCCCTAATTAGACATATTTATAAAATTATGTAATTTCGTACATCAACATGACCATATATGACATCATATGCATTTTGTACATAATTTTGGACTTACTTATATTTTTATATGATTTTATGTCATCATTTGCTATTTATTATCCGTTAAACAAACATTACACATCTTACATGATATCATTATTATTAGTGCGTCAAAAGTCAGCTATTCTGCTTTCCATTTTGTTCTACACATTTTTCTAAGAATTTTGGTATCTTATTTGTATTTTTATGATAAACATGCTATTTATTATGAATTATGCAAGATCAGAGGAATTTCTGGGAATTTACCTTATTGAGGCCAATCACGCGTTGCCAGGTGGCCACCATGGTGGGCGCAACTCTTGCCTTCCAGGCTTGGATGAGGCAGCTGGTTCAGGGTTTGCTCGGTCTGTTGTGATGGATCGGGCGATTCCTGGCCTGACCCGATGCTCTCCTTTTCTTCACGATCACCTGGCACCTCTGTCTCTGCTGCTGCTTGCTCGAGCAGCAAGCTGACTACTCCGACGAGGCTCCGTTTGCTCTTGGGTGCTGCTGGAGTATAGATGAGTGTGCCCTCACCTTCGCGAGGCTGCCTCGATCGGAGGGGTGAGGTTTTCGAGCTGCGGCGCCATCTAGATCTCAACGCGCCGCAGTGACGGCGAGGTCACCGGTGAGGTAGAGGTCAGGGACGAAGAGGTGGCCTAGGGTAGTTTTTCCTAGCCGAGAAGCACCTCCAGATTGAGGTGGTGGTGATGGTGGGTCGTATTCAGTGGGGCCAGACCAGTGAGGGTGCTGCCGATGTGGTGCAGCGACAGATGGAAGGTTGACTTGAAGGGAGGTGCTCATAGATCGGTTGCTTCAAATTGGGTTGAGTGGGAGTCTAAGGGGGGTCTGGCGGAGCTAATGGTATCCTTAAATAGGCATGAGGATTCGTGGGAGGGAAAGCCCTAACTGGGTGCCGCCTCCAATGAGAGGCACGGAGAAGACAGGAGTCGTTCTCCCTGTTCCGAGTGTGATGGGCAATGTGGTAACATTCGTTGAGTTCGTTTTGGCGAGACGAGGTCATCCTCCAATGATCTCTCCCAGGAGATTTGGGAGTCAGGCGTGTGGAATCTCAGTCGACTATTGGGGTCAGTACCGAGGAAAGCGGGAGGTAGGAGACGAAGTGTTACAACCTGCGTCGAGCTTATCCCGTAAGTATGTTGTTAAGCAAGAGTTTAGCTGATGTGTTAAGTTATAAGCTTGTTTTTGTTAATAATGCTTAAAATGGTTATGATATGTGCTTAGTGTGTTTTCTAGCTTCTAAAGCGTGTAGGATCTTACGCTTGAAGCGTTGCCAGAGAAATCGTTTAAATTCGACCTTCGAGTTAAAAGTTGCATGTTTTTGGGCTTTTAGGGACCCGTTTGTAATTTTTGAAAGTTTCGAACTTTACAATTAGGCCCCTAAGTTTCTTCCTTATCCTTTCTCTCCTTCTCACTTATCCCGTTTCACTTTCACAGAAATGAGAGAACGCTTCTGCGTTCTCCTCCCTTGCGTGAGAAAGAGAGAAAAAGAGAGAGAGAGAGAGAGGGAGCTGAGAGGGGAGAAGCGCTGGAGCTTCGTTTTGCTCCGATCAGCTGCTGCAGTTCATCCTTTCCCTCCGTGGATCTCCTTCTTCGTCAATTCGAATCGGTTTTGCAGTTGAAGCTACGTTTGCAGGGAAAACGGCCAAGAATTTGGGGTGCCCGGTGCAGCCCTAGCTTGTTTCTTTCTTCCCATCAGGTGCGGTTTAGTGATATGCATCGATTGTGATCGTTTCGCGGTGTTTGTTTGAGATTTGCCCGTCGATTCGAGAGAAATCGACTTTTGCAGGCCGTTTTTATGTTCTGCCTGTGCGCGGTTCGGCCGAGTTTCAATTCGGTCGGCCGAGTTCCTTTTTAGGGCAATTGTACATCGTTTTTGGATCGGTCGAGTTTGAGTCTTTGGTCGGCCGAGTTTCCTAATTAAATAAGCGAACAGCGTTTTTGTCGGCCGAGTTTGGGTTCTGATCGGCCGAGTTTCCTTGTAGGTATTTCAAGCGGTGAGTTGGTCGGCCGAGTTTCAGAATCTGGGAGGTGTTCGGCCGAGTTCCAAAGTGGTCGGCCGAGTTTCAAGTTGTGAGTGGCAGTTCATTTAGAAATCATTATTAAACTCATTTAAAATGCTTATTTGCTTCAGTATCAGTTGATATGACTTTTAAACAGTGTAGCAAGTACTTTTGTAGTATGATAAGTCCATTGGAACCTGAAATATGTGATAAGAATGATGAGAAAGAGGAAATTCTGTGTTTTACAGTTGTAATACGATATTTCTTTAAATTGTTGATCTGTTAATCAGTTAATAGACCTAGATTCCCTAACACTGTAGAACCCCTAAGAGGTATCTGCAACTTAGGGGTGAAACTCGTGTTGCAACATCATCCGTGCTTGTGTCACGGACAAACGAGGAAAGAGAAAATGCAGTGTCTAACAACAATCGTGCTTGTGTCATGATGGCACTGGGCAAAAAGGAAAACACGGTTATCTAACACCATTCGTGCTTGTGTCACGAAGGTAACCCTGTGACTCTCCGCCGGTGTACTCAGGTTTAAGGAGGAGTCTGGTGCACTCAGAGTAGTGCTTTAAGGCCGTAGAGCCTATGTTTCTAGCCGGCGAGCCAGTGACCCTGTGGCAGAACAGGGCTGGTGTCAGACTTAGCATTTCCCGGGTGTGTCGCTAAGTCTTGTACGGTGGGATCGTAGCATGAATTTGTTACGGATCTTTATATGTAGAGTACACTGCATATATTTAGGGCATAACAATAAAAATGAATAAGAAATCATTTAGGATCACAGTAAATTTATATAACTGTTTATTTACCTGAAATACCTGATGACGCATAGAAATGTGATTATTATCTGTACATCTGCTATGTCAATTGAACTGCTCTGCTTGAACTGTATATCTGTTTATTTTCAGTTAATAAACCTGACGAGTTGTTTATTGATAGCTAAGTGAAATGTTATTCACTGAGCGAGTAGGCTCATACCTCTACTCAAACATTTTCAGGTCAGCATCAGCATCAGGAGTCAGAAGGATCATATCATCCTAATGCTTAGTTGATAGAAGGTTTGTAGTTAGTCTAGTTAGAGGTCTCTTAGTCCATTCCCCTCAATCTTTGGGACAAGGTGTGAGTGAGAGAGTGAATGTGTATAAAGATGTAAATTGTCTGTTATGCTTTATTTTATGTCAGACAAATGTAAATGTTGTAGACTCTGTTATATTGCTAGTCAGTTAATAAAGATGCTTCCGCAGTTTGTTTAGTTTCATTTGACAGCATAAATCAGATTTTCCTATTGATATCTTTAAAATGTTTTAAAAAGTGAAGAGTGATTGGCTTATGTGTAAATCCCATCCTGTTGCGTCCTAATCTTGTGGTTTGGGGATAATGTGAGATTGGAGCGCGACAATTCTTGGTATCAGAGCATAGGTTGAGTACATGAATACTCTAAATCAAAGTCAGGGTACGATAAGAGACCAATAGGTTTAAGGTTTAGGTTTCTTTCTTCTATCTGTAGTTTTCTAACAGGAATTGTTCTGTTATATCATTGCAGATGGCAGAAAGAGGCTTTGATCGTGATGATCAGGCTGAGAGCCATGTTGGCCTCGATCCGTTGTACTTGGGTCCAGGTGGTGGTGACCACATGGATGAAGCATCCCGGATGTACAGGATGTTTCTGGAGACCAGGGAGAAGTACAAGGCTGATAGGCGGACTTCCACTTCTACCAGCAGTAAGGATCTGATGCGATCTTATGAGCTTGTAAAGAAGCTTGGTGGCACCGAGTTTAGTGGCACTACAGATCCAGCAGAGGCTGATGAATGGTTTAGACAGATAGAGAAGGTCTTTCGCCTGATGGAGCTTCCAGAAGAGAAGAAGATTAATCATGTGGTCTACCTTTTGAAAGGCGATGCAGAGTTGTGGTGGCGTGGTGTGGAAGAAAAGAGGAGAGGAACAGAGCTTTCCTGGCAGGATTTCTCTGAGGAGTTTCATCTCAAATTCTATCCACCCACTTTTCTTAATGAGAAAATCAGGCAGTTGCAGAATATCAAGCAGGGGAACATGACAGTTACAGAGTATGAAGCGCTTTTCACACGGTTAGCAAATTTCTGTTCGCAGCTTGTTCCCGACAACATAGAGAGATGCAGAAGGTTTCAGGAAGGGCTAAGGCCAGAAATCCGGCATACAGTTTCTGCTACTAGCAGGAGGAACAGAGAGAATTTTGGTGAGTTTGTTGAGGCTGCCAGACAGGTTGAAGAATCTGTGAATGCTGATAGGGTGCCCGAGTCTAAGAAGAGATCTGCAGAGTTCAGTGGAGGACAGTCCAGTGGTGGATACAGAGGTGGAGGTAGAGTTTTCTTTTCTAATCTTGGGCGTGGCTTTGGTTGTTTTGGCAGGCAGAGATCTGAGAATGTCACTACTTCTAGAGGTAGAGGAGGATACAACCCAGGAAGATGGAGCAGTGCCGATAGTGGACAGTCTTCTGGGTCGTCAATGTCAGTGACTGGTCCACAGAGGCAGGAAATGCAAGTATGTAATACATGTGGAAAATCACATTCTGGACAGTGTCGGGTTTTAAGTTGTTTTATCTGTGGACAGGCAGGACATATAAAAAGGTTTTGCCCTTAGCTTCAACAAGCAGCATCACAAGCTTTCCAGCCTCAATACCATGATGTTCCGAGTTCCTATGTGGCTTCTGGTTCTAAAGGTGGTGGAGTGTCTAGTGGTAGGAGTGGTCAGAGAGTACAGCGTGGTAGAGGGAGAGCTTCAGCACGTTTCTTTTCTTTGACACCTCAGGAAGGTATAATCTCTTCACAAGTTGTTACAGGAAAGATGTTTTTGTTTAATAGTATACCAGTTTCAGTTTTGATAGATCCGGGTGCTACTCATTCTTTTATACGACGTTCTTTAGTTGATGAACTTAATTTGTTAACTCAAGAGTTGGCAGATGAGTTAGTGTTGAGGGTTCCACTAGGTGGACCAACAGTTTAATCCGAGTCTTGCCCCGGATGCTTGTTATCTTTTGGAGGTTTTACCTTTGCTGCTAATCTCATACCCTTGGATGTAAATACCTTTCAAGTCATCTTGGGTATGGATTGTCTTGAAACATATCGAGTGCAACTCGATTGTTGGAAGAAGGAAGCTACCTTTCAATTAGGTGAATTTTCTTGTGTCTTTGCTGGAGACAGGAAAGTTCTGCCTACGTGCATAATATCAGCTGTTGTAGCTGATAAGATGTTACAAAAAGGATGTGAAGCGTTCCTTGCTCATGTGGTTGACACCAGAGCAGAGAAGAGCACTGCCAGTGTTTATGATGTGCCTGTGGTTCGTGAGTTCTCTGATGTTTTTCCAGAGGAGTTACCAGGCTTACCTCCTGTCAGAGACAGTGATTTTGAAATTCAGATATATCCAGGTAGTCATCCAGTAGCACTGCCAGCCTATAGAATGGCACCTGCAGAGTTGAAGGAACTCAAGGTGCAGTTGCAGGAATTGCTAGATAAGGGTTTCATTAGACCCAGTTCTTCACCGTGGGGTGCTCCAGTCCTGTTTGTTAAGAAAAATGATGGTACCATGCGTCTTTGTATAGATTATAGGCAACTGAACAAGATCACTATTAAAAACAAGTATCCATTGCCGAGAATAGATGATATGTTTGATCAGTTGCGTGGAGCGACGATCTTCTCTAAAATAGATTTGAGATCTGGATATCATCAGCTTAGGATAAAGGCTTCTGATATTCCCAAAACAGCTTTCAGAACCAGGTATGGGCATTATGAGTTTTTGGTCATGTCGTTTGGACTGACCAATGCCCCAGCAGCCTTTATGGATATGATGAATCAGATTTTCAAACCGTTTCTAGATCAGTTTATTGTAGTCTTTATAGATGATATTCTGATCTATTCCAGAGACGATGAACAACATGAGCAACACTTGAGAGTAGTGTTGCAGTTGTTGAGACAACACCAGTTGTTCGCTAAATTTAGCAAGTGCGAATTCTGGTTGGCTGAGGTAGCATTTCTTGGACATGTTATCACGAGGGATGGAGTTAGCGTGGATCCTAAGAAAGTTGAATTTGTACTTCAGTGGGAACAGCCTATGACTCCTACTGAGATCAGAAGTTTCTTGGGATTAGCAGGTTATTACAGAAGGTTCATAAAGAACTTCAGTAAGTTAGCATCACCTTTAACACGCTTGACGAGGAAGAATGCACCGTTTGTTTGGTCTGATAACTGCGAGAAGAGTTTTCAGATTTTGAAAAGGAAGTTGACTTCAGCACCAGTGTTGGTTTTGCCTGAAGCAAAAAAGGCTATACAGTGTTCTGTGATGCTTCCAGGAGAGGTGTGCGCTGTGTACTGATGCAAGAAGGCAAAGTTGTGGCTTACGCATCTAGACAGCTTAAGAAGAATGAAGAGAATTACCCGGTCCATGATCTAGAATTAGCTTCTATAGTTCATGCTCTTAAGACATGGTGTCACTACTTGTATGGTGAGACATGTCAGGTGTTTACAGACCATAAGAGCCTGAAATATATCTTCACTCAGAAAGATTTGAATTTGAGACAGCGCAGATGGCTTGAGTTGATCAAGGATTATGATGTGACAATCGATTACCATCCTGGTAAGGCGAATGTTGTAGCTGATGCCTTGAGTAGAAAGTCAAGTTAAATAGCCAATGCATTTTCTATGGCATGTTTCAAAAGAGACTTGCTTGTAGATATGCGAAAGTTGAACTTGGACTTAGATGTGACTGGACAGTGTGGATTGATTGCTCAAATGCAAGTCAGACCTACTTTTTATAATCAGATAAAGGATTTGCAGCAGAGTGATGATGAGTTGTGGCAAACCATGCAGGAAATGTCAGAAGGTAAGAGAACAGAGTTCAGGTTTTCTGATGAAGGTATGTTGTATCTCCATGATAGATTGTGTGTACCTGGAAATAGTGAGTTGAAAGAGCAGATTCTTGAGGAAGCGCATACTTCTATGTATGCTATGCATCCAGGTAACACAAAGATGTACAGGAACCTCAAAGAGCTGTATTGGTGGTCTGGCATGAAAAAGGATGTGGTTGAATACGTGGCTAGGTGCGGGGTGTGTCTGCAGGTTAAGGCTGAACATCAGAAACCTGCTGGTATTTTACAGTCGCTTCCTATACCAGAATGGAAATGGGAACACATCACGATGGACTTTGTGGTAGGTTTACCCAGGACGCCTAAGGGTTCGGACTCGATATGGGTGATTGTGGATAGACTAACTAAGTCTGCTCATTTTCTTCCAGTCAAGTCAACCTTTGACGTTTCAAAGCTGGCTAAAGTTTATGTGGATGAGGTAATCAGGTTGCATGGGATTCCAGTTTCTATTATTTCTGACAGAGATCCAAAGTTTACATCTAGATTCTGGAATCAGTTACATCATGCATTGGGCACAAGGCTGAAGTTCCGTACAACGTTTCACCCACAGACAGATGGTCAATCTGAGAGGACCATTCAGACCCTTGAAGACATGCTGAGAGCATGCGTGCTACAGTTTAGAGGTAACTGGGAAGAACACTTAAGTCTAATGGAGTTTGCATATAATAATAGCTACCATTCAAGTCTTGGAATGGCCCCATATGAAGCTCTTTATGGCAGGAAGTGTAGATCGCCAGTTTGTTGGTACGAGGTGGGTGAGAAGGAAATTCTTGGACCTGAGTTAGTTGATGTAACTACAGAAAAGATATCTGTGATCAGGGATCAGTTGAAAGCTGCTCAGGGTAGACAGAAAAGTTATGCAGAGAGATGACGTCGACCTCTTGAGTTTGAGGTTGGTGACGAGGTTTATTTGAAGGTTTCATCGTGGAAGGGAGTGTTGAGGTTTGGCAAAAGGGGTAAGTTGACCCCTAGGTATATGGGTCCATATCCTATTGTTGAGAGGATTGGACCTGTAGCTTACAGGTTGGATTTGCCGTCTGAGTTGGCAAATCTTCATGATGTCTTCTACGTGTCTATGCTGAAAAAGTGTCATCCCAGTACGGAAAAGATTGTAGATCCAGAACCGGCGCAGCTTAGAACATATGTGTCCTATGTTGAAGGACCAGTGCAGATAGTTGATCACCGGATCAAAAGGCTTAAGAACTGGGAGATACCTTTAGTGAAGGTTTTATGGAGAAACCATAATCTTGAGGAAGCTACGTGGGAACTAGAGTCTGAGATGTGTGGCAAGTTTCCTTTTCTCTTCTAGGAATTTCGGGATGAAATTCTTATAAGGGAGGGAGATTGTTACGACCCGCGTCGAGCTTATCCCGTAAGTATGCTGTTAAGCAAGAGTTTAGCTGATGTGTTAAGTTATAAGCTTGTTTTTGTTAATAATGCTTAAAATGGTTATGATATGTGCTTAGTGTGTTTTCTAGCTTCTAAAGCGTGTAGGCTCTTACGCTTGAAGCGTTGCCAGAGAAATCGTTCGAATCCGACCTTCGAGTTAAAAGTTGCATGTTTTTGGGCTTTTAGGGACCCGTTTGTAATTTTTGAAAGTTTCGAACTTTACAATTAGGCCCCTAAGTTTCTTCCTTATCCTTTCTCTCCTTCTCACTTATCCCGTTTCACTTTCACAGAAACGAGAGAACGCTTCTGCGTTCTCCTCCCTTGCGTGAGAAAGAGAGAAAAAGAGAGAGAGAGAGAGGGAGCTGAGAGGGGAGAAGCGCTGGAGCTTCGTTTTGCTCCGATCAGCTGCTGCAGTTCGTCCTTTCCCTCTGTGGATCTCCTTCTCCGTCAATTCGAATCAGTTTCGCAGCTGAAGCTACGTTTGCAGGGAAAACGGCCAAGAATTTGGGGTGCCCGGTGCAGCCCTAGCTTGTTTCTTTCTTCCCATCAGGTGCGGTTTAGTGATATGCATCGATTGTGATCGTTTCACGGTGTTTGTTCGAGATTTGCCCGTCGATTCGAGAGAAATCGACTTTTGCTGGCCGTTTTTATGTTCTGCCTGTGCGCGGTTCGGCCGAGTTTCAATTCGGTCGGCCGAGTTCCTTTTTAGGGCAATTGTACAACGTTTTTGGATCGGCCGAGTTTGAGTCTTTGGTCGGCCGAGTTTCCTAATTAAATAAGCGAACAGCGTTTTTGTCGGCCGAGTTTGGGTTCTGATCGGCCGAGTTTCCTTGTAGGTATTTCAAGCGGTGAGTTGGTCGGCCGAGATTGTTCGGCCGAGTTTCAGAATCTGGGAGGTGTTCGGCCGAGTTCCAAAGTGGTCGGCCGGGTTTCAAGTTGTGAGTGGCAGTTCATTTAGAAATCATTATTAAACTCGTTTAAAATGCTTATTTGCTTCAGTATCAGTTGATATGACTTTTAAACAGTGTAGCAAGTACTTTTGTAGTATGATAAGTCCATTGGAACCTGAAATGTGTGATAAGAATGATGAGAAAGAGGAAATTCTGTGTTTTACAGTTGTAATATGATATTTCTTTAAATTGTTGATCTGTTAATCAGTTAATAGACCTATATGCCCTAACACTGTAGAACCCCTAAGAGGTATCTGCAACTTAGGGGTGAAACTCGTGTTGCAACATCATCCGTGCTCGTGTCACGGACAAATGAGGAAAGAGAAAATGCAGTGTCTAACAACAATCGTGCTTGTGTCACGATGGCACTGGGCAAAAAGGAAAACACGGTTATCTAACACCATTCGTGCTTGTGTCACGAAGGTAACCCTGTGACTCTCCGCCGGTGTACTCAGGTTTAAGGAGGAGTCTGGTGCACTCAGAGTAGTGCTTTAAGGCCGTAGAGCCTATGTTTCTAGCCGGCGAGCCAGTGACCCTGTGGCAGAACAGGGCTGGTGTCAGACTTAGCATTTCCCGGGTGTGTCGCTAAGTCTTGTACGGTGGGATCGTAGCATGAATTTGTTACGGATCTTTATATGCAGAGTACACTGCATATATTTAGGGCATAACAATAAAAATGAATAAGAAATCATTTAGGATCACAGTAAATTTATATAACTGTTTATTTACCTGAAATACCTGATGACGCATAGAAATGTGATTATTATCTGTACATCTGCTATGTCAATTGAACTGCTCTGCTTGAACTGTATATCTGTTTATTTTCAGTTAATAAACCTGACGAGTTGTTTATTGATAGCTAAGTGAAATGTTATTCACTGAGCGAGTAGGCTCATACATCTACTCAAACATTTTCAGGTCAGCATCAGCATCAGGAGTCAGAAGGATCATATCATCCTAACGCTTAGTTGATAGAAGGTTTGTAGTTAGTCTAGTTAGAGGTCTCTTAGTCCATTCCCCTCGATCTTTGGGACAAGGTGTGAGTGAGAGAGTGAATGTGTATAAAGATGTAAATTGTCTGTTATGCTTTATTTTATGTCGGACAAATGTAAATGTTGTAGACTCTGTTATATTGCTAGTCAGTTAATAAAGATGCTTCCGCAGTTTGTTTAGTTTCATTTGACAGCATAAATCAGATTTTCCTATTAATATCTTTAAAATGTTTTAAAAAGTGAAGAGTGATTGGCTTATGTGTAAATCCCATCATGTTGCGTCCTAATCTTGTGGTTTGGGGATAATGTGAGATTGGAGCGCGACACGAAGTCTCCCCTGTTGGATCGTTGATCAAAAGCCAGCATTAGCTCGACCTAAACCAAGGTCTGCGCCCATACTTCAAAGGGTTGTGTGACACATATTTGACCAATTAATTCGAAATCTTAGGTCCTAGGTTGGAGATTTATGAAATATATACATCAATTTCAACTGCTCATATCTCTTAATTGGATGATCCAATTGCCACAAAATTTTAGGTGTAGCTTTATAATGTCATGATGTAGTTGTGGCATAAGTTTAGGAATGAAATTTGAAGGTTAGGCATGCTTATTGACTAATCACCTTAAAACCTAAAGTTCACCTTCATGTGACACTTAGGGTATTACCTTATGTGAAAATGATATGCCATTTAGTCAAAGTTGACTCCAGAACTTCAACATTGATTCATATGTATATGATTCCTCAAAAGAAATTAGTTCACTACTCACTGGATCACTAAATGAATGATTGGTCTCATGAGAGCTTAATCAATTAGTAAGGGTATTCATTCACAATTGAATTCAATTAGGCATCATAGTCCTCCATCATATCTCAAATCACCTAATTTAGGTGAAGGAATCCATGATTGTATTACCAATTCCTCAATTTGGTATTTGACATCTTACATAGAATGCTTGTCTCTTAATTATTGTATTAGTTATTAAAACTCAAAAATCTAGGTTATCACACTTTCTCACTGGAGAGTTGCAACAAGAAGTCCACATACACCAAATTGAAAGCTTTATTATAGAAGTTGAGGAAGACATGGTCTAGAAACTAATGAAATCACTATATAGACTGAAACAAGAATCATGGAAATAGAATCTCAAGTTTGAAGAAACAATTACAAACTCTAATTTTAAAAAAATATAGTTCACCCTTCTATGTATCTCAAATATTGGTGGGAATAAGTCCATAATCATTGTTTCATATGTCAATGGCATCTTATTAACGAGTAGAGACTTGGCTTATTATATGAAACCAAGGCTTATCTCTCTATGAACTTTGAAATGAAATATATGGGTGAGGCTTCTTATGTGATTAGAATAGAAATATCTCATGATAGGTCAGTTGGTAATTTTGGATTGTAAGCATATACTAATAAAGTTATAGAAAGATGTGACATGTTGATGAGTTCTTCTACTTCCAATCAACTCCAGGAAGGATATAAACTTGTTATTACCCTATTTCCACATAATGAATTGGAACGCAAAGAGATAACTAACTAATCTTATTCATCTCTAGCAGGGAGTTTGTTTGATTTGCATGTATGCACAAGACCTGACATTAATCATGCTATTGGTATGTCAAGTAGATTTCAAAGTAGCCCAAGAGTCGCTCATTGAAAATATACAAAGAAAGTATTATGATATTTAAAGGGAACAAAAAACTTGATGCTCACATATAGAAAATCAGGATATATATAGTTGAGTTCATATTTAAAATCATATTTTGAGGATGTTGAAACACCAAACACTACACTCTTAGCTCTGTTTATCCCTTATGTGGAGTTACAATATCAAGGAAAAGTAAAAAATTAGAGTCTCTTTAGATCCACCATGGAGGTTGTGTACAAGGCAAGCCACGAGGCTTCAATTTTAAGGGAAAGGATGTGTAATTTTGTTAGGAATTTGGACATCTGTTTTCATCTTTAAGACAATAATTCTTCATGTGATAATGAAGCATCACTCTTTTTCTCCAACCATGACAACATATCTAAGGGATGAAACACATGGACTTTGAATATATATCGTTGAAGGAAGATGTTGGATTCTTGAAATTTATCATCGAAGATATAGGAATAAAACCCATGGTTGCAGACATAAATATAAAAATTCTACATCTAATGACATTTCAAAGACATACACAAATAGGTCTTCAAGATAGTTTTTAATTTACCATTTGTTCCACTTAATTTCTATACTTTTACCAAAGATTTATTAGGCTTTTTTAAGAAACCCTATACTATCTTTATATTATAATATTCTAATGCAAAAAAAAAATTGGATGAATAATAAAAATAGTCTATTTAGAAAAAATCATTGTGAGACCATTATATAAATCTCTTTTTGGTCTAGTAATGGAAATTGTAACTGTAGTGCTACATAAAATAGTCATAGTATAAAATGATATGTGCACAATATGATAATTTTCAACAATTGAATTAGTCAAAAACAATTATGAAACCAACTAGAGAAATGTATTATCATATAATGTGTGACTTATGATCCGAAATGAAAATATTACTAGATATTCCTATTTACCAAGTGGGCGTCTGTAAGGAATGAAATTATTAATTTTTCAAAAACTATGTAGTTTAAATATAAAATTGATTTTCATTGAAACGATGTCGTTTCTAAAATAGTTTTAACAAGTTGTCTATCTAACTGAAATGAACAGTGATGGATGAAAGAGATAAAATCATTTAAAGTTATAAGGGTTTTCTAGCCCATTCTCGTTCCATAAAAGTTGATTTTTTAACCAACAAACAACGCCAAAAATTAAAGAAAAAAACACTCACCTTTAAGCAGTGCTTGAGAACCTGAGATCTCAACCATCTTCTTTACTTAAACGGGTGATTTGACATCTCACTGGGTTCAAATTATCTGTATATAGACGTTCCGCCTCACATCTAGACGCTCCCATCATTAGATTCACCTGGCGCCGGTAATGGTTTCTGCTTGAGGAGGTTACATCGGCAAACGATGTAAAACCTAAATCCAAAACCTTTGGGCTTCCAGGATGAGCGGAGATATTACTAGTGTCTTTAATGGTTATGATTATGTGATAACCGTGTTGTTTAAAATCTCAAATAAACATAAATCCAAAACCTTTGGCCCCCGGTTTGGCCGACATCTTTATAACTATAGGGTTTTTTATATATAAACTGAGCCTTGATTTTACAGTAAATAATATTTGTTGTATTTGATTCGGTATTCATCTTCGTTATTTGACGAGCTTTAAAATCCCGTTGTGTTTAGCGGGAGTGACAACTGCCGTGCGGCGAGCCTGCCATCAGCCTTGGTGAGGCGGTCGTCACATCTTTTTGCATGTTGCAGCTCGCTGCGTAATAAGATTTTCAAGACCGCCGGGGCTGATGATCCAAAAATCTAATGCAAAAGACATACCTAACTGCCGCATTTCCAGTAGCTAGACCCGAACGGCCCCTCGCTTCCGGGATGAACTGAGATATTGCTAGGGTCTTTAATGGTTATGATTATATGATAATCGTGTTGTTTAAAATCTCATATAACCATAAAGAACTAAACTAATAAAAAAAGTCCCATACCTAATCATGAATAAGAAATCAATGGTTCCTAGAACACCAATTGTTTTATATTTAACGACGGTTGCGTCATATGTAAAAGTCCCATACCTAATCATAAATAAAAGTCCCATACCTAACAATGAATAAAGGACACATACACCAATTGTTTTATATTTAACGACGGTTGCGTCACATCCTTGGAGGCGCCTAGGTCCAACAAATGGAGTATACAGTAATCCAATCGGGAGAAGTTGATGACTTCTGATAGCGGGCGTACTCAGTCCAAGTCGTTGGCAACAGGGACGCGGCCGCCGGCTACGTTGCGCTCGTAGTCATACCTGCAACCCAGTTAGGCGACCTTTCTCTGAGAGACTTAATAGCGTCGCCGTCGACTTAATTGGCCCAAATGATTTGGACACTAAAAGTCTTTTACGAGGCTGTCGGAGCATCTCCGCCTCATTCCAGTTTTGTAAATAGGTAGCACAGCAAAGTTGATTAGTCATTGGGTTTTAGAGACAAGCAATACATCAACAGTTTACGATTGACATTCTAGTAGACTTACAAGCTCACTACTGAGCATCTAGATAGCAGGAACGACACTGTTCCTCAGTACCCTGTATTGGCACTGCTAACAGAATCCGGAGCATATATAATAGCTAGCATTGGACTGGGTTACCGTTATATATAGATAATCAATCGGTCATTTTAAAACTGGCAGAAGAAGATTGTGGTCTGGATGTCTATGGACTTTGAGAAGCGGCGCAAGAGAGCTCTGTCCCTTGTAGTTCAAGTCCATGGTATGTATCGTAGTTTAGCGTCGGGGAGGACATGAAAGAAGAGAAGAAAAAACCAGATGAGATAGTGTGGAAGCAGTGGTGCTACAGCCATAACTGCGTGCCGCCTCAGTACCAATGGGTGGAGGTTGCACGGAACAGGGGATGTTGGGGTTGGTAAGTTGTTTTTTGATGCTTCACAAGTTCTTGTTAGTGGTTTGGCCAACAATAGTTCTCAATTCCAGGCTATTACATGAATGTAGTTACAGTTATAGCTATAGGCTGTAGCAGGGCTCGGCAGGCGGAACTAGATTATATACAGCTTGTATGTTTTTCTTCTTGGGAATGCAGTCTGCGATTAACGAAATTATCATATTTAATCCGCATAAGTGAGCCAAAATTGTTATTTAAGAGTCGATTCTTGATGCCTATTCCAGAGTGTGCCGTCATTTATAAAGCTAAACGACACAAACGTGAGGTCTGCATTTAATGCTTGACCACAGCTATAAGCTTATGCTCTTACGAACAAAGAGCCAATCGATGTCAATTGTCAAACAATTAGTTCCACTCAAATAGTTTTTCAGGATAAAACCATTTGATTTGGTTTAGTTTTACATCGTCTGACCAGTCACAAAATGATTCTCAAATTATCAAGTCATGGACAAGTATTTGGTGCCAAGACATCCAATATAATATTCTACATTACTAAAGCATACCACTCGTTTCAATCATTGTAACTACTGTAGCTCGGTGGGCTTCCGAATTGAATTACGCCCCGTTTGGCTCAGGTAATCAGGATTACTGGTATTTATGTACTAAATTAAATTTATCTTACTCATAATTGTTGGCATGCTGTATTATAACCACGAGAAATATAATACGACTGCAGTACTATAGAAACCCGCCGTGTGCGGCAAGCATTCTGACTACCAGCAGCTGCTTCATTTCAACTTTTTTAAGTTGGCATTGCTGTGTAAAATATGTCCCTCCCGCCAAGACCGTCAGAATAAATTTTAACACGTGAACAACCAGCATTTACAAAATTCCATCCAAACTCGCCCTTAATAAACTACTGGATTGTATCGTCCTAAAGTTTCATTGATCGTTGTACTCCTCACTCCTGAACATAATCTCTGATAAGGGTTAGTTTGGTTGGGTGTAGTAGGGTGCAGTTGTGTGAGTTCGCAATGTAAAAATGTAAATTAAACACGCACTTTGTCATCCGGCTACACCCTACAAGTATCGATCTATGAAATCATATTTTTAAAATGCACGTCGCTTGATCCACCATCCATAGGAAGTTAGGAACACCGGCGCAACCAGCAAGCAAGCAGTAACTGCCGCGCGATCATTTGTCACCCCGCCCGGTCTTTGTTGTTCTCATCAATCTCATATGTACGATACCAACTTCACGCCCGCCGGGCTCACCAACTATGGATCATCTTTTCGTTTTTTTTTGGTTAGATCGCTTTCTACCGGGAAGCACAAAATGAAGGTGATGTTCTTTTCACAGGAGTAGCCTGGCATCCGCATTTACCACATAACACGCGGACAAGCTATCACACGGACCAAATTTGGTCTCACGATCACGTCGGTGTTGCCGGCCGGTACCATTTCAAAGCTGTGATCGGTGCATGAGAGAACTTGTGTTACCCAGCCCTGTCGGGGACGACATAGATTATTGTTTATCAGCATACAACACCCCGACAAAATCTGATCCCGTTAGCAGCCTTGACAGCATCACGACAGGTAGCATGACGACCTCAAGATTTATGAAATTTATATTTAATTTAAGAATATTGTGTTAGAATAAGAGTAAAATAACGAATGCCACGCATAAATTGAGAATAAGAATAGAATAATGAACGCCATGACTATGATATGACTCTGATTGAAAATTTTGAGCTTCAAGTCAAAGATTGAATCTTCAGTTTAACTAAATAAAGTTATGTTGAGCAAATGAATTAATATGTGACTTCATATTAGACACTTGGTTGGTCCAAGATTTGATCTTGTAATATATAATTATGACGAATCTTGTAACATAAGATTAAGATGAATTTTGTGGACCCTAAACGAGCTAGATTGAGCCATGTGTCCTAGGATCTAAGCTAAATCCTAATTTAAACACTTTTAGGATAACAAATAGGACCTTGAAAGAATTGGGAATTTGATATCTCATGATCATAATATGTACCAAGTGTAATTTTAATAGATTTATAATTGAAATAATGGATCATGAAAGAAATCTTAGAAGATTGTAAGTTATCTAGTAACCAAGATAATTATACAGAAAATATCTAGTTTTAACTTGCAAACCAAGTTTCTTTATCTAAAACAAAGTTGTTTAGGCCTCATCTTTGTCCTAACATGTATAATTAGTAATAAAAAATAAACTTAAATTCAGGGATTAATTGAATATGCAATATGGTCTATAAATTACTTTTGAGATTTGAGTTTTAAATTAAATAAGGGGTTTATCTTTTTTTAAAGAGAATTCCCCTTTCCCTAGACACAAACCCAGATCCCAGGCTCACGGGCAGAGCCCATAGCTAGGAACTCACCCTCTCGATGCATGCTACCCACAAGAACCCTGAAGTCATGGATTCCCTTCCCCAGTTCCGATTCCTCCCCACCTCTCTCTGTTATCTAGACTATCTACAACACTATGATCTCTCTTGATCAAATGCCCACACCCATCAAACTCAATCCATAGTCCAGAATCTCACAATTATCTTGGGCTTTCCAGCTGATAACAATACCCATGAATGTCTAATTATAACTTGTATACAGAAACTATACCCAACATCCTATATTCATCACTCCCCATCTTCACTCCACATCACAAAAACTCCTCCCCAGACTCAATGGCTATGTGCATAGTTGAACCCTGCCACCAATTCTTGCACCTCTACCGACATGGTGAACGTTGTCATGAAGAAGATGATAGACATGAGGCATGACATGGAGCTCACAAGAGTTTGAGAAGATACCCAATGCTCCTTCAACCTCTTTGGAATGCCTAGGTAATGCTCTGGCCTTGTCAATATAATTTGGGTCCTTGTACAAAATAATTTCAAGCCCATTCTTCATTCTCATGTACAAGACATATGTGGCATGACTAAGTGACATGCCAAGTCCAACAACATCATGCAATGATGCAATCAACTTTGCTTGGTCGCACAAAAGTTTGGAGAAGGCAAGTCAACCATATGTTTGACTCACCCATGGAAATGGTTGGGCTCCTTTGTGAGGAAGGAGATAGCCCGGGTCCAAAGACCCAAAAGCCCATGGGAGAATGCTTAAAGCATGAGAGCATAGGGTCTAGAAAATAATTGGTAGGTTGTATTGAATTGAATCTATGCATTAAAATAATCAGTAAAATATGTATATTGCAAATAATATTATGTTGAATGCCTAGATCCTAGTTCAAAAATTATGTATTAATGCATGAATGATAAGTGACTACTATATGAAATCCATAGACTCCATGAAATAATTCTTTTATCGTGTTCGATTGAAGAGACATTATCTAATATGACAATAAGAGCATTCTATAATTAAACAATGAGTTAGGGTTTCACATAATTCTTAGTTAGGTTTCTAACCCATAGGAATCATAATGTGGAATACATAGGATTTTTTACTCTTAAGCTTAATAAAATCCTAATTTGACCCTAGAACCTAATCTAGAACCCAAGTTAGACATAATTAATATCATATGAATATAATGGTGACACTTTAGGGTTACATGCAATTTCAACTCATCTTGATTTCTTTTTTCTACACTATGATTGATTGGATCACATACTTGAAACTAAAAATGTTCAACTACATGTGATGTTCATGATAGTGTATGTGGTTTGTTAATGAAGACTCACACATATCAACTTCCAAGGGTTGTTGATTGTTTCTCTATGATTGATTTTGTTATTAAATTGCTTGAATGTTTATTTAATTCTAGTTATAATATATATGCCTAGTGTATCATATAAAGGGAAACTAAGCAATAAATTGGTGCTTTGGGAGATGACTGTTGATGACCATTTTGACTGTCTATGTTCAATTTATAAATCTAAGAGACACAAAGTTGAGGTGTTCGATAGAATGCTTAAGCAGGAATATAAGCTGAAACTCTTATAAACAAAGACTCGATACATGTCAAGCAGATAGTTCCATTCAATGAACACAATGATTCAATATGAAAAATATTTATTTGATTTAGTTTTAATTTGTGAAATATATTCACAAAATTAGTTGTACCAAGTCATAGAAGCGTGTTTGGTGCAAAGACATACATAAATCATATAATGAACATTATAAAATAGTGTGGGTTGTCTTCTTTGTCCTTTCTCCCGAAGATGTGACTAATGAATTCATCCGATTAACCAACTATGTATTGACATTGTTGTCTTTTAGTGAACAAGCACACAAATATTTAGCGGTTTTCTAATTTTCATTCACATAAATAATTTCCAACTATAATTACATGAAAAAAAAGATATCATAAAATAAGTTCAACTCATATCCATGTACTTAGTGATTAAAGATTTGGTTGCTTCCCAAGAAGGAACCAAATACAAAGTGAACTAATCTATAACCATTGAGGAATCAAAACAAGTGCATAGATCCCATTTTTACAGTTTATAAGGAGTAATAGGGGATAAATAGTGGATAAAAGATCAAGAAATAAGATGTAAATATTGTATATGATGAATTCTCTACAATGGATCTACACAAGGATCATGATACACCAAACAGAATCCTTGTTTTCTTCTTCCTTTTCTTCCTTCCATCCTCTCTTGCAATAAAGTTGCCTTATCGGTTGCCTACCACATGGTTCTTGAAGTTGGGGTGAGATAATTAAAGATACCCTTCAAAACCACTCTCCTTATATTTATATTATTGTACAAATTTAATAAGTCATGTTGTGTCTAAACATAATCATAGTATCTCTCTCGTTAGTTTCCACGAGTCAATGTCAAAAATCATTTAAAATTAATGTTGGGGAATATATGTGACATTTCAATAGTTACTTTGAGTAGTCATTGATAACCTTGCATGCCATATCTTTGATCAGACCATTCATGTGTAGTTGTAGTAGAGTTGGAAATATTCACCTATGATAGGATATGTTATGATTGAAGAAGGCACATCGTGTATGTTGGTGTTAAAATTCGGTAGTCTCTCTGTGGATGACATGCCATGCTCTAGATGTTGCACACCATGTCTAATATTAGTAAGGATGGGTAGCCCATGGATTGGGACACAATGTGCCCATTGTTAACATGTCATGCAAAATTGAGGGGAGGATGAACAAAGTCACCTAGACACCTAAAGTAAGTGTTGAAGGTGACTTGAAATCCTGATGAACACCATCTCGTGAAACTGTAACATACCAAAACTTAGACATATTTTATTTTTGACCATTTTCCCATGCTTTTTCATTATTTTCTATCCTCTTTGACCTTTACATTGAATTTGTGGAAATAATAGTGGTTTAATGAAAATTTATTCATTATTTATGCCAACAAAAGGGTTTATGCGCAAGTAGCTCAGTGAATGCTTTAATCTGGTCCTAATATGCAATTTGACCACTTATACGACATATTAAAAAAAGAAATTCGTTCTAGATCATTCCTTAGCCTTATGGAACAAGGAAGAGAAAAAATAATTAATAATAATGCTTTAAACATGTTAATGTGATATGGAATTATTTAATATGTGAAATATTGGTAGTATTGGATAATGGGATAAAATTCATTAAGTGGAGACTACATTTGTTTTCCTTTGGTTTGGTTTGGTTTGGTTTGGAGGCCAAGTTTCACAAATTTGGAATAATGTTAACCATATCTCTTTTATTTTGAACAGAAAAAGTGAGTTTTCCTCAAAATATGAAATAAAATACTTAATGACTCCAAAAATGTAATATAATATTGGATTAGTAATATATACATTAAAAATAGTCTTTGGGTGAATTTTCATGTAATTTGGATAATCTTTAATATACATGTGTAGATTAGGAGAGAGAAAGTACGTAAAAGCCCAAAATATTAAATAATCTGATAAATAATCTCAAAGGACAAATTAATGGCCAATTCATGTTCCAAAAGTTTTGGTTTTCTCAAATATTAAGTTTCACATTAATTGGGTAAATTTAGAAGTCTCTAATGTGATAAGGAAGAGAAAATATGATTTACTTTAAAAATAATTAAAGAAATATTTAAAGTCTCCACAAAAACTAAGTCCATATTTGGATTCCTAATGTCCAAAATATACTAGGTTCCAAATTTCATTAATTTTAAAGTTCATTTGCACCCACAAATGAAGAGAGAGAGAAAAAAATAATGTCAATATCACTTTATTTGAATTGGATTTGGATTTGCATTATATGTCACATTGAGTGTTGACTTCAGCTGATTTTGTGCACACTATGGGCCATTTGATCAATATTTGATGATGGATATACTGTCCCTACCTCAGTTTGTAAGAGCAACACGTGTGAACAGGACATCGAGCTGGTGTCTGAGTAAATCGCGGATTTCTTGGTCATTTCTTAATCATTTTTTGTGATTTTTTGTGCAATGGATTCCTGAGGAGAATCCACACACAATGATTTATGATTTGCATATTGGTTACCATTATTTACAAGATACCCAAATCTTGGGCAAGTTCCTTTGCAAAAAATTCCCTTTTCTTTGATTCATGCATCCACACCTATATATATAACCCATCCCCTAGTTTCTTTGTCTCCCGCTCTACGCTTCCCCTTGATTAATTTTCTTTATCCTCTCACATACTGTCCTTGAGAGCCTGAGTTCTAGTCTGCAATGACGGTGCTCCATGCTCCTTCCTTGCTTTACTTTGGAACAATTCCTCCTAGGGTTAGGTTCCTGGTTAACTTCTCTACTCTCGCGGCATGTTTCTTTGGCTCGATAAGGCACGAGGTTGTTTCCACCAATTTTAGCTAGCGTAGTTGCTTCTTTCTCAAGGCCATGTTAGGGCCAAGCAAAGGAGAAGAAATCAGTGTGTTGGATTCCCTATTTTGCCCCCAATTGTCCTCTTGTTTTGTTTTTCTTCGCAAGGGGTACTTTTGTCATTTTGCCCTCTCTTTGTTTTGCATGGGTCAAAGACAAGTTTTGACCCAGTGGCATGGCTTCCTATGATTGGGCTATGTCAATGGGTTTGTTTTCTCTCTTTCCCCTATCTTGTTGATTTCTTGCTTATTTGGTAATTTTGAGTTTTCTGATTGGTTGATCTTATAAAAATCATAAATTTTGCTCTGTTTGTCTAAAAATTAAAGTAAAATATGTTTTGGAATAAAAAAATATGTTATTTCTAATAAAAATTGTTGCAATGATTGATTTCCGTGTTCTTATGAAGTATGATTTTAGATAATGAATTTAATGTATAAAATCCCTAAAAATCACAATTTTAACATATTAACTCCAAAATCGAAAAAAATATATGTTGTCTGGATCAGGAGAACTTATTAAGACGTTTGGTTGAGGTTTTTAATAAAAAATCTGAGGTTTTCTAAAAAGATCTAGAATCAGGGTTTCAATACTCTTATATGGATTTCAAAACCCTAATATATGTGATTAACTTAAAAATAGGAAAAGTGGACCATGGTCTCAATTAAAGTCGTGAATGTTGGTAATTGAAATTACTAAGAGATGTATGTGCAAATCTTACCCTTAAATTGGAATAATTGTGAACCAATCCTATTATCCATAATGAGACATGAAATGAATCCTATTTCCTTATTATTGTTTCTCTTATTCAAATTACCTCAAAATCATATTTGATATATTATTTTTTGGGTCTTGGAACCCCACTTCTATGTTGCAACTATTTGACGATATTTCTTGGCACTTTACTATTCCTTGAGCATGATCATTTATTTTACTATTCAGCTATAGTAGTGGTACTTATGTACAACCACCCATAGTTAGGGCATGTATTAGTTTGCCTTGGGGAAGGTGCTTACTCTCCCCCTGGGGAATGTGTTATTTCTCCCCAATATAAAATATTTGATAGGTGACTGGGAATGTGATTACTCTCCCCTCATTTAGGTTGGGTTCCGGTAGGTTCCTCAACCCTACTTAGTTAATTTAGTTCAATATTAATCATTAATGCAAGTTCATTATTATTAAAATGTTTATGCAAGAATCTTTTGTTATATGCCTCATCCTCTTGGCCTTCTCATCTTATGATGAATCTATATGCTTAAGTTTCATTGTTGTTCTTATCTTTGTTTCTTGTACATATTGTTGACACATACCTTATTTCTCTCTCTTGTTGGGTGACTTCCCAACCACCCAGGTAAAGCATAAGGTGTTGAACAAGGTCAAGGAGAACATATGTTTTGGCATGGAATTAGATCTTGAAGACATTGATTTGGAAATAAGACTTGAAGTAGTCTAGACTTCCCTATATCTTAGATCCTTTTGATGTATCTTAAATGTAAACCCTATATGGGAGAATGATGATGTACTACTAATAAACCGAATATCGTGAACACTTTTCCGCTGCTATGCACTTTGGTATTTTGTATACCATTAATTAAATTTGAAAATTTTACCCCCATTCCAGCATACCTTTTGAGTATGTTTGGGATCGATGTTCTACTCTTCAAATTTTTAGTAAAGGGGTGATTTCACTCTTGTATAGAAACCTTCATTAACATACCTACACTAAATGAAGACGACGAATAAATAGATTACTAAAATTACATATATAAGTATATAATGTAGCTAAAATTGAGAATTTTAAGCAATAATTTGACTACAAGTGGGCATACAAATAGATGAACGAAGTCAATTGCTACATCACACTTTGAGATATGTTCAAATCTAAAACTGGTTGCAAGGAAAAGTACAAAAGATAATTGAGCTTCACCTACTTCAATTTTTTTTTTCACATTAATGGCATATAATATGTCAAATTTAATCATAATTTTGTTTTTTATTCTTTCCAAAAATATACTCACAAATCAAACTTGATAGTTTCTTTATTTATTATTTTTCATAGCACATGAACTTAGCCAATAGAATGATCCATGGAATGGATGAATCATTTTCTTTGTCAATAGGAGGGGTTTAAGGAATGTCACCCATTGTGAGGTCTCATGGGTTGCATCCCTAAAAAGGTATATGAAATTCTAATACCATGCACTTGGAGAAATCTGGTTTTTCCATAATTGACTACATTTAGGAATTCTAGATTGTAATAAATTTGTAATTAACAAAATGTGCACATTAATATTTTTTTTCTTTCATGTCACATTTTTTTGGGTAAGCCAAGAGGCTATTTATTCATCTCGCCCTCCTCATGCAAGCCAATAAGGAAACAAATTACAAGGAAATAAATTTTCTGGAAAGATAAACTTGGTCGTACTACTACCATTACACAACACATCCTCTAAACTAGAGGAAAGAGACACAGAAGGTTTGGTGTAATTAAAACAACCAGTAGTTTGTTTTTGGTGAAACTTGGTCAGGGCATCGACTCCTTTGTTGCATGCTCTTTGTTCAAATTTGATATTCTAGTGAGTTTGTTCTTTACATCTCTGCTAAATTCTGTCTAGGATAAGAGTGGACCTGGGATTCTCCTTCGCGTCCATCTGAAGCATATCAATGAGAACTCTGTAGTCTGTTTCTATAATGATCTTCTCCAGACCAGATATGTCGGCAATTTTGAGTGCTAGATCCATTGCGACAATCTCAGCATGTAGTGCTGATTTCTTAGGCATGTTCCTTGTGTGAGCTCCGATCCACATGCCTTTGTGATCTTGTCCTACAACTGTTGGGTTTTATGGGAGGCAGAGAAGTAGCGAAAACAAAAATTTTCTCCCCAAAATCCAGAACAAGAGGAATTGCGTCAACGTCTATACAATAGGAAAGATGGTTTGTAGAAGCATACCTTGTCCCGAGGTCTCTCTCAGAGACAAAACCTCGCACCTTGCAAGGTCTTCACCTTCAGTCTTGGACGGTGTCTGTGCAGCTCCTGGTCTCACCGGGACTGACGACTCCTGGTCTCACCGGGACTGTCGGGATTGACAGTTGTCTTCCGAGTGGCAGAGGTCTCCCGTCTCTACAGTCGTCCACACAGACTGCTTGGAACTCCGATCTCCTTGTCCCACAACAAATCAGAAGGAGTCACTCCCTCCTGTCAGTGTACTAGTCACCGACACACTCTCCTACAACCAGTTGCCTTTCTATAGTTGTCTTTCCCTTGCTATGCCTCCCTTATCGGGTAGACTTGCTCGGGCTCTCTCAGTTACCACAACCAGAGAGAATGACAACTTTGCAGAGCAATTGGCACTCTGAGTTGTTCTTTGAAAATCCCCCAATACCCCTATGTATAGGAGGGTCATGGGACAGGGTTCTCTATCCCGGGAAATGCGGGACTAAGTAGGAGTAGAAGGGTTCGAGATTTCCACAAAATCTGACAAACTGCGGCAGTTGAACCGATCGTTTCAACCCTAAAACGATCATATGGACCCTCCAACCGATCAGTTGGACACTCCAGCCGTTCGTTTGGACCCATGAGCTGATCGGTTGGATACTCCAATCGATCGGTTCGTGGTCCTGGACCTACTCAAATTGACTTTCATGTTTGTTTCCAACTAATCAATAGTAGTCCTTGTACAAATCAAATTTGACAAGTGAAACAAAACACGATCGTTTGGTCACTCGACCAGTCCACCACCGTGAACCAATCGTCTAGTGATCTGAGCCTCTCGGCTCATCTGCCTGAGCTGATTGGTTCATCTCATGAGCCGATCAGTTGGGGCAGAAGATCAGTCAATTGCAGTTTCAATCAATCCGATACTCTAATCATTTGAACCAACACCTTAAATACTATGATTTTAAGCTATCAATTCATTGTGTGTTTAGTTGAACTACTAAACTCTTTAAGTAATCAATCTAAACATCATTTTGTGGATAAACTCCTCTTCCAGATTAAATCCTATGTGTGTGACCCTGTAGGTCCATTTCACATTGGCAGTGAAAGTCCATAACACTTATGACTTCACAAGCAAAGAGCGGTGCCTAGTCACACATCATTGCTACCCAAGTGAAATAGAAAGTTGGAGAACAACTTTCAATCCTACAATCCGTGAATGGTGTTATAGTGAATGTATAATTTCTTTGTCACTGATATCCTGAATGAACTCGAGGCATGGAACAATCATCCTTTCAACGTTCATTCATTTCCTTGATCTCAGAGCAGACTGAGTGAGATGTGTGTGACATCAATATCACATATTGATTCACACGTGCATGCGCATGCCTTTCTCAATCCTACTCATCAAGTGGCCAAGGACATCAAACTCCCTCAAGAGGGACAAATACCATATCTATCACTCACCCCTCAAAAGCCCCATGTGTCAAAGCCACCCAATCATCACCTTTATAGCAACCCATGTTTCAGGATTGTGTTTGATGATGTCAAAGTGTACCCAACGACATGTGTTGAGTGCAGTGATTTCAGGCCTAAGAATCACACTCACCACCATTACTGTGAAAGCTGACTGTGACTACCAAATCATGTTTCCATGTGTCACTCTCACGGTGGGTCTGTTCGGTACACTGTTCTCTAACAAGTACCTATGTGCTTGGTTTGATATCACTATATCATGACTAATGAGATTCTATCATAAACCAACATACAATCTAGTCTTTAGTGTTATTGATGTCTATGGTTATTTCCACAATAACAACTGACTAGGGACTAAACAAGAATGTATACTCTTAACATCTCTATGTTCTCATCGTTTAGGTCCTGAACCTAAAGGCATACGTCATTGAGTAAAACCATTCTTTAGACATCGATCATGTAACACTATAATCTCAGAAATAGTTTAAACATATAGATCGGAAATTGCCTTTATTATTATTCAAATAATTTACAAAGTATCCCATTACAATCATCACATGACTTACTCTATGGGCATACATACCAACAGACTCCCACTTGCACTTAGAGCCAATCACCCAGGAACCTCAGTCCTTGTGACCTAGCATGACCATCATGCTTCTGCTAAGAAAGAGCCTTCGCCAGTGGATCAGTTATGTTGTCTTCAGTTGGTACTTTACAAATCTTTACATCACCTCACTGTATGAACTCTCGTATGAGATGGAAGTGCCACGGTATGTGCTTGGACCGCTGATGTGATTTGGGTTCCTTATCTTGAGCAATAGCTCCATTATTGTTACAATAAAGCTCAATTGCATCACTACTACTGGGAACTACACCAAGTTCAAAAATGAACTTCCTGATCCACACAACCTCCTTTGCTGCATGTGAAGCAGCAATATACTCAGCCTCTGTAGTAGAATCAACAACTATTTCTTGCTTGGAACTCTTCTAGCTCACAACTCCATTATTTAGGCAAAATACAAATCCTGACTAAGATATGTAATAATCTTTATCGGTTTGGACGCTTGCATCGGTGTAATCCCTTACAACCAATTCTTCCTCTCCGCCGTATATAAGGAACTTATCCTTGGTCCTACACAAGTACTTGAGGATGTTCTTTACAGCTGTCCAGTGAGCATCCCCGGGATCTGACTGGTACATGCTCGTCATGCTGAGAGCATACGAGACATCTGGGTGTGTGCACAACATAGCGTACATGATGGATCCGATGACTGATGCATATGGGATCCCATTCATACGCTCCCTCTCTTTACAAGATTGGGGACATTGAGCTCTAGAGATGGTGACTCCATGTAGCATGGGGATGTTGCCTCTCTTTGAGTTCTCCATGATGAACCGCTTCAGCACTTTGTCAATGTATGTGCTCTGACTTAGTCTGAGAAGCCTTCTAGATCTATCTCTATAGATCTTAATTTCTAGAATGTAGGATGCTTCTCCTAAGTCCTTCATTGAGAAAGTATTCCCAAGCCAAGTCTTTACCTTCTCAAAGGCTAAGACATCATTCCCCATCAATAGTATGTCATCCACATACAATATGAAGAATGTGGTCAAGCTCCCACTAACCTTCTTGTACACACAAGGTTCATCTTCATTTTGAATAAAGCCAAACAGTTTGACTTCCTCATCAAATCAAAGATTCCAACTCCGAGATGCTTGCTTCCATCCATAGATTGACCTTTGTAGCTTACAGACTTTATTAGCATTCTTTGGATCTACGAAACCTTCATGTTGTGTCATGTACACATCCTCATTTATATTCCCATTAAGGAATGTGGTTTTAACATCCATCTGCCAAATCTCATAGTCATAGTAAGCCGCAATAGCAAGCATGATCCTGATGGACATAATCATGGCAACTGGAGAAAAGGTTTTGTCATAGTCAACACCTTGAACTTGTCGAAATCCCTTAGCAACCAATCTTCCTTATAAGGTATCCAAACCTCTCAGGTTCAAGGCATGTCCTACTAGATCTACGAGGTCCTTTTGTTACTTGAGGAGACCGAGGTTACAGAACACCTTGTGAATCTCCATGTTCCTCTCAAAAATCTACTGGTTCAATGTTTTCTTGTTGGGCTTGAACCTCTTCAAGCTCTATTTTCCTCCCACTGCTTCCTTTGGAAATAAATTCCTTCTCTAAGAACACAGTTGTCCTGGAAAGAAACACTTTTTTTTCCAGTAGGGTGGTATAACCCCTTGTTTCCTTGGGGTATCCAAAAAAATAACATTTACCAGACTTGGGTCCAAGCTTATTAGGAAACATTTTCTTAACGTAAGCCTCACAACCCCAAATCTTCAAAAAAGACGTATCGGGACGCTTCCCGTGCCATATCTCATATGGTGTCTTTTGAACCGATTTAGATGGTATTCAGTTAAGTATAAACGCGGCGGTTTCTAGAGCATGACCCCAGAAGGAAATCGGAAGATCAGCAAAACTCATCATTGATCGCACCACATCCAGTAATGTGCGATTTCTTCTTTCAGACACACCATTATGCTGTGGTTTTCCAGGCGGAGTCCATTATGATACAATACCACAGGCTCACAGAAGGTCCTCAAACTCTTGGCTTAAGTATTCTCCAACTCGATCAGATCGAAGTGCCTTAATACTTTTACCAAGTTGGTTCTGTACTTCATTCATGAAATCCTTGAACCTTTTAAGGGTTTCAGACTTATGCTTCATTAGGTACACATAGCCATACCTACTGAAATCATCAGTGAAGGTAATGAAGTACTGACACCCATTTCTAGCATTAGTTCTAAAAGGCCCACATACATCAGTCTTAATGAGTCCTAGTAGATCACTAGCTCTCTCACCTTTACCTAAAAAGGGAGTCTTGTTAATCTTGCCCAACAAACAAGATTCACATGTCTCTATTGATTCATAATCAAAAGAGTCTAGATTACCATCTTTATGGAGTTTAGAAATGCAAATATCATTTATGTGCCCTAGACGACAATGCCAAAGATACATTTTGTTTGATTCGTTGAGTTTTTGCCTTTTGGTGTTTACGTTGTATACACTTGTCTCTAGATCTATCAAGTATAGACCATAAGACATTAGGGCACTGCCATACAAGATCCTATCTTTAGAAATGAAACACTTTCTATTCTTAATAAGAAATTCAAATCCATCCTTGTCCAAATAAGAAACTGAAATGATATTCCTATTTATGGCAGGTACATAATAGCAGTTCTTCAACTCTATTATTATCCCACTAGGTAGAGTTAACTCATATGTTCCTACGGCACTGGCGGGAAACCTTGCCCCATTGGCAACATGTAGTTCAACCTCGCCTTTCCCCAAAGGCCTACTTCTCTTGGGATCCTTCACATTTGAACAAATATGAGATCTGCATCCGGTATCAAGTACCCATGACAAAGAAGTAGTAAAGTTAATCTCTATTCCATATACACTTGAAGTAGAGATCTCTATCTCTAGCTTCTTCTTCCATCGTTCCTTCCATCCTCTCCATGTAGAAGAATTTGGTTTGGCAAGAGAACCCTTCTCTCCCTCACCTTTCGTTCCATTGATCTCTATCAATGAACTTTCTTTCTTCTTCACTAATGCATTAAGATTACATAGAGTGGATTCAAAGGCTCTTGGTATATCTGGATTGTGCAGAACACTTCTCACAGTCCTCAACCAGTTATGGAATTTATTCTCAATTAATTTGCCCATTTTAAAAGATGATTCTTTTTCCATTCTACAAGAGAAAATTGCATTTGTCAAAACCCCTTTTGATTTGATTTGATTTGAATAAAATTTGACGATAGTTAATTAGGTCTTTAATTAATTACCACTCCCACTATTTTGTCTCAAATTGACAGCCCTCACCATCAATTCGGAAGATTGTAGTGCACAATCTTCTAGTGGGTCAAGATCCTGAAATCCTCTAAGCCATGGACCAGCTAGGATTGTCACCCACAACTCAGATCTTCCAGATAGGCAACTCTTTCCAATTGCATCATATGCAACTCTTGAAAGATGTCATATGCAACTCCTTGCCATGATCATCTCCATGCCTCAAGGTGCTAGATCCTGTCTAGGTCACCTTGTTAAGTCCGACCCAAAGCCAACACGATGAATATGCACCCTTCTAGGGAAGACCCACATTTTTATCCTTCACGATTCCATGAGATAGACGGTGCACCACGCTAGGGTGTGCCCACACTTGGCCAATTATGTTTTTCATGTGTGTCGCATTTGGAAGGCATCTAAAACTTTAATATTTAATGAGGGATTTGGTTTTTATATACATATTCATATCCAATCACCACAATATATAGTACGTATCATATACATGCTATATCCCACAGAAAACATGCAAAACGATAAAAGAAATGATTATGGAAATCCTATTGTGATTCCTTGAGCCAAGATGAATCATAGTCATCTAGGTCTACATCACATGCAACCTGTACAAGATGAACTCTGTGCCTTGCCTTTCTGGGTTTAATCAACTCATCTCCATGACTAATCGGCTCGCCAGCAGGGTGGTCGTTTGGGTGCCACCAGCCGATCGACTAGTGCCTCCAGCCGATCAGTTCACTGATCGTCATGCATCTCCTTAGGTCACCACCCACTCGTCTCGCTCCTCGAACCGGTCGTCTGGAAGGCCAACTGATCCGTTCACGCCTTGAACTGATCCTCTCAGTCATCGTCAGGTCATCCGCTGTTCTTTGAGATAATAGGAAATAAAATCTATGATATTTTACAGTTGAAATGTGAAACCCCAAGTTACATTTGGGAGAAGCAAAGGTAGGAAAGAAATATTGAATTATTTCGAGTTACATCTGGAATAGGAGAAAGGGAATCGGTGCACAGACCGAGATGCAGGCAACCACATACAACCATACATAGATATAGGGTTTATAGGTCATAACCATGCTACATATCCACCACAAAACTCGTTTAAGGGCGACGCATATCGAGTGCATTAATATTACATATCATATATGTATATTTGGGATTTGTGGATTGGACATGCATAAAGCCAGTATTATTCGCATCGTATGAAATAAATAAAGGTGACAAACCAAAATCGATCATATAGATAATCCTAAAGTACATAACAGTTGACATTGCTCTAATACCATTGTTGGGTTTTACGAGAGGCAGAGAAGCAGCGGAAACAAAAACTTTCTCCCCAAAACACAGAACAAGAGGAATCGCGTCAACATCTATACAATAGAGAAGATGGTTTGTAGAGGCATACCTTGCCCAGAGGCTCGCTCGGCGACAAAACCTCATGCCTTGCGTGGTCTTCACCTCTGGTCTTGGACGGTGTCTGTGCAGCTCCTGGTCGCACCGGGATTGATGACTCCTGGTCTCACCGGAACTGTCAGGATTGAAAATTGTCTTCCGAGCGGCAGAGGTCTCCCGCCTCTGCAGTCGTCCACACAGACTACTTAGAACTCCGATCTCCTTGTCCCATAAGGAATCGGAAGGAGTCTCTCCCTCTTATCGACATACTAGTCACCGACACACTGTCCTACAACCAGTTGCAGTTCTACAGTTGTCTTTCCCATGTTGTGCCTCCCTTATCGGGTAGCACTTGCTCGGGCTCTCTCGGTTACCACAACCAGAGAGAATGACAATTTTGTAGAGCAAATGGCGCTCTAAGTTGTTCTTTGAGAAGCCCCCAATTCCCTTATATATATATAGGAGGTTCATGGGACAGGGTTCTCTATCCCGAGAAATGTGGGACTAATCAGGAATAGAAGGGTTTGAGATTTCCACAAAATCTGACAAACTGTGGCAGTTGAACCGATCGTTTCAACCCTGAAACGATCGTCTGGACCCTCCAACCGATCGGTTGGACACTCCAGCCGATCATTTGGACCCATGAGCCGATCGGTTGGACACTCCAGTCAATCGGTTCAAGGTCTTGGTCCAACTCAAATTGACTTTCATCTTTGTTTCCAACTAATCAATATTAGGCCTTGTCCAAATCAAATTTGACAAGTGAAAAAAAACGTGATCATTTGGTCACCCGACCAGTCCCCCACCGTGAACAGATCGTCTGGTGATCTGAGCCACTCGGCTCATCTGCCTGAGCTGATCAGTTCATCTCATGAGCCGATCAGTTGGGGCAGTAGATTAGTCAATTACAGTTTCAATCAATCTGATACTCTAATCATCTGATCCAACACCTTGAATACTATGATTTTGAGCTATCAATTAATTGTGTGTTTAATTAAACTACTAAACTCTTTTAGTAATCAATCTAAACATCATTTTGTGTACAAACTCCTCTTCCAGGTTAAATCCTATGTGTGTGACCCTGTAAGTCCATTTCACGTTGGCAGTGAAAGTCCATAACACTTATGACTTCACAAGCAAAGAGCGGTGTCTGGTCACACATCATTACTACCCAAGTGAAATAGAAAGTTGGAGAACAACTTTCAATCCTTCAATCCGTGAATGGTGTTACAGTGAATGTATAATTCCTTTCTCACTGATATTCTGAATGAACTTGAGGCATGGAACAATCATCCTTTCAACGTTCATTCATTTCCTTGATCTCATAGCAGACTGAGTGAGATGTGTGTGACATCAATATCACATATTGATTCACACGTGCATGCGCATGCCTTTCTCAATCCTACTCATCAAGTGGCCAAGGACATCAGACTCCCTCAGGAGGGACAAATCCCATATCTATTACTCACCCCTCAAAAGCCCCTTGTTACAAAGCCACCCAATCTTCACCTTTATAACAACCCATGTTTCAGGATTGCGTTTGATGATGTCAAAGTGTACCCAACGACATGTGTTGAGTGCAGTGATTTTAGGTCTAAGAATCACACTCACCACCATCAATGTGAAAGCTGACTGTGACTACCAAATCATGGTTCCATGTGTCGCTCTCACGGTGGGTTTGTCCGATACATTGTTCTCTAACAAGTACCTATGTTCTTGGTTTGATATCACTATATCATGACTAATGAGATTCTGTCATCAACCAACACACAATCTAGTCTTTAGTGTTATTGATGTCTATGGTTATTTCCACAATAACAACCAACTAGGGACTAAACAAGAATGTATACTCTTAACATTCGTATGATCTCATCGTTTAGGTCCTGAACCTAAAAGCATACATCATTGAGTAAAACCATTCTTTAGACATCTGTCATGTTACACTATCATCTCAGAAACAGTTTAAACATATAGATTGGAAATTGCCTTTATTATTATTCAAATCATTTACAAAGTATCCCATTACAATCATCACATGACTTGCTATATGGGCATACATACCAACAACTACTGCAATAGTAGATTTGGTTCTATTCCATGCTGCATCAGTATTGAGCTTGACGTATCTTGGAGGAGGTTTGGCCCAATGGTATACAAAGGTTGTCAATCTTGGCTGAAATTCTCTTCCCCTTGTCTAGTTTGGCAACTGGACCACTTGGGTGATGCGGTCTGTCAAGTGACTAATAGGGAGGCTGATGTTTTTTAACACCTTGGTATTTTGTGCTTTCCATATGTGCCACAAAGTTATCATGAATAGTTGAGTCTGTTGATTGTCTTGTTTAGTTGGGTTGAGAACCATTTATTTCAGTGTTCATGAAAGAACTCCTCAGGGGGTGGTTAGAGTGAAGCCGTAACCATAATTCCTTAGATTGCTGACAGTCCCACAGTGTGTGGGTTAAGGACTCCTCCTCTGTATTGCATCTATTGCATAAGATGCTGGTAGCTATCTTGCGTTGAACTCACCTATAGTTTGTGAGTAGAGCTCCATGTGAGGCAACCCAAGTGAAAATTTTGACTTTGGCTGCCGCTTAGATACTCTAGATCGTGTCCCACTCTCCCTCAATATGGATGTCCCTCTGTTGTCTTAGGATATGGTAAGAAGATTTGGAAGAAAATTGGCCATTGGATGAACTGTTCCAGACACGTATGTTATCCTTTTAGTAGTCCTTAGGTACCTCTTGTATCAAGATATGATTAACCTGCTTCTGAGGAAGCCAATGTAGGGGGAACTCAGTGTCCCACTCTCCATTGTCCAAGATGATGCTTTCTACTGAAAGGTCCGCTAGGGACTCTGGTATAGTGTGGAGTGCGTGTTGGTTGAGAGTGACTCCCGCTTCGACCCAGGTGTCCTCCCAAAAGTTGGTGGTGATGCCATTTTGGACCACTAGGTAGGAGTTTTCCTTGATAAGTTGCTTACATTTTAGACTGGCTTTTGCTAGGTGTGATAAATTGGTAATATTCCCTCCTCAAAAGTCCTGGTATCTCTGCTTCATAAAGTTACACCATGTTCTATTCCTGTTGTTGGACACTTCCCAGGAATTTTAAGCTATTAGAGCTATGTTCCACTCTCCCACAGACTTGATGCCAAGTCCTCCCTTCTCCTTGGGGCTAGTAACTTTGTCCCACGCCATAAGGGACATGGAGTTCTTCTTATGACACCCTCCCTATAAGAAATGTATGATGTTGCTGTCGATCCTGTCGTACAAGGTGAGAGGAAGCAGTACAATCTGCATGATATAAGTCAGAATGGCCTCGAGGGTGGATTTCGCCAAGCAACATCTTCCTGTAAGGGACATGGACCTTACTTCCCACATGTTAACCCTACTGTCTATCTTGTCTATCAGATTAGCATATGTGTGCTTCGTCACCCGTTTATGGATAATGGGTACCCCTAGATACCTACCCAGGTCCTTCATTTCTTGGAATTTGCATATTCTATTCATGCAAGTTCTCATTGTGTGAGGCACACTGCACCTGTAGAAAACATGCATTTTAGCAATGGAGATAGCCTGCCTCGAGGTAGTTTTGAATTTTCAAAAGCACATCTTGATCGTACACATTTGGGCACAAGAAGAAGCTCCGAATAAGATCAAGTCGTCAACAAAACACAAATGTGATACTTCCATTCCATTCTTCCCCAAGTTGACTATTTCCACTCACCACATTGGACCAGAGCTTTTATCATTTGGTTGAGCCGATCATACACAAAATGAACATATAGGAAGCGAGTGGGTCTCCTTGACGGATACCTCATATTGGTTTGAAAGGTTGGGTCTTTTCACCATTCCATATCACGTTGCATTCTCCTGTGGTGATAGAATTCATAATGCAATTGGTCATTTTGCTAGGTAGTTCAAGCTTTACCAGGGTGTCAACAGTGAAACTCCAAGCGACTTTATCATAGGCCTTAGAAAGGTTGATTTTGATTTCCATGTACTGGATGCCCGTCTTTAGTTTCAACATATGTATGATCTCTTGCATGAGTGATATGTTGTCTGTTATCCCCCGTCCAGGTATAAACACACTCTATTAATGCTAGATCCACTCAAGAAGGTGAGATTTCAGACTCTCAACCACTATCTTGGATATGAGCTTCAAATAAAGGTAGTTTAGGGAAATCGGGCGCAATTGATCGCAGCTAGTAGGATGCATAACCTTGGGGATCAGGACCATTGTAGCGTTGCACAGTTCTCTTGGAAGAGGTTCACCTCGTAAGGCTTTGCATGCTGTCTGTAGAAGGGACTACTTTACAATGTTCCAATTGTTTAAGATAAATAAGGCTAATACATTGTCTGGCCCAGTAGCTTTGTAGGGATTCACAACCTTCAGGATGTTCGGGCATTCATCCTCATTGGGGTCCATGACGATTTGCTTCTTCTACATGGGGGAAAGCTTCTTAAAGAGTCTAGGGATAGTATTTGTAGCACTGCGTCTGCATAGGGGTGGTTCATTCAGCAGGTTTGAGAAGTGGCTACTCACTATATCTTTGAGTGCGTCTGCCTCGGTAATCCATGTGCCTATCATGGATTTATGTGTTGTGATGGTGTTCCGTCTTCTGTGCTGCTTCACATAGGTGTTGTAGAATCTGGAAATAAAGTCACCATCATGGAGCCAGTTGATATGACTCCACATTTTCCATTCCTCCTCTTCCTCCTTTAGGACCAGGTCGAGTTCAGCCTTCATATCAAGGTAAATACCATCAGTGATGGGGTTGTAACAGGTTGCAAGCTCTTTTTCCAAGTGCTTGATGTTTTAGATCAAAGTGGTTTTCTTTCTCGTGCTGGTAGAGGTCAGCTGCTTGTCCATATTGATAAAAGGCTCTTTAATTTTATTGAGTGCAGTGTGAAAATCCCTACCTTTGTCCTATAAACCCTCTAACAGAGATTTGATCTCCCTATTAGTCGCTCAACTGGCTTTCATGATAAATCTTACAATACTGGTGTGTCTGACATGCGATCTTACGAGGAGGGTGTTATGATGAAATTGCATTCTTGGGAGGTGTTCCATGTAGAACTGCTCATGCATCAGGATGAATTCCTTATTTGCCACAGTTCTATCAATGTGTTGTTGTAGTGCCCCTCTCTTGAAAGTGAACGTCGGACCAGAGAATCCCAGGTCTGCAAGGCATGCAACTGTCAAAGTTTCCTAGAGCAGACGTGCTTCAGAATGGTTGTAGTGTATTTTGCCACTTCTCTGTGTTGGATTACAAGTAGTGTTGAAGTCCCCTAGGACTATCCAAGGTTTTGTGAACCGTTCCCCCATATGAATGAGATGTTTCCATAGGCTGGAACGAATGGCAATGTGCAGATTTGCATAAATGAATGTGATGTAGGTGTTATTATTAACGTAGTTGGTCAGAAACTATATGTGGTATTTAATGATGTGAACTGTGCAATCAAATCAATTCCAGCATACCCAAATCTTTCCAGTGAAGCCTTGAGCTTTGACTATAAAGGATTTGTCAAAGCCCATCTTGGTAATGATCCGAGTTGATTTATTTCCACTCACCCAAGGCTCAATAATACCAACAATCTTAGGTTTATAGATTGACATGAGTTCTTTGAAATTGTGGTGGGTTTCCTTCTTACCCGCACTGTGTATGTTCCAAAACATTGTGTCTATCATCTAGACAATGATCAGATAGTTTGGGTGGACTCTGGATGTCCACTGGTTTCAACAGTCGTAGGCTGCTGATTTTCCTTGTTCTCATCATCTACATTTTGCCCGTCTAGCTCAATAGGATGTGGCGGCTTTGAACTATCATCTGTGAGACCGTCAATTTGTAGAGCCTTCAAATCTTCTATTGCTATGAATATTGGGTGTGTCATCGGGGATCGATTGGTGTAATGGCACATTGTTTTCCCATTTGCTTCATTTTAGCATTGTTTCCTTTTGTTTTTCTACCTGGAGCACTGGGTGTGTTGACAGCCAAGATGTCATTGATATGGTTGAGTTCATTAATGGAAACTACCTCATTGGTAGATTCCTTGATGTTATCTGCTTCCTTCATTTCAACTTCTTTGTCATCGTCGAACACCTCGAAGACTTCCACAACTTCATCCACATTTGGAGTAATGACAATGTGTGCCTCCTTGGTTCCGATTGGGGGAGGTTTTGTGCTAGTAGGTTTTTCAGTGTTGGTGATGTTTTGAAACACATTGTTTGTGTTTCCTACTGTATCCTCTTTTCCCACAGTCTTCTTTTTTCTCCTGATCTTTTCCTATTTTCTAGACAAACCAGAGTGTCCTTTCCCAACAACATTCCTTTCAGGCCTCGTCTCTGAGATGGTGTCTTCCCCTTCTTCTTCTTCAAGATTAGCGAACGCATTACGGGTAGTCACAGTAGATGTGTCGTATGAATGGTGAGGGTTTCTCCCCTTCCCTTTCATGGTTTTTGAAATTGCCACTCATCCTCATTTGTGTTGTTGCCCTTCCTTTGGTCGTCCACTTGATGCATCAGCATGCCTTTGTGCCTGCATCAATCACAGAAGGAGGTTTGGTGCATTCCTTGGATGTGTATCCCATCCGGTCACAGACACCACAAGCCCACAAAATTTCTTCGTAAAAGACTTCATATTCAACTTCATTGATCAAGATCGATGATGATAGGTCCCTAGATGTGCCCAATTTAATGGAAAGTCGAACATACTTTATTCAGGTTCTACTGGATGTTGTGTGTCCACTGTAATCAATTTTCCTAATGCCATACTGATGTACTCATACATAGTTGGCACATAGTGATGAAGCTGCAGGTCCAATATGCGAACCCAAAACACGATCGTGTCTGGGTATTCCTCTTTCAGTTTGAATGTGAGATACCATTCCCAGGCTAGTAGGTTTAGTCTAAAGATTTTCCATGGACCTCTAGTCAGGGCTTCCTCATAATCGCATCTGCAGGAAAGCTGTATAACAAAGTGTCCCATCTCCATCTCATTCATATTAAATCGGCCCGTGATCTTCCACTGAAATTTCAGACAATCCCTTAGGGTCATATACCAAATATCTGACCCAAGGAGCTGTACGACGATGGCGTATCGCCATGGCTGTACAGGTGCCTCTTCTACATCAGGTATGATGGTAATGGATGGAATACCTTCTACCTCTCCTAACGTGATTGTTTCCTTAGGTAATCCATCTTCAAATAGCTTATTAGTGAATCCCTCATTCGCCCTAGTGATTTGTCCCCATGATAGCACACCGATGTACGAGGTTGTTATGGGGGGGTGTTACTGTGTGATTCTTGTTGTTATTAAGGGTCGTGGATTTCATCTTCAAATGGTCACCAATAGATATTGTGGCCGCTACATATGATGCTTTAGTGCTATGATTTTCAATGCCATCTTGATTGATTAGTAACTCCTGATTGATTATCTGGTCATCTGCTTGGGCTCCCCTCATTCATGAGAATGTGAACTACAGTGTGACTTTGGGGATAGAGAAACCTGCATCCTGTGAAACAACACCTCCACCACGGGTTTGGCTAGCATTTCCTATGTTATCGAGGAGATCTCAGCCTTCTTGAATAGCTTCTGTTCCGCCGTGATCCACATCGGGATCATTCTTGCGCATTGTGCCGCCGCCGCCAGAGTCTCCATGACCCCTAGGTTTTCCCAAACCATATATAGATTGGTTTTGACCATCTCTAGACTATTTCATGTCACATTATAATACAAAAACAATACAAACTTAATCTTACAATATTGATTATAATACTAATATATTGAAGATTAATGTGACATAATACTGCTATTGTAAAATGTGGAGGCAACGAACACACCAAAATGAACAAAAATCCACACCTTTCATGAGTCGATGTCTTCAATGATGATGTGTTTTTAAAGAAGGAATGTGAGAAATACCCTGATATTGAGTAGATCTAAAGATTTTTTATCACTTGGAAGTATAAGTGCATGTGATATTATATTGACATCGGCTGACAACAATCCCATAAAATACTTTAATATTGTTTGGATCTCTACCTAGTCCATGCAGATGTCATAAACTTTACATCCCACTACACATGGAGGAAGGGAAAGAGGAGCCTTTTTTCTATAAACATGATAGATTTGAACTTTGTCTCCTTCTCACTCTCTCTACCTTGTGGGTAATTATGGATAGGTTTTACATCTCAAAAGGTAAAACCAAAACCCTAAAATTCATGCACCTTTCAATTTGAGAGACAAGAAAGTAGGATTTCTAAGACCAAGGGGAATGAAAAGACAACAAATTTATTCAACCTACTCATGGACAACCAATCATCCAACTGACTAGTCGAGCCAGTTGACTAAACTATTTTACAACACATTAAAATTGACTTAGCCAACTTGCTATTATCTAGTCAATTGATTTGGATAATCTCATGTTAGCCTAATTGGACTACCTATCTGACTGTTGATCTATCCAATCAGCTGATTGGGATGATCACATGTCATCTTGATAGGACTATTTAGTTGACTAATTGGGGTTGATCACATCTCAGTTATCTAACTAAGCAATCTATTTTGTCAACCGCTATGTCAAGTTCGTCAATTGGACATTCAAATTGGCTGGTTGGGCTTCCATTCTATCATTCATATAATTGATTGCATAAGCCTTTCAATAATCAATTAATCTTATGTCCATGGTTATAGCCCTCTTCCAATGCATCCTATGCATATGATCCAACATGCTTAGTACATTGCTAGTAAGATCTGTAATCATATTAAGACTTCACATATAGAATTCCAATCTGAATGCAATTTGGTTTTCACTAGGCAAATCCCTGATATTTTACCTATAATTAACATTTGGTCAATAATTAGGTGTGAGAGCATAACAATCACTTTTATACCCCTTTTTCAAATAAAATTCATAGATATTTTAAGATTGACAAGACTATAGTTATTAAGTACTTCACCTGACAACTGTAAATTACATATGCTACTAAAATCAGAACAATGACTAAAATATATTGTTGTAGGTTTCTTAATTAGTAAATATCCTAGGATTCTAGTAAGGCTCCTTTTATTGTTAAGTGAATTGGATGGAATATTAATAACACTAATTCATATGTATAGATACAAGATTATGAAAATCCTTAATCTCTGCCTGTATGGGTTCTTTTACATATTAAGGACACTTTGAGTTATGTTCATCTTTCCAATTTATTTGATATTACAATAACTGAACACTAATTTGACATAAATGGAGGATATTTTAAGCTAGACTCTTGTAACAACTCCTTTCTCTAGTTATAGTAGATAAAGTGGACTAGAGAAGAAAGCACAATAAACTGATACTTCCAAGATAATATTTGCAAAATAAGAAAATATAATTAACAATTACATTCAAGATATAGTCATGATTTTCAACAATATTTTACTCCAAATGGACATACATAATTGGAAAAATAAAAAATAGGAAGATAACTAGAAAAGTGATAGTTACTATCTAATTATACAGGGTTCTCTATAACATCATTGTTTCCAGCAATATGTGTGTGGCTACAATCACAAAATCATATAGTAGCATAGTATATGGTAGGAACCTATCCAATATTTCCATGTAGTGAACCTCAAAATATCATTTGATGTTTTAAATAAAAAATCAATTGCTTTTGTGGTGAACAAGTGTAGGTTCCCTCAACAGACTCTTAGATGTCTCCCTAGGCTACTCAAGGATTTCTTAGACACTTACTTTGGGAACCAGTGTATGTTTTCTCAAGGGAATCTTTCTCATTCTTCTTGTTCTTCCATGGATTCTACGTAATTTTATAATACTTTTAATTTGACTTGTTATGGTTCATTCCACCCTTATGTGATTTTGCTTATGAGTTCAATTATCATTTATATCTTAATAATACACATAGGATCCTAACATTTGTGGAATGGAAAGTGTCATACATTAATAACAATTTGGAAAAACATATGGGAATCAATGCATGATTAAAACTAGTTGTTAGTATCCTACATACATATTTTGGAGTTGAACTTTTCCAAATTCAATTATTCAAAACAATCAAATCCCTAAACTAAAAATTGTAATTGAATTGTGTATAGTTCACAAATTATAAAAATTCATTTGTATCCTTTATCAATTGTTATACGGATTAGATCATATATTAGATTAAGTTTAAATGGAAACTAGGGCTTACATGGGTCAACTCCTTCTTTTGGGTAAAACCGTTAAATTTATTTAAAACCCTACACTCCACTACTATTGAGATTGGGATTGTATTATCATCATCAATTATATAGTTATCCTAGTAAAGATCAAGGACTTAGGCTTTTAAAGATTTCTAAGACCTGCCTTGAATAGGATTTAGGTTGAAGTGGATGAGATTTCAATTATAACAATTTTCTCATCATCCATTATACTAAAAACTAATACATTGAATTAATAGTATAGAAGGAATTATATCTAGCTCGTGAAAGTATTTTACTCGTGTTCCACTCATTTTTTTTATCAAATTGATAATGTGTAATGTTTGGGAAATTGTAGGATAAAAGAAACTCCAATTGGATTTTAATTTGGAACCCAATCTTGTTTATAATCTGGAATATTTAAAAACTAAATGGAGATACATAGGATAAATATAGGTATTGGAATGATCCAAAATATTACCAAGTATTATTAGTATATTTTTCATTTATTCAATGTATATAGATATATCAAGTTCTTTAATTAAGAATCATTAAAGTCCTCAAATCTCACCATTATCCAAAATATCTCCAAATTGATTTTCTTATACTTATTTAGTGATAAAGTGGGGTCATTGAGTATAAGAAAAGGCACAAAGTGGATTGAGAAATTAATAGGTCATAATCTCTTTACTATATCCTTTGTCCTTAAAAAGTATTTTCCCCCAAAATTCAAAAGAATCCTCAACATATATGAACATCTAGTCCATATCATATTCTTATTCATAATAAAAATCCTAATGTAATTTATAGTCACTCATAAACTTGTATTGATCAACTAGATGTCAAGATATCATGGCTCATATTATTTCTTATTTAGAATTTTTTATTAAGTCATATGAATACAAATAATAATTGGCATCGAGATTTGAGACTAAACGTCATGGATCAAATTGGGTCACAATTGAGGTAATTTTTTATTCCTCAGTCTAGATCCGAACATCAAACAATTTTGGTTGGTGCACTTAAGGCTAGGGTTTGAATTCCCCTTCAGACCGAAGGTGTGGTCATTCACCTATAAACATTAGTATAGATATATTTTAAGCTTTCTACATCATTTTCTTCATCAAGTATATTGAAGGTGGATGAATGGTCTAGACCTAGGTCATTTCTAGAAATCAACCCTTTGCAAAAATTCAAATTTACCATCCTCAAGATTATCATCGATTCAATACTTCAAGATAATAACTTTTTTGTTTGGGTCAAAGAGAAAAAAAACTTGGATGATCAATTTGTAGTTCGATAATTTATAGTTCATTCTATTAAGACTAATTTGAGATTACAAGCTCTAAAATGGGGATCCAAATAATTCACGGATCATTTATTAGAGTAAGCATATAATCTAAACAAAATCTATTATATCCTCAAATTTTATGAATGTCAAATTTAATTCAAGTTATTATCTGCATCTACATAAGGAATAATGAAGAGAGTAATAGGACCTTGGTTGATGCATTGGAAGCTAGTATTATAATAGGTCATTATTTAAGTACTAAAGAGAACATGTGATAATATGAGTCTTAGTGAGATATTAGGATAAATAAATCCTTAATTTCAGAATTAAAAGTATAACAAAAATTATGGACCTTTCAGAAGACCAATGAATGGGCCATGGTCCCTAAAGTCCAATGCAATCCCAATTGGACCCATTAGGTCTTACAAATGAGTCCCTAGGTTAAAAAATTGGGAAAGGAGCATTTCATGCAATTGATAAATGATAATGATAATTTTATGTGATAGATAATCCAAATATAGGATTATATGCAAAAATCCAAGTTTTACTAAGTTATCTAGTAACCTAGGGAATTAAAAAAGTAATTATTTAGCTATTACTTAGAAGGAAAGTTTGAGTTAAACATCCGATCTTTTTAGATGTAATTTCTATATTCTCAGAAGATAATAGGTAATGGTAAGATAACTCAGAATTTTGGATTAAATGGAGAAGTAGGATAGCCAATAGAATATTTTTAGGACATGTTTTTTATCTAAAGGAAAAGAAAATAGGTAAGAGAGGATGTAGTCCCCTACAAATCTGGATCCCGGATTTGGGTGAATCCATGACCGGGGGATCTGCCATTCCACCTAGACTCTCCGAATAACCCTAGTCTTTGTGAGTCTCTCCACCTGGAGTGCATTTCTCCCTCTCCCTCTTATATTCCAACCCTAAACAAACTACCGAGATCCACCTAATCAACTCCCTTATTTCTAGTGGACTCAAACAAAGCTAATGATTAGTGTTATCATAGTGATTGTGGTGGATAATAACACTATCACCATTCCATCTGAAGATAGTTTCCATAACAAAACTCACTTCTGGAATGCCCATTTAAGGCCTAAGGTATCCCAAGTCGTGAGTGCTAGAACTACACCACCCCTACATCTAGAAGAAGATATTTGACCTCCCCTCTTCTTCCTAGTACATGATGATGGGATCCAACACACACACTGGACTAGTATAGACCATAAAATAGAGATTCGTCTCCATATATTCTATGATGCCCATGTATAGATTTAATCACGCCCCTTTGCTTCTCACCACATGAACACTATTGAGAACCCACCCTTGTTCTCCTCCATCAACACTCCCTCCAACACGGCCAAGAACTCATTTGAGTTTAGAAAAGTTGCATAGAGATGTCTGCACCTCCTCTTGGTCCATGAAGGGCTTGGAGATGGAAGTCATGTCCTTGTCTAATCCTCGTAGGGTTGATTTTGGAATCTTCTCATGAGGAAGATGACCCCGAGATATATTACCTAAAGGCCCGTGAATACACATTCAAAGGGAAAAGGCTATCATGTCTTTTTTCCCAGACCTAACTAGACCCAACACCTAAATATAAACAATGTTTAATGATGGTGAGGCAATAGATGATTGTCCCATTAGCAATTTATTTGTATCAAATGTAGTTAATTATTGGTAGATCTAGTGATAGAAAAACTATATATACATTTTATAATGAAAATGAGTAGAAATAGAATAAATAGAATTAGAGACAAATATGCTCCCTGTTCTAGAAAGTATAGCCAACACATATAGTACATGTAAATCCTAGCTTTTGTTGAATATGTTGTTAATCATGTTTAATACACTTATTTGATATATATTTTGATATCAATGAATAATGATAAGAACCCAATGTCTAAAATCATATTAGAATGACATTGATGATCTTTTAGACATTATAGTAAATGCATTGGGGTTCTAAGACTAATAACTACATTGTCTTGATAATAATATGCATAGACTAATATAGTTGTACTTAATGACATCATACTCTAAAACTTATAATTAGAATCCAATGTATAATTATAGTTGCCACTAATATGCTTAATTAGGGTTTATACCCCCAATTTCCTCAACCTGATGGATTTAGGGTTTGTGGCGCCATTTTTTATCCAAACCATAAGAAAATTGTAGATTGTAATCTAGGCCTACATTAGGTACAAATAAGAATTGGTATGATCACTTGGTGATGGTTTAGGGTTTTATTCATACATGCATATAATGATGGTTAAATGTTGATTGTTTGGATGTTGTGATTATATTCTCAAAATGCTTGAAGTTTATAATGCATGGTTCAACAATGAGGTATGTGGTTACGATTATTATTAATCTCTTTATCAAATTCAAAGCTTTATCTAGGTTTGTTGAAGTTTGAATGAAATGAATTGTTGAATGTCTTTTTAATTCATGTTTAAATATAGTGCCAATATGCCTATCACATAACGTAAAGAATGAAAATTTGAACCAAGTGTTAGACCTAACAAGGGGTAGTTCACTTGAGTCAAATGACGTATAGAGAAAGATGATTATACCCAAAAAGGTTTGCAAAGCATGGGCCAGATTAACTTAAGGGAAATATTGAATTATATGTTCATCTATTTTTGATTTACAGCATATGTTGTTATCTTATATGCACACTTTAATATGCACCCTACATCCATAGTATAGAAATATATTGATCCTTTTTATTTGTCTACAATTTAGGTTAACATGCATCTATTATTTGATGACATGAAGAATCAATAAATATCAAAGATATTAAGGGTAAGTCAAGGAGGATTAGATAGATAGTATTTCTTCTCATATGTATAAGTTAGTTTCTTCAAATAAATTCATATACCTACTTACAGGAGAACCGTTATACATTTTGTAAATAATTTTGTGAAGTAATGGAAATTATTTGTTAGTAATTATTGTTTATTGAATCTGGATCCTTGAAAGTTGAGCTAGACTTTGAGGTCTTCTCTTAACCGAGGGACACTCAAAAGTGGGGGTCATTACTTGATCATTATAGGTATTCCTATGTATGTCCAGAGAGCTAATAATATGATGATCAAATGGCATAACTTTTAAATGATTTGATTAATAACAAAGGCAATCTTCTAATTTATTCCTTATAGTTGGCAATATTAATCAAATTATATAGAAATAAAAGGGAGATAGGAAACAAGCTACGTTGCCAGTCCATTTTGGATGGAAAATCCTATTCTCTATAAATCACATGCATAGACCTAAGAGTCATAACGTTACTGTGCATAATTTTTTGGACCCTCTTGAGAAATTCCACCGCCTCAGGAGTTAAGAACTCAAAAGTATCAAATCTGAAAGGGATAACGACATGTTGGTTGTGAATACACACTTTTTCATACCTGACTACTTTAGCTGAGGCAATTTTTTGGAAACAAGTCCCGTAGTATATTCCCCACCTTTCAGGCCCACCAATGGAGAAACTCCACTTAAATCAACACATGTGTGTTTCCCTCCCATCCAGCCAAACATTAGAAAATATGTAGGTCTAAGTGTCGATCTCCCTTCCTTTGTATCCGTCAAAAAATTCACATGTGCTTCTTTCTTAGAGGAAACTCTAGCATGTCCATGTACATCATAAAAACATCCGTAACAAGATTGCATCTATATTTGAAATTTGGAAGTTCTCTATAATGAATAGCGTGCTCCTCAAAAGTGTCTAAGAAGGATTTGCGATAGACTAGACATGTCTCATTAATTGGGAATAAATGAATCATAAGTAGATATTTGAGAATAGTACGATACTCTATTGGTGACATATGCAGTTCAAGGCCATCAATGGGAATAGCAAGAAAAAAATCTTGAGCATGCTCAGCTTGTAAACACTAACATACTATTGTTTTATCTAAGAGTCATGTCAAACTCAATATCCATGTCAAATTAGGATTCTTTACCCTAGAATCTGTTACATGTGCCAAAACACATCACATCCTCATGATTTCCATCTTTCTATTGTTATTACTAAAGCCAAACATATAATAAGACCTTTCTTCCATCTTGGGATAGTAGTTATCAGATATAACTTTGTCTTGAAATCAAAATCCAAGACAAGCTCATACTTTTCAAAGTACCCATATATAGATTACTTCTAATCCATGCACATAAAATGTCATAAGACTTACTTGATTGCCATGTCCTTGAAAGGGAAGAACACAAGGAAACATATATATTTTTTTGCCCCATCATTGTCCAGGGTTGTTTATTAAAGAAAAGAGATTATTACCTTCTTTGACTATTGCATGAACTTTCAACTGTTCATGTGGCATTCAATCTTGTTTCATCTTAGGTTCCTTGCCATCATCATGGAATTATAAAGATGATTACATGTCATCCTTCCTTTCTTCATTATTGTCTAGTATGTTCATGAACATTATCTGATTTTATTTATATTCACATAATGGAAAAGATCTTTATTACTCACTAATTCTTTATTGAACATGGATCATCTCCCTTGTTCCCTTTGTCTTATAATGAGGATTGAGCTTTTTACTTCCTCATACTCACAGACTGTTTTGAGATAACTCGGTTTCAATTTCATTGTAGTTAGGATGTAAAAAAATTGTCCATGCCATATTTTCAGTTTCATTATGTTCTTTAGATTGTCTCCAAATGACTACTTGATCAGAGTAATCAGAGAGATAATAATCTAAGATCTCATACTTATCTTGCCTTCAATAGATGAATACATGGCTAGGGCAGACAAGTACTAAGTTTAGGTAGTATGCACCTTGTTTTATATTATATACATTACTTTTCATATCATCTATTTCATAGGACTTAGTATCCTTGGATTTCTCTAAGCATCTTTCTTACACCTCATTCTCTTTTATATAGAAAAAAGTAATTATAAAACATTTTAAAGATTACTGGATAGAATATAAGTTCTCATCCTTTTCATCTCTTCCTTATGTCCTCATAGGACTAATCAAAGGAAGCTCAACAACAACTACTTTTCTTATAACTAACAGAGAAAATCAGGAGAAGACATTGTTGGCTAAATTGGACATTATTATAATCCCTTTGTTTTGATGATAATAAACATTTCATTCTTGTAAATCTAACGTGCTACTTGAGTGTTGCAGGAATTAGGTGGATGACAAATACTTGGAAGATATGTATGATAAATTTGCTTTAATGTCATGATTGTAATCAAATGTAAACACTTGTACAAGATATATAATGTACAAGTACTTGGATATCATGTACATCAAGCGTATAGATCTTCCCTAGCTAATCACGACACTTAGATAGGTCATCCCCTACAATACTGTCACAACTGCACACTCACACAAACATTTGGTACTTAATTTGAAACATTGAAACAGGGTTAATCTTGGTCGACAAACTCCTCAACCGAGACACTCTTGGTCGACAATTCCCTCGACCGAGAAAGATCCAAGTAGCCATTAGACATAGCAGACAAAGTAGTTGGAAGTTGGAGATGAACGTTATACATACTTGACTCCAGAGAGTCCCTCGGTCGACAAAACTTTGACCGACAGGGATCTCGGTCGACAATTCCTCGACCGAGAATGCCACTGTCTGCACTATTCAGAATTAATTAACTAGCCATTGTTAAACCAACTAGTGGATACCTAACGGCTAGTTAAGCACTTAGAACCCCTTAGAAAGTTTCTAGAACGTCCTTAAGCACCCATAGGCCATTCATATAAATAGGACAAGCCATAGGACACCCAAAACACACTTGGGATATACTTGAGTAACACTTGTGCTATACTTGAGCTTACACACTTGCAATTGGCAATCTGTTTTGAGCATTTGAGCAACACTAGCATTGGCTATTCTTTTCCTTGCTCCAAATTCGTGTCCTATAGGCTAGTATCTCCTATCCACTAAACCTACACTTCAATACTCATTGGTTAGGAGATCAATAGGCTTGATATAGGAAAATCAAGCCTTGTGCTTAAAGTGGTAATTGTAATTTCTGTTTTTCCTTCTTGTTCCTTTTATCATTTGTATTCTCCTTGCTACTCCTAGGGTTGGAGGCTACGGATTGGAGAAGGTTCTTCTTGGTGGAGAAGGTGGACTTCGGACTACTTCAAGAAGGTTGTTGCAACGGGAAGCTACTTCAAGAGGAAGGCTACTTCAAGGGGGAGCTTGAAGTTACTTCAAGAAGGCTGCTTGAAGGTTGGTGCAACTACTTCTAGGTGAAGGTTGTCCGAAGGGTTTGGTGAAAGAATTGTAATTTTATGTAAAGTCCTTGCGAGGTAATAAAATTTGATTCTTTCCAAATCCCGGTTGGGTAAGCAACCGGGTAGTAGATTGACTGCCTTAGTATATGCTAAGATTGAAACCACTCTAAATCCTTGTCCCCTTGTCTAATATTTTTGTGGTTTATTAATTTGGTTGAATTATTGTTAAAAATATCATAAAACCCTATTCACCCCCCTCTAGTGGTTTTTCAATTGGTATCAGAGTAGGCTTCAAGGAGCTCTAATCAAGTGTTGAAGAATGAGGGGTGGTGGTGTCTACAACCGTACGCAAGTGAAAAGCATGGATTAATCTTCAACTAGTTGCAATTGGTGCTTAGGAACAAGGCACTCTACACCTAGGTGTCCATGGAGGTCCAAGAAGGAAGATGAGCGTAAAGAGTGTCTTATTGCTACAATCAGTGAAGAAGAAGAAGAAGAGGTAAGCCTTATTGATTTACCTAAAGAAGATTTAATTGCTAGTCTTCAAGAAACACATGAAAAATATATTGAGTGCAAGAAGAAGCTACAAAAATCAAATAAAGTAAATGATGAGTTACATGCCAATCTTCTTGCTCTCACATCTGAAAATGAAGATCTAAAAAAGGCTATGGAAGATCGTGATATTAAGCTGAAATCAGTAGAACCAAATTGCAATCTTCTTTGCCTAGAAAAGTCAAACTTGCAAACTCAAGTAAATGATCTTCAAAAACAACATGTTTTGTGTTCACATCTAGATTATGATATTATTGTAAAAGAAAGAGATTCATTATCATATAATCTAGATCAAGAAAAGCTGGATATCAAGAAGAGAATGGATGAGATTGTTAAGTTGCAACAAGAAATTAGTAGTTTAAGTAACAATGATATTCTTGATAAAATCTTAAGTGATCCTGATCGTCAAATTGGAAGGAGAGGACTAGGTTATAAGCCTAAAGGAAAATCTTATCAAAAACCTAGTTGGAGAAGGACACAAGTGTTAGAAGGCCAATCTATGCATGTACCTAGAGGAAAATACACATATGTATCCAAGAACAACCTAGAACAAAATCATAGAAAGAGACATGAGGCTGATTCTATATGTTGCCATTATTATTTACGTCTTGGACATTATTCCTTCTCATGTCCGTACAAGAAAAAGGATGTTGAGTTAGTATGGGTTCCAAAACCCCCAAACTAGATGAATTAACTTAAGTTGAGATATGACCAAAGACTCTAAGTTGTATATATTCATGTCTATCTCAACTTAACATAATGAGATAACAAATTGATTCAAGTAATTAAAATTTTCGACTTGAAAATACATATTTTAAATAAATCTGTAGAGACACATCTTTAACAATTTATGTTTATTTGAGTTTCCAAGATTTAAAGATTTGAATATGATTAGTTGAGATTAAACCAAATGATCCTTTGATATTTATATGTTTTATCTCAATTAAACTGAGTTTTCAAATTACATAGTTGAATTTAAAGTAGTTTATGTTCTACTTGGAAACAATTACTGAAAACAGTACTGAAATAGTACAAAAATCTTCTCGATCGAGAAATGGTCGACCGAGAACATTGTCGGTCGAGAAATGGTCGACCGAGCAGGTTACTGTTCTCTATTTTGCAACAAATCTGATAAAACCTGTAGAAACATCAGCAATCTCGGTCGAGAAATTGTCGATCGAGATAAATTCGGTCGACAAAAGTTCGACTGAATCAAGTTCTACTGAACATGTTTTAGATTAATCTAGCTTGCTATCAATTTGTTATTAATGATTGTTTTAATATGCAAATTAAGAATAAATCTTGCAGACCATCTTTGAAATAAGATATATTGAACTTTTTGCATCATGAATTAAGGTATAACATTAAACATATTGCAAAAAGTGCTATATGAAGACTTATTTTGAACAAACCTTATTCATTGATTGAAAAAGTTTATTAAGCATGATCATTTATAGGGTTTAAATTTGAAAAATCATGAATGAGATTATTTTGGTTTATCCTCTACATAGTTTGGCTTAAAACTGAAAATTTATGAACCATGTTAGTATAATCAAATTACTAGTCCACATGGTTTATCCTAAGTATTTCTTGGTCTATCTATATAGGAACCATGTGTATTAAAATTTTAAATGGTCATAATTATTGTATTTCATAAAATTACATGCTTCTATCCTGATCATTATATTGAGGACATGCTTCTACTGTTCTATCATAATCATTGAGTTATGATCATTATGTTTCATTGGTTTGTCTACAATTATCTTTGATCCATATATAACAAACCATGAATGAATACTGTTTTTGATCATTATGATTCAACTCATATGAAGATGCCATTTTTCTTAAACAGTAAAACTTCATGTCACAAATGCATTTTAAATTGAAAATTTGCAGAAATTATGTTTCACATATAAGTGCTCAAATTGGAAATCTGTAGGAATTGCCTCTTGGTTGAAATCAAATTTGACCAAGGGGTGTTATGGTCGTAGTCAAGGTCGACCTAAAATAAGCTTGACACAATGCTTATCTGTACATCATTTTACTGTACTTAACCTTAGTATCTTGATTCATAATGTATTTTTGATAAAAGGTCAAAATCAAATCTTAAACTAGTTATGACCTTAGAATTGCTCAAAATATCCTAGACAATGATTGCATTATTACTCCCCTAGAAGATATATATATATGCTCTACAAATTTAGTTTCTCACTTGCATTAAAAACTAGCTCAAAATTCTATTTACAGCAACTTCATCGGTCAGCAAAATTTTTTGATCGAGATTACGAGATATCTTTGTAATGCTTATAATGGAATGAATATCTTTATAATGATTGTAATGGATATCTTTTTATAAAGCAGTATGTCATGCTTTATGGGTCACTTTATAAATTGTATGAACATCAAATTGTTACAAATAAAAATGTTTTTCCATGGCTTCATAAGAATATTATAGTAGAGCATAATAATAAGGGGGAGTAATATAGAAAATGAACCTAAAAGGGTCACATTCTTTGCAAATGATTGAAAAATCAATTATGGCTAAATTTGACAATGCATCATTTTTTAAAGATTGAGTATATCTTTAAGGGGGAGCATAGCATAAAATTAAGGGGGAGAAATAAAGAGTCATACTAAATGATTATATTGGTTATCCTTTTGAAATGACAAAGGGGGAGAAATAATATAAAATCAAAAACATAAATGAGTTTCATAATATCACGACCAGCATTCACTTGCAAAACAAGAATGGCTACAAAAGGTAAACTTCAGGTATGAAACTCACATGATTTCTATTTCTTTATTTTATATTTAAGAAATGTTTGTCATCTTCAAAAAGGGGGAGATTGTAGGCTAAATTGGACATTATTATAATCCATTTGTTTTGATGATAACAAACATTGTATTCTTGTAAATCTAACGTGCTACTTGAGTGTTGCAGGAATTAGGTGGATGACAAATACTTGGAAGATCTATATGATAAATTTGATTTAATGTCATGATTGTAATCAAATGTAAACACTTGTACAAGATATATAATGTACAAGTACTTAGATATCATGTACATCAAGCGTATAGATCTTCCCTAGCTAATCACAACACTTAGATAGGTCATCCCCTACAATAGTGTCACAACTGCACACTCACACAAACATTTGGTACTTAATTTGAAACATTGAAACAGGGTTAATCTCGGTCGACAAACTCCTCGACCGAGACACTCTCGGTTGACAATTTCCTCGACTGAGAAAGATCCAAGTAGCCGTTAGACACAACAGACAAAGTAGTTGGCAGTTGGAGATGAACATTATACATACTTGACTCCAGAGAGTCCCTCGGTCGACAAAACTTTGACCGACAGGGATCTCAGTCGACAATTCCACGACCGAGAATGCCACTGTCTGCACTATTCAGAATTAATTAACTAGCCGTTGTTAAACCAACTAGTGGATACCTAACGGCTAGTTAAGCACTTAGAACCCCCTAGAATGTGTCTAGAACGTCCTTAAGCATCCATAGGCCATTCCTATAAATAGGACAAGCAATAGGACACCCAAAACACACTTGGGATATACTTGAGCAACACTTGTGCTATACTTGATCTTACACACTTGCAATTGGCAATCTGTTTTGAGAATTTGAGTAACACTAGCATTGGTTATTCTTTTTCTTGCTCCAAATTCGTGTCCTATAGGCTAGTATCTCCTATCCACTAAACCTACACTTAAATACTCATTGGCTAGGAGATCAATACACTCGATATAGGAAAATCAAGCCTTGTGCTTAAAGTGGTAATTGTAATTTCTATTTTTCCTTCTTGTTCCTTTTATCCTTTGTATTCTCCTTGCTACTCCTAGGGTTGGAGGCTGTGGATTGGAGAAGGTTTTCTCGGTGGAGAAGGTAGACTTTGGACTACTTCAAGAAGGCTGTTGCAATGGGAAGCTACTTCAAGAGGAAGGCTACTTCAAGGGGGAGCTTGAAGTTACTTCAAGAAGGATGCTTCAAGGTTGGTGCATTTACTTCTAGGTGAAGGCTGTCCGAAGGGTTTGGTGAAAGAATTATAATTTTATGTAAAGTCCTTGCGAGGTAATAAAATTTGATTCTTTCCAAATCCCGGTTGGGTAAGCAACCGGGTAGTAGATTGACTGCCTTAGTATATGCTAAGATTGAAACCACTCTAAATCCTTGTCCCCTTGTCTAATATTTTTGTGGTTTATTAATTTGGTTGAATTATTGTTAAAAATATCATAAAACCCTATTCACCCCCCTCTAGTGGTTTTTCAATTGGTATCAGAGTAGGCTTCAAGGAGCTCTAATCAAGTGTTGAAGAATGAGGGGTGGTGGTGTCTACAACCGTACGCAAGTGAAAAGCATGGATTAATCTTCAACTAGTTGCAATTGGTGCTTAGGAACAAGGCACTCTACACCTAGGTGTCCATGGAGGTCCAAGGTGGACTTCGGACTACTTCAAGAAGGTTGTTGCAACGGGAAGCTACTTCAAGAGGAAGGCTACTTCAAGGGGGAGCTTGAAGTTACTTCAAGAAGGCTGCTTGAAGGTTGGTGCAACTACTTCTAGGTGAAGGTTGTCCGAAGGGTTTGGTGAAAGAATTGTAATTTTATGTAAAGTCCTTGCGAGGTAATAAAATTTGATTCTTTCAAAATCCCGGTTGGGTAAGCAATCGGGTAGTGGATTGACTGCCTTAGTATTTGCTAAGGTTGGAACCACTCAAAATCTTTGTCCCCTTGTCCAATATTTTTGTGGTTGATTAATTTTGTTGAATTATTGTTAAAAATATCATAAAACCCTATTCACCCCCCTCTAGTGGTTTTTTAGACATATCAGAATGAAACAATTTGATCTGACCTAGCTCGACTCGTGGATCAATTACTACCTCCGGCTGATTCATTGCATAGAATCTGGTTGTTGCCTATTTCCAACGTCATGCTCTATTGTTTAGTACAGATGGACCTACTTGGGACGTGTGTCCACATCCTCATGTGCCACTACAAAACTGTTGCCTTTGAGAGCCTTGTTGACTCTGCCTCAATGGTTGGGTCATTCCCTCCTTTCTTTTTGGATAAAAAGATCTAATATGCCCAACCTATCCACATCTAAAACATGTCTTATACGGACTCCCTGATCTTGTCGGCCTTATTACCAATGTAGAAGCTAAATGAAGAGTTTTAATTGGTTGAACATTAGGTCCTTTGCCCTTCTCTTGGTAGCCACAACCTTGGTGCCCTAGGTGTTTGTTGCATTGATGGAACAAAAAATTCCCCTTTTACAGCTACTAGGCATCTATTCCCGAGTTTGGACAGATATTGTTTTAAATTTCTACCTCATTATCCTTTACTGAACATTTCATTATCAAATGTCCTTCTTTCCTACACTTGTAGTAGACATTGATCCCTTGTCGTATCTTAATCTTTTTTGACATTTTCTACTACTCCAACAAAATTAGGTTGATCAGAAATCATTCTAGAGCCCAAAATTTCATCATTGGGGACTGGTAATCTAGGTTGTATTGCTAGTATCTGATCCTCTGTACGCGTCAATTTTGTCATAACATGTCCGAAGAGAGCATTAAAAGTAGGGTTCTCTATCATGGCTGGATCATCCTGGGGATTCTTATGCAGTCGTTCTTCTCTCGCCTGATCCCTTGCACCTTCTCCTGGTGTAACAACATTTCTCTCAACAACATATTCCTCATGTTCTCTAGACATCTTTAAGCTTTACCCTTTCTTCTAAATTAGTAGAATTCACTATAAGATATACTAGAGGACACTAGAATAGACTCAACACCTTAATCCTATGTCTCTATTGAGTCAGCGAACCTTAAGATCTGATACCAAAACTTTGTGACGACCGACATCAAATCAAGCCGTCACCAGTAAATGATTGAGGAATAACCATAAGCAGCAGATTAACGAAATCACTAAAAATTAAAACCATTTTGCAAAGAGATCTTTTTCCAAGAAACTATTAAAGGAAGAACCAAAACTTTATATACATCATGGTTTACATTGTACATATATTATACCATCTCATCTCAAGGATAACATATAATAGTTTCTTTGCCAAAACCTATATATAAGAAACCTCAAACCTTGAGGCAATCAAGACAAAATCTCAGATTATTCGTAAAACATCACGTTCTAACTCCAAGGACCTGAGAGTACAGATACAACACATAGGACTTCTATTTACAAGACATGACATATAGTACACTCAACCTGAACTATTACTATTGCCCCTACAGTTGTTGTCCTCCTTCTACAGAACAGTCTCTACCTCCTCGTGCACGTCCACCTAAAAAAAACTATTGATCCCATAGGGTGAGAGAATTGTCCCAGCAAGAGATATAACTCTCCGCCAACAATATTATTATCATAGGTAAATAGTATAAAACTGACCAGAGATTCTTTTATATTAATAAGCAACATTAGTCACTGTTATAAGCATAACAGAGCAATCTCATCTTGTAAAGTAATGCAACTATCTATGATAGAGAAATAAATCATCTATTCACTTTATAAGGAATATGAAGAACATGTATAACATCTATCCATTTAAGATATAAAAAAGAAGTGTACATCAACCAATTTTTTCTGTAATCGATCCTTAAGCAAATACACTACATATCTGATTACATATTTACAATCACACTTATGCCCTGAGGAGATGAGGTATACCGCTCATGCTCCAACCGACCACAACTACGTAAAGCAATGGTACATACAAGGTCAATGGAAGAGCCGGCTGCCAAGACCTCACCCATCTCAGTCAGTTTGAGACTACTGGAAGGACATCTTGTGTCATCTGCAATTAGCTTACCAGGGTATACTGGTATCTTTGCTATAGAGCTATAGCCGCAACATGAAATCTCTTCAGGGAGATTTCAATTATCCATCCCCAAATTATAATGATAAGGAAGATTATACATCAACTCCTCATTTGGTCGGGAGATTCACATATTAATCCTGTTATTAATTTATGAAGAAGAATTTACACATCAATTCCTCAATTAGTCAGGAGATTCAAATATCAATCCAGATATAAAATAATTAAGGAAGGTGCTACATCAATTCTTCATTAGGACGTAAGGATATATGTCATCATTCACCCCCGCATATTAAAAAATATGCTCTCCGAGTTAAACTCATTTCACCATTCAGTAAATTCTGACACTAAATGGATCTGTGGTCAGGGAAACTACATGATGAGATTCTACCCGATTAATTAGGTGCATTATAGTATCTTTTTGCATCAACCAAGTTACAAACATGAATTATAATAGATGCTACAAAGAAAGGTGTAATATGTTTATCAAGTACTTTCATGATCTTTGGAACACATTGAATGTATACACTCGGGATCTCAGTCTCTTATCACATTACTAGGGATTCTTCTCCCTTAGCATTATCTTCATCATTATTACTATATACTGGTATTCAAACCCTTAGTTCATCACTAAACATTGTCACATCTCATCAGATAACTATTTCCTCTAGGTCCTCGGACCAAAGTATACATTATACTTGTTGCACAAGTATTTCATATGGCTCACAAGGACCATTAAAACATCTTATCAAATCTTACCAAGAAATAACTATCTCTTTAGGTCATCAGACCCTATAAGCAATATACTTGTTGTACAAGTATTTAACATGACTTACAAGGCCCATTTAAATCTATATTATATGAAACATCATAGCTCATACCTGGCTATGCTCATCATCTCATGATTCCTACATGGTTAGAACTTCATGATAAAAACACTATGAGTACATAACATCACCATGCAATACAAGAGAAATACAACCTTCCCCTTATTACACTAGTACAAAATCGACCTTTGGTGTCAGTTATTTAAGGCTTTTGGCGAGGGTAAAAAGTGACACATACGTGGGCGACGCTAAAAGGTGAATTCTTAGGTGTCAGTTTGAAACCGACGCCTGAACCCTTAATGCCACCCAAAACACACCAGCAGGGGCACTATAGGCGTCGGTTATTAGTGGGAAAACTGACGCCAGAACCCTTCGCGCCACAAAAAGAGTGCCAACAGGGGCACTATAGGCGTCAGTTATTAGTAGGGAAAGTTACGCCCAAACCCTTCGCGCCACAAAAAGGGCGCCATCTAGGACACCATTGGCGTCAGTTTCTTAGTAATAAGTGACGCCTATAGAGCCCCTACTGGTGGGTGGCGCCAAGGGTATTGGTCTCGATTTCCCTACTGATAACTGACGCCTATAGCCTTTGTTGTCATTGTAGGCTTGCTGTGGCTAGTCAGCATGATGCAGAAACCTACAGTTCAGTTCTGAACTGTAGCTTTATGACATCCATTGATATCATCCAACAAAAGGCCACAAACCTGCAAAATTAACAAGATTCATTTTCACACATTTAGCAACTTGCAGTTCCATTAAATTTTCACATTCACACATGTAGAAACATTCAGACACATGTAGAAACATTCATATAGCAACCTACAGTTCCTTTCATTTTCACATTCACACATGTAGAAACATTCATACACATGTAGAAACATTCGTGTAGAAACTTTGAGTTCCATTCATTTTCACATTCACACATGTATAAACATTCTTTAGTCAGTATCGCTATCAACATCCCAATTATATTTTAAAACCCCCACTACTTGTATGACTTTTGCCCATTCTTCTCTTACATCATTTAATTCTTCTATCGTATAGGGAGCATGTACATCCGATAAGGCCTTACCTGTAGTGGGGTCAGTTTTAATCACCTACAAAGAGAATGATGTATATATATAATTAATAATATTTAAATAAGATTGATATATTTCATATTATCTAATGAGACTATATATAATACCTCATGTATGGTATCGATGTCCACTGCGACATGTTTTATAATTATGTGCATAAATCGCATCACATAGTATGCACATGCGCAACCGTTGTCTTGTGTAGCACACTATAAATTGAAATATGAAAAATATTAAAAAATACAACTAAGCACAGTTCACATAAATACTATATACATTGGAGTCCGGAACTTACTTCAACATTCTCCCAAATTATTGGCTAGTTTTTTTTCTTGGCGACCTTTCCTCCAACCTTTTTGAACTCATGTAAACCCCTACATGTTAATGTAACACAATGAATTGCATAATTAAATAGTAATCTAATAACATATGTTAACGAATATAAAAATGAAATATTTCTCACCGGAATAATGACATTTTCATTGTGTGTCCATGTGTTGTATTCAATTTAATCCCCTTAGGATCTAGATAATAGACAGTGAACGTCCCAGCGACAATAACTAGTAACTCCCAATGCGTACCCCTAGAGGTAAAAAATTTAAAAATTAATAACTCAAAATCCACAATAAAAATGTAATTTTCTTAAGTACAAATTATAAGCAAAGTAAACTTACTCCACATTGAATGGAGCTATTATCACCGTCTTCTTATTTTGACCAAAATTTGTAAAAGCATCACATCAGTAATGTTGAACTGATGAAGGGTCTTTAGCTACTAGACTAATCAAAGATGGAATCAAAAATCCTACATGTTCAAATGAAAAATCTGTACATATCTTGTCTAAGTAGCTGTAAAACATGAATTCCGTATGCATTAATATATAAGAACCAGATCACTAAATCCTACACAAGGTATATGGATGTATAAATAAGATCTCACCTTATCCATAGCTCTATCACAGATGCATTCAGCCAATCTTAGTGAAACAACTCCAAAATATCCTGTATAAATAGTTTGTTTTTTTATGATTTCCCTACAACATCTGCATCTATAGAAACATTTATAGGGCAATTTATATCATGTTCGCCTAACCATACTGCCATACCCCTACAATTAGGACCTAACGGGACAGGTAGGTCCTGCGGAACCCAACTTGGTAATGTAGGAGGTGGAGGTGGAGGCTTAGATGCTCTGGGTGTCTTCCTTTTAACCTGTATACATAATTTCAGATCAATTGACCTCATATATACACAATAAAAATTTAACGTAATGTAAATTTACCATACAATTCAGTATAGACGACATCCTCTTTCGGCCACAATATCACTCCGCCTTTTGTCTCACCAAGCATTTCACAATCTGGGTTGGCATATGGCAATGGAAGATCTATCCAATTGGGGAATATACATAGCGGGCTCACACGAACCCAACCATCTGGTAATGGAGACCCATGAAACATTTCCCCTAGAAAGGATGTGTAAGTTGACGCCTCTGCAACGACATATTCTTTACTTTTTAGATGGCATGGCTTCAACCCCTACAAATTTACGTAAAGAATGATATATACATATATACATAGCATCTTGAAAACATATCATCTTGAAAAGACTAGCTACTATGTCAAAAAAATACTTACAACATATGTTCTAGGTGGTGGGTCTACAAGATTACTCCCAACCTCTACAGTAGGAGTAGAGCGGGACGCCATAGGTACTGTCTAAGTGGCAGTCAGAGATGCCTGGCACTTGCTCATTGCTTCATGAAGTGTCTTATCAATTGCTTCCTTGACTGTCTTATCAACTACTTCATCGACTCTCCTATCAACTATCTTATCTACCTATACATGGATAAAAGAAATGTTAGCTTCTGATTATTGAATTCCCTTTTATAGTAACATTCTAAAAAAGAATATGTTACCTCTTCTTATGAAATTCCCACTTTTGGGACACGTTTACGCTGGGATGGCGATGCCCACACCAGCGCATGCATCCCTAACACATCCAAGATGCTCTGGGTTAACCAGAGCAACTGCCAATTCCTCCCTTGTGCCCTCAGGGATGAACTTGCCTTGTTTCCTCAGCTCGTGCAGCTCCCGCTAATCTCCATCAATAGGAATTGGTAAGTAAGTAAACACCACAAATAATCAATATTCGAACAATTTCTTTAAGAGTTGTATTTTACCATTTTTGTAGTCGCCTCAGTAGTTGCGGGCTTTGCTATTTCTCCCTTCTTGTTTTTCCTACCAGCTATCCAGACATCATGACGAGGCATAGGTGTGGTACCTATATTAGAGGACTCCTCAGTAGTAGCAGAATGCGTAGTAGACTCAGCCTATAGTCTTTGGAAAATGCTTGCATAGCCCTTTGGACCCATTGTGTGGTCATGCACATTCAGTGCATGCCTTGCTGTTTGTGCCTCACTGATAGCCTAGTTAGTATGCACATTGATTTGGTTAGTAACACTAAAGGTTAATATTTAATAGGTGAATACAATGTATATTAATTAATTTGGCTGTAACGTCTAATACTAGAATTCATCAGTTTTTCTTGAAGCAACAAACGCGTACCATTCTTATGGGTCCAAGAAGTTACACTGTTTAGTTGCTGACTTCTTCCTCTTTTCACCATCTTTTATGTATTCTCAGGTGAGATTTGTCATAGAGTTCCTTAGGACCCTCCCACATCGTTGCAGCACGTATTTACAATTCAGCTTTTCATCCAATGTAAATATACTCTACAAAATAGAATCGCTATTAACTAGTATCCAAAAAATTAGTAATCTACAAAATAGAATTGCAAATAATAATAACTCACGCATAATTCCTTCCATATTAAGTCTTTCTTCGCCTTAGGAACTATATGCCAAGAATCTATCATACAACCACAATGGCTACGAGTAACAAACCCAAGATATGAAACAAATGAATTACGGTTCACTCCAATTGCATTTCCTGCATTATCAAAATCCACAACCAGTTTGGGTCCATTACCCTTCGCGCTGTTAACTTCTTCATAATAGTGATGCCCCTTCTCTTATAAACTTTTTGGTACTACTCATCAAGTGCCTCAAGTGCTTCAGAGGGTACATGTGCATCATCAACCTAAAATTTGACAAAATAAACACACTTACATGATATAACTATAAATGGACATAAAGATAAAAATATATGATATATTTTTAAAACATACATTATGAGGTAGCACATTGGTATCCTCACCATGCTCACCATGGACATCATGGTCATCATGTCCATTCTCAGCCATTTGAAAATTTCATTAAAAAATCAAGCATTTAGCATTTGACATAACTATAAGATAATGAATCATTCTATAGTTCACATATACAAATGAAACATTGAAAAATGAAACATATAAAAAAATATAAACATGCATGCCTCTAATATTGAGATTGTTTATCAATTAACAATCCTTCATTGTGATCTCCGTGCACATACAAGTCATCGTTAGCTTCAATATTTTGTGGTGTTGGCAACCCAACTGAGAATGGACTGGAGTCATCATACTTACCATAGTACTCGTCTTCATCTATAGGATCTTCAATGAACTATCTTTTACGATGAATAATAACTAAACATTTATCATTTGTAGGATCATCAATATAAAATACTTGTTTCTCCTGTGATGCCAATATGAATGGTTCACCCTTTTCGCCAATCTTTTCAAAGTTCACTAAAGTGAAACCCAATTCATCCACTATAACTCCTTTGGTGTTATCAACCCAATTACATTTGAAGAGCGGAATTCTGAAATCTATGTACTCAAACACCCGTATGTTTTCAATGACACTGTAATATGACATTTTAGCTTCACGTGGACTCTTATCCTTTGCACTTGCAAAAAACATAGTTGACGCTTGAAGGGTGACCCCACTATTTTGGACGACACTTATATCATCTTTGTGCTTTGTGTAATATGTGAATCCATTAATGTCATACCCTTCATAAGACATAAGATTCAATTTTGGTTTAAAGGTGAGGCATTTGATAGTTTAGTAATATCATCTGGTGTTTGAGATAGTTGATGTAAGACTTTATCTTCAAACCACTTAATAAATGTCTTGTTATGCTCTCTAGCAAGCCACATTGAATTAGCTCGAGGATATTGTCTCTTGATGAAATTGGTATGTTCCTCGATATAAACACTCACTTCATCCATGTTGTGTGAAATATACAAGTGACCTTGTTCCAACTGCTCACAGCTGATTACTTTCACCCGTGATCCCAAAATTCCTGTACCAAATTGCTCCTCAATATTCTTGTCATTACCAAGAGTGTCATTACCACTCAGAAAGTCATTGCAAAAATCCATAACCTCTCTCACCACATAACCCTCAATAATACTACCTTCAAGCCGATAACGGTTTTTGACATCACTTTTAAAAATGCTCATGTACCGTTCAAAGGGATACATCTAATGCAAGAAAACTGGTCCCAACATTTTCACTTCCCTAGTCAAGTGGACAACAAGATGTACCATGCTATCAAAAACGAAGGAGGGAAATATATTTAAAGCTGACATAGGGTAACAACCACTTCTCTTTGAAAATTATCGAGAGTATTAGGGTCAATAACTTTGCTGCACAAACTGTTGAAAAAGAAACAAAGTCTGGTGATTGAAAACCTTACATGCTTCAGCAATATATATAGAATTGCCACAGGAAATATTTGTTGCATTAGAGTGTGACAATCATGAGATTTAAGACCTATCAACTTCATATCTTTCATTGATACCAATCTACGGATGTTGGATGAGTAACCCTGTGGCACATTAACATTTACCAAGCATTCAGAAAAAGTTTTCTTCTCCTTTCTAGACAACGTGTAACAAGTGGGAGGTAAGTATGTTCTCTGATTTCCCATTTCACATAATTCTGTAAATTCTGACCTTATTCCCATTTCATGTAGGTCCAGTCTGGATTTTATCCCATCTTTAGTCTTACCTGGTATATTCAACAGAGTACTAATGACGCTATCACATACATTTTTCTCAACGTGCATGACATCGATACAATGCCTGACTGTCAAAGAACTCCAATAAGGAAGATCCTAAAATATTGACTTCTTCTTGAATAAAGATTTTTCACTTTGCGTGGCCATAGTACATAGTGATCTCTTACCAAATTCATTGATAAAGTCTTTTACTCATTCATAAAAAACCTCCCCTAGTATAGGTTTAGGTGCACTCCATTCCTCATTCCATCCATTGAATGCTTTGGGCTTCCTATGATACAGATGGAATTTTGGAAGAAACCTTCGATGATCAAGATATACAGTCTTGCCACCATATTTTAGTCTTGTCGAATCACTGTTCTCTTCACATACATGACACGCTTTAGCTCTTTTGACACTATATCCAGACAAACTCCCATATACTGGAAAGTCATTAATAGTGCAAAACAACATAGCGTGCAAATGAGATGTCTCTCTTTCTGAAGCATCATAGGTCATCACACCTTCACCCTAGAGTTTCTTTATGTCATCAATCAGTGGTTCAAGATAAACATCGATATCATTTGTGGGTTGTTTAGGGCCCGATATCAACAAGGACACCATAACATACTTATTTTTTGTACATAGCCAGGGAGGAAGATTGTATATAACAAGCATGACTGGACAAGTGCTATGTTGGCTATTCAATTTCTCGTACGGATTCATCCCATTTGTACAAAGCCCAAGTCTTAGATTCCTAACTTCTTCACCAAATTTAGGGTACAATAGAACAATCTTCTTCCACTGTGGGGAATCAGACGCATGTCGTAGGATCCCATCGTTATTTTTCTTAACATCTGCATGCCACCTAAAATTCTTCACATCTATCGGATTGGCAAACAAGCGTTGAAACTGTGATACTATACGTAGATACCACATCATCTTGGAAGGAGAACCAGTTTTGGACTCCCTCAAAGTCGTCAATTTATACCGTGATACACCACATTTTGGACAATCTTTCAAATCCACACAGTCCTTTTGAAATAATACACAATCATTTGGGCATGCATGTATCTTCTTGGCCTCCATTCCCATTGGACACAACAATTTCTATACCTGGTATGTTGAGATTGGCAGCTCGTTTCCTTCAAGAAGTATTTCATTCAACAAAGACAACAATGACATGAAGCTTTTGTCGCTCCATCTATTGTTAGTTTTCAGCTTATACAATCTCAACACAGTGCTAAGCTTCATAAACTTAGTACAACCTGTGTATAATGGTATCTCATCATCATGCACAGTGTTTCTAAACATGGGAGGTAGATCAGTTTCAATGTGCTCTACCCCACAACTATCCAGCATCACATCAACGCTGTCTACTGGAACTGGTTCGTTCACATCTACGTCATCGGAGGCAATAACTTCTTCCACACAAGCATTGCTATCGACATCTACTAGTTTTAGGTTTGAAATTTCTCCATGCAAGTTCCATTCTGTATAGCCTTGTACAATCCCGTTGCACATGACATGACTTTTGATTTCATCACCAATGTTGACTTTCAAGTTGTTACCGCAATGCCTACATGGATAGTAGAACCTATCTCCAGGTTGTTTCCTATGTTCCTCAGCAAATCTAATAAACTGATCAAGACCAGAAATAAACTCTGGGGTGTAGTGATTGAGAATAGACATCCATGATCTATCCATTCTATGATCAAAGAGAAAACAAGTATATATTAAAACAAGATTAGGGTCTAGGGTTAACAAATTAGAGTTTATACATGATTAAAACTTTAGGGTTTAAGGTCTTATATTAATTAATGGTACACTTACATCCTAAGTGAGATTAGGTGTTCAAGAACAGTCCCAAACATGGGACTATCCAAGATTTACTCCAAATGAGTAAATCTTGAACGGGTTTCTAGGCCAAAAAATACACGTGTTATCAGTGTTATATATAATAAATGTGTACCACCTATCCCATTCTTGAACACCTAATCTCACTAGTAAGTTTATAATGTGTATTGGGTTTTCAAGAAAATTTTGGCAGCATTTCACCGATGTTCTCCAAGTACATATGTATTGAGAGAACAAACCGGGAAATGCTACCGAAATTTTCTTGAAAACCCAATACATATTATACACTTACATCCTAAGTGAGATTAGGTGTTTAAGAACAGTCCCAAATTGGGGACTATCCAGGATTTACTCCTAATGAGTAAAACTAGGATGGGTTTCTAGGCAAACAAATACATGTGCGATCATTCTTATATATAATAAATGTGTACCACCTATCCCATTCTTGAACACCTAATCTCACTAGTAAGTGTATAATGTGTATTGGGTTTCCAAGAAAATTTCAACAACATTTCCCCACTATTCTCCAAGTACATATGTACTTAGAGAACAAGCGGGGAAATGTTGCTGAAATTTTCTTGAAAACCAAATACACATTATACACTTACATCCTAAGTGAGATTAGGTGTTCAAGAACAGTCCCAAATTGGAGACTATCCAAGATTTAATCCTAATGAGTAAAACTTGGATGGGTTTCTAGGCCAACAAATACATGTGCTGTCAATCTTATATATAATAAATGTGTACCACCTATCCCATTCTTGAACACCTAATCTCACTAGTAAATGTATAATGTGTATTGGGTTTTCAAGAAAAATTTGGCAGCATTTCCCTGTTATTCGCCAAGTATATATGTACTTAGAGAACAAACAGGGAAATGCTCCCTAAATTTTCTTGAAAACCCAATACACATTATACACTTACATCCTAAGTGAGTTTAGGTGTTCAAGAACAGTTCTAAACCGGGGACTATCCAAGATTTACTCCTAATGAGTAAATCTTGGATGGGTTTCTAGGCCAACAAATACATGTATGTTGACATTCTTATACTTACAATCCTAGTTTCATCATTCATATCCTAAGTTTTGTGTAACATCATTTAATCATGCTGGTTAGTAAATACTAAACAGTAAATAAACCATGATTCCATATATCAAAGATTTGAATCAAAATGGAGCCTAATGGAACAATGGGAGAGTGAGAATATTATACCTCACTTGAAGGCTGAAGAAGAAATATATGCAAATCAACAACAAGTCAATAACACCTACAACAACACAAATGCACGATTCAATTCTATTATAATGTATTAATTAGGGGTCAATATTTAAGTTTTAACTGGAGCTTCATATATCAACATACATAATGGGTCACATAATCATTTTAGAAAAATAAGACCCACATGTGAGTTAAGTTCGAGACATCAATGTATCTTTAACACGCATGTTTCAAGGTTCAAAGCACATAATCAAATCAAATTAGGATGCTAGAATGGATAAGTTTAAATCTTATTTCAACATGCATCAAAATTTACTGAATTAGGTCAAGCATGAGGATTAGAAGCACAAATATATGCAAGAACAAGATTTGTTCATATCCTCGGTTGATTTACAATAGCAACATCTAAATAAGTAAACTCAAAGCATTAGATAAATAAATAATAAATATAAACAAATTCAAAGCAATAGATAAAAAAGTACAGCTCAATTGATAGACAAATATAAATTAGTAGATGATTAAATAATTTTAAAAAGTAGATGAACAAATGCAAAGCTCTAAATTTAAATAATATGATGATTACAAAATCATTAGATGAACGAATGAGTAGATAACTAAATACAAATCAGTATTTAAGTAAATACAAATAAATATATAAGTAGATACAAATAAGTAGATAAGTAAATACAAATAAGTAGATAAGTAAATACTAATCAGTTGATCGAAATCAACAACTTAGGACAAAGTCCATCACTTAGCAGGGGGGTTGACCTTGGGCGGCGGAGGGTAGGGAGCAGACAGAGGTAGACGGGTAGGGAGAAGGCGGACGAGGACAACTGGGAGACAATGGTGGCGTGTAAGGAGTTGGCGAGCACCGTGATGACGGCGGAGAGCAAGGAGAAGGCGACAACGAGCAGGGAGCCGGAGAGAAAGGAAAGGCCGATGGAGAGCATAGAGACGGTGAGCACAACAGGGAACAGCGGCGGGCGGTGAGCAGGGAGAGGGCAGTGGTGGCGACATCCACAGAGTAGAAGGGAGCGGCGCGGCGGCGCGAGCACGGAGCAGCGGTGGGCGGCGGTGCATAAGGAATCTCCAGACCTATTCTCGTGGGGATGAAATAGAGAAAGGGGAAGAGTCAGCTTCGTGTGTATGCTATTAAGTTAACCATCAACGTCAGTTGTTAAAAAAACTGGTGCTAATAACAATAGTCGTCGGTTTCCATAGAAAATTGATGCCATTGGGGTGTAAAAGGTTTTTCACGGACAGCGCGTGAAAATACATTGGCGTCAGTTATTTCAAGTCAACCGACGAAAAAAATGTGCCTAATTTCTATCTCACGAAAAATATTTAGTTGTCGTTTTTTTAGCTAATAACTGACGTCTTATGTTAAATTTTGAAGGTAATATTTTTTCACTGGAAATTTGTATTTGGCGGTCGATTTTAGGCGTCATTTCCTTATTAAGGAACTGACACTAAATTAAAAGCGATACCCGTGTTTAGCCGCTCTTCACTTATAGATGTCAGTTTTTGTATTTAGCCGACATTGTACACTTTAGGCGTCGGTTTCTTATATACAACCGACGCCTGTAAATGTGACATTATAAGCCATTTCTTTAGTAGTGTTAGGGTTAGGGTTTCCCATTCTAATCTATTAAGGTTTCAGATTCATATCATCACTATGTGATATAAGAGAAATACATCCTTCCCATTATTAGGGTTAAGGTTTCTCATTCTAATTGATTTGGGTTCCAGATTCATATCATCACTATGTGATACACTACTACAGAAAATGCTTTTTACAACGGGAGATAGACAACAATTCTGATGTTTGTGTTGTAGTTAGCAAACTTATTACAACAGGCCTTTTTTCGTGTTGTATATTGTATATTTTGTACAACACAAGTCATTTACAACATGCCAAACCCATTGTAGTATTCATGGGATACTACAACAAGTGCTAAAGTATTGTAATAGGCTATGGTATTACAACATATTCAACGTCGTTGTAAAAGACGTTAATTACACAACATATTGTGACCCGTTTTAATAGTCACACATGATAACATGTTGTAATAGATCATCATTACACAACAGAGACTGACCCGTTGTAATATATTGTAATTACACAACATGCCTTTATATGTTGTATTTGGAAAATGTTGTAATAGACCACGATAGTACAACATATTAAAACTCATTGTTATATCCCAACATGAGACAACAGACTCCAACCTATTGTTATATATTATAATTACACAACATATTGTGACTTGTTGTAATATCCACACATAACAAATCATTGTAATAGATCACCAATTCACAATGTAAACTAAACCATTGTAATATACTATTATAACACAACATGATATCACCTATTGTACTAGCTACATGTTGTAAAAGACCATAGTCACACAACACGCTATAGGTGTTGTTGTATGCCAAGATCATACAACAAACTCTGACTTCTTATTATATACCGGGAACTGAGCCAAATAGAATTTCTTTTCATAGAATTTTTTCATGAACATGTAATCAGATAAATATTTTTTCATATAAAATTATTGTCAAATACGGGTCCAACTTCTTTTTGCGATTTAATTTTCTCAATATGGTTTTTTTATAGATATGTGGGAACCACCTCCGAGGACGGGCCGCGATTAAGAGAGACCCGCATCGTAAACCCTTGGTCCCCCCGCCTACCCACACAATGGGGAGCACATTTAAATCGCACAGTGTACCGGCCTACGCGATGGGACAAATCCATTTCCGAGGAGATGTGTTCGAACCCGGGTCCCTTCATCGAGGAGCCGACCTCTTAACCACCCAAGTTACTACCTCACTGACAATTGAACTGCATGGTCACATTTGGACCTAAAAGAGACTTATTCGAAGCGGATTATCTAACACCCAATGCGATATTATCACATAATAACTAATTAACCTACATATATTTACATGTTATTTAGAAAAAAACTAATTAACCTACATATATGAGACACATATATTTACATATTATACGTACATACTAATCTATACTATATAGGAAAGCCCGTTTGGGGTTTTCCTTGTAATTTTCTCACCATTTTTCTAAATTATAAAGCAGTCCTTAGATCTATGTGAAAAAATCATCATTGGATTGATTTGCAATATTTACACTCTTCAGTTTGAGGGGTCGATTGGTGAACTCTCGATTCTTCTCAATGTTATTTTTTCCTGCCAAGTTGCCGCTAGGCTTCCAGAGGGCTTCCACCATCCACCACAACTGTCGACTTCTGAAATTCCACCTCTAATGGCGAGCCTCAAGTGTTTCTTTTGCTGCAAGGCACTCGGCCGAGACCGGCACCGATCACCTTCTCCCTCTGAAACCTTAGCTAACGCGTCAACCTCTTCCCAAGACAGCGCCGATGTTCTTGTCGTCTATCTGGCCTATCCCCCATCCTCCTTTGTGGCGGAGCTGAAGCGCGTGTTCCGCAAGTTCTACACCAATGGGGACAGCGAGATCTTTGCAGAGGAGCTTGCGGATGTCTTCGTGAGCTCAGGGGATACCCGTCAGACAAGAATCTAAGGCAGATGATGGCAGAGCCTAGTTTCGGCGATGATGGGTTCACTGGTTTTGAGGAGTTTGTGTAACTGAACATGCACTTTGTGGGACTGAGGACAAGGCCGAGGTCCTGCCAGAGGCGTTCTCCTTTTTCCACCTCGACCAAGAGGGGCAATTTACAGACCAGGACTGGCGTGAATCAGGGAGCAGCTACCGTGGTGTGATGCATGAAGGTGATCGATGTGTTGATCTCAACGGCGATGACCTCATCGGCTTCGATGAGTTCCATTCCATTATGGCCGCGGGGTCGAGGTGCCGGTCAATCCCAAATGAGGTATAAAGAAGCACGCAAAAAAGTTTCCGTCAAGTCATCTTCGATGATTACTGGCAAGCCGTCTCAATTTATGACTACTGCGGATGGGCTGGTGCGTTGGTATACATCGAAACTTCAAACTATCTATTTTGGTATTTTCGTAGATGCCGCTGTTCTATTAGTATATTGCCCCAGTATCAAAAAGACTACAGATTCTCTGATCATTTTTCTTTGTGGATTATCTTGTTCTGCAATTTTTTTTTCCTATTGACGGTTTGTGGAAGGTGGTGTTTCTTGTGTATTTTCTTCTTTGTAAGTGAAATAGGATTGATAAAGGGAAATTCCATATGGGTGTGATTAAAAAAAGATGAGGTCGGCAATCTGGTATCTACTACTATTACCAGGTATTGTCACTCTGTTATTTTCTTCGATTCTTCTCTACTCCTCTATTATGTGTGTGAGTGTTCGAGTCTGTTTCCGTGCAAAACCGGTATTGATTTTGCTATAATTAGCTGCTCAGATCGCTCTCTATTTTCATTGGTTAAGCAAAACTTTCTATTGACTCTCTCTACACTAGGTCAACTCAAACTCCCCCCTCCTCCTATCATTCTCATGCCACACCACGACAACCCCTTTATCCATTTCTTCTTTCCCTTATTTCACAGTGATGATCATGCCTATTTTATCTACTAGGTGTTTCCCCGTAATTCAAAAAGCCCCATTTCTATTCTACGCAATGGAGTCATGACTTTTAGATATATATAGAGACGGTTTAGATTAATTTTATATCTGTAATCATTAATTGGTGCCGTCAGTATTTCATGCAAACTTCATTCATTGTAATTATTTTTCTTAAACACTTTTTGCAAAAGAAACACCTACGTCCATTCTGAAAAAAATGTGTTGGTTTCTTTATTGATTGAAGAAGAACTTTTAGGTCTCAAGTTATATTTTTTTAAGGACTTCCTCACCTTTTTTACCTTTTCTTCTTCAAGTTGTCAAACATGCTTTTTTGTAAATTTGGACATGTTATGTATCCAATTAAACTTTTATTTTTCCAAAAATACATGATGGTCAAGTAAATGTAGAGGGAAGATTGACAAAATCATATGAACGTTTGTATTTTGATGTGTAGTTGATGAATTTTATTAAAAAATATTATATTCCTGTCAAAAAAAATCATTGTACCAAAGATTTTTTTTTCTCATAAACGGAATCAATCGACCTTCGTATTTATTTGAGTTGTTGGTGTTATTTTTTTAGTTATTTATGAATACCGTCTTTTTGAACAACATTTATGAAGTTTGCTTTCTCACCTGAATTAGTGCTAGATCGTTAGACTCAGATTGTTGTGCCAACTACTCTTCTAAAGATCTAAGTGCTGCATGTTCCTTTGAGCCTTAAGTTATCCAAATAACCATGCGTTGTTGTTACAAATTGTCTTCTAGAGATCTTCGTCTTTCTCAAAATATAGTCCTCCTGCTCTAACCGATCATTATATATCGATATGTAGTATTTTGCACTGCTTTTAAAATTGTTGTACGTGCAGTGTTACATAGATAAAAATAAAATAGTCTTGCCTTTGCTTTAATTTTATTTTATATATTCTTGATCAATAAATTGTCATTACAAAAAAGTCACAAGTGTATTGTATGCACAGAGGCTTGACAAATGTGGGCATTCCATAGAATGAATGAAAATTGTGTCTCGGTCACATACAATCTATATAAATAAGTTGGTCACTTTAACGTGTAATTATTATTTGTCAATGTTTGTTGACTTTACCGAACTCAGATTATTTCTTTACAGTGGATGACTGGATGTAGCAAGGCAATGCATGTCAACATGGAATCGTAAAAATATCTAAAAGAGTAAATTGAGGTAACCATTACTACTAAAATTCATGTTATTGTGCATGAATGAAGAATATTTGTTATTTTTCAATAAAGTTGAAGCTTTGTTTTTATATCTATACATCTAATCAGGCAATAGGGATCATATGAAGGAAACCATGACTAAAAAATAATTCTTTATTGTTAATATAACCCATGGAATTTGATATTGTGCTTTTCTATATGCAAAATTTTGTTTTACTCCGAGGATTTTATCAAGATAATTGAAGAAAATAGTCCCTTGTCAAAAGCCATTGGAGGTTAGCTTGGATTTCACTTTGTAGTGTGTCAGGAAGAAGAAACCACAAATCCTATCATTTGAGGGATGCTTGATGTTTTATCCAAACTAAATAAATGTAATGCACCAACACCTTTCATTTTTTAATTCAATTAGAGGAGATCTTTTAGCTTCTAAAAATTTCATCATACCATGTTGTCATTGATTAATGTGTTGGGATAACATGAACGTCATATTTCTTTTCTAATAGATTTAGAAAAATTGCAGCAACTAATATTATTTGGTTCACAATGTATCAAAATTAAAATAGTTATGAGATTGTCTTGAAAGAAGACATGGGCCAAGGTTTCACATTTTGCTGGGGAACACTAAAAGACACAAGCTAGGAGGAAGCCTTTTATAAATGACAAAATGAATATGAGTGAACTTAATCAGAAGTCAAATTTCATGATAGAAGTGTCCACCTAAATTTGATCGATGAGATTGTTAGGGCTTAGGATAAAGGATATGTTGAGACACACAATTAAACTTTACACCCATAACATGTCTCTCTTTCACTTTACTAAACATAAATCACTACAAAACACTATTAATGAACTCTGACTTTTAGCAGTGACCTAGAAAACTTAGAAAGACTAGGACCCATATACATGAAATTATACACTCCTAAATTCTATTTTTCCTCCCACTAGGCTACATTCTTCAAATTATGATCACAACATGAAATTAAAGGTAAGCAAATCAACTTTCTAACAAAAACATCTGTACTTATTATCTAATACAATATTTGTTCCAATAACTTTTCTGTTAGCTCATTGCTAGCAATGTTTAGGCTCCTTAATTAATGATAACTTAAACTAACTTAGATTAGACTTCACAGAACTCAATAGACCAAATGAACTCATATAAGTTAGTCCAGGCCTAAAACGACATACATTACGAAGGTATTTGATCAAATCTAATCTATATTCCCCAAATCAGACTTAATTTTGCTAGTGCCTAACCTATTATGCTACAAAACACCACAAATCAAATCAAATTTAAACTCCCTAGCATCTCATTTAGTGTGATCATACTCACATGATCTTGAATTAAATCTGATTCATACGTACTAAATAGAACTAGGAACTACCAAATTCCTATCATTCTATGTATTCTAAGGCTACCTACTTAGAAATTACTATTTATACATGAATTTTGAGTGTTCATTGTACTATTTTGAGTTCCCTCTGTTATCTCAATAGTAAAAAAATGTTGAATTACCCATATGTAAGTGGTATTGTATATATATTTATTGTAGGATGGGGAGTTAGTTGATTAGTTCGTAAGCTTAAGGGTCTCTAGACACATTTAGTACTCATTTTAAATAAAGTCTTGATTTACCTTTTGATAATTGAGGATGCATTATTAGGTATAAACAATTCATCATTTACAGATTATATGGAAAACACTAATAAATTAGGGTAACCATTTAATATTGTACACAATTTGATAATTGACCAGCATAAGATTACTTACTGCACATGGATATGTTTATACACACTCATACATTCTCACACATATAAATGGTATGTGTTCATGTGTCGAGCATGTCATGATAATCTAACACCAACTAATGTAAATAATACTATTTGGATGTCATATATGCATCACTAATACAATTCCTCTAATATACCTATGAATCAAAGGTAATGAATCCTAATGAATGACAACCACAAAATATTTAATAAAAATCATTGACAAATCGGGAAACATAAAATTCTATAATTTTTTAAACAAATCACGAGATGTGAAAAAAATATTAGAAATGCTAATGAACACAAATATAACTAAGGACTATAAAAAATTGAATGTACTCTGACAATATGTGATTTTCTTGCCTTTTCAATCGTTTGATATTTGGGGATTAGTCTTTCACCAACTAAATTTCTTGGTTATGTGATAGTGTGGTGCTTACTGATTAGGAATTATATTGTTAGTCTATGATTTTTCCCCAGTTCGTATGGTATCAAAATTATTATAATTTCTTTTGAATAACAATGCGAAGTGTTTCACTATTGTTGACCACCTCCATCATCATGTTTGAGTCAACACAACATAACAACTTGCCTTAGTAATTGGGATAATCCAAAAAAATATTTTTCATGTTCATATAGTAATTGTTCAATTTGCATTTTCTACTACACTTTCATTAATGATACGTGACTCATTTAATCTACCATTATTTTGATTTTATTATTATTTGTCATGTACGAAAGTAACTTTTTGGACGAACTATATATATATATATATATATATATATATATATATATATATATATATATATATATATATATATATCTTGTAGAGACCGATGCAATGCACATGCATAAAATATTACTGTGCTAGATTTTATAGTCAAGATTTTTAATACTATTATAGAAGTACTAACCTCATGTTTAGTTACAATTCAAGAATATTTTTAGGCTCATTGAGTTTATAAATACTTTTAGGCATCAAATAGAAATGTTTTTACGAAGAATTATGGCATGGTCCTTAAAGCTCTCTGAGAAATAATATTTCAGGCATTCTTTACAAAATTCTAACTGTTAGTAGTTGACTATGTTGACTTTTCTCATCAACACTTTCGATGCTAGGGTGTGGCAAGCCAAAGAAGCTGGAGAAGATTGATAGTCCAATTGTGGGCTTGGTGAAGGAAGCGATAGCTCTATATTCCAGGTATCTATATACTTTGTTTGGGTAATTATTGTATTTTGATATTCTTTGTTCGAGTTATTGTTGTATCCTAATATCTTGTATTTGTGATTGGTCCGTCCAAACCCCTGTTATTTCTTTTCTGTGTCAGTTTTCTAGCATCAGCAACCGATGCAAGCTGCCAACACCAAAGGCGAGTAGTATTTCCCTACTTTTGCCAATGGACTGGTCATTATCTTGACCCTAAAAAACTATGTTTTGACATCATCATTCTCTCTGCCAAGCTGATAAACCTCATCTTTTGAATCATGGGTTGAAAATGTTGCAAATGAAGGGCTAAATTGTTGTAAAATCAAGAATCATGTGATATGTACATAATCTCAAATAGAGGACCATCTAAATTTATTCCCTGATATCTAGATTTCTTAGAATCTACCAATTTAGAAGAAGCTTTATCATCTTCATGCTTTCGTAGGAGCTGCGTTGGCTTCCCATGACTTGATGATTTAGTCAAATAAATCTGTTACAAAGAGATTTATATGGGTTTCACTTCGATGTTCTTTCTTTCTTTTCAATTTGTTGTTGGTCCCCGTATAAAACTTGGTCATTGAATTATGTTATTTGAAATAGCCACTTTAACCTTTTGATTTTTATATAGCAATGGATGTTTTAATTTAATGGATGAGAAGGATACTCATCTATTTTCATATGTGCATTCTAACATTTTTATCATTATCTATTTTTGCTTTGGATTTATCTCTTTCAGTTGACAATTTCTCTCATGTTTTAAGAAGCTCTGATCTCTGGAGTTATGTAGAGGGTCTTTTATAGGTTACTCTCATTGGACTGATTTTATGGCCCATTTAGGTTTACACAAGGAGAGCACCTGGAAAAATTAATTAGAAGGAACCACAATTTCAATGGTGACATGATCAAGAACGTATTTTCTATTCTTATCACTGACAATTTACCGCTGAACACTTGAAAACTATTCCTAACCACGATTTCTGAATACTTCATTGTTAAAACCTATATAAAGATTATCACACATATATTAGTACTTGAAAATGTTTGTTTGTACATATTATGTTTATTTCAATTTTATATTTTGTCTCATTTTTCAATTCACATGCAGGAAGACTGAAAATCAGCTACAAAATAGATCATGATCAGCTGATAAAAAAGATCAAGTAACTTTTTGTTGAAGAAATATGTGAAGCAGAACATTTCAAGTGCCAATGTGATCTTGTACGATCAATCATACTTTAATTTTTTTTATATAGAAAAGTTTAAAAAATGCATGCTATATTTTGGGTTGTAAATACACAACAACTATCTTTTTAAATTTTTTTAATTTGGTATTTGTATATATGTGTCAGTTGATATAATTGTTCAAACAAAATAGACATGTCATAGAAGCTACTTCTTTCAATCCCGTGCAACACATAGGTTAGTGTCTAGTATAAATATGAATGGCTTCCACTGCCCTTCCGCTGCCCAAAAGGAACAGTGCGTTCTCGATCCCTCACATAAGTCCTCGTCTCCCGCCGGTTCCTGCCCCTCTACCGATTCCTGCCCCCCCCCCCCCCCCCCCCCCCCGCCGGTTCCTGACCTGCGTGAGATCGTCTGCTCCTGCACGATCCTCTACAGGTTCCTGCCCCAACATGCGATCGTCGTCTTCCTTCACCGATTCCTACTCCTCCACGATCCTTGTCTCCCGTGCGCGATCCTCCACTGATTTCTACCCCTCCGCGATCCACATCTCCCCCACGTGATCCTATGCCGATTCTTGCCCCTCCTGCGGGTCACATCCTCATCCTTCATCCGTCGTCTCATGCACCAGGTGTCCTCATCTCTTCCTCCTATGATGTCACTCCGCAAACCCAATGAGACAGTTGCGTGCGAAGATAGCAAGACCGCATCGATCCTTTGACTTTCTCAGGGCGCTGGAATTGCCTTCTCTAGGCTTAGCTTGAGCTCCCTTCAGTCCAATTTGGTAAGCCTAAATTTCTATTCTAACTACACCTCTTCCTCTGCAAATTGGCTCTAGAGATCCTCTATTCTAACTGCACCTCTTCCTCTTCTTCTACTTGAACAAATCACTAATGGTATCCATCCTATTAGAAGACATGTTACGATTTAAGTAGTGATATGAAGAGTTAGGGACATCGACTACTAGCCCAGTCAGTTGTGGCCACATCTACCCGAATAGGAACCCAAAGTGGTAACATTGGTTGTGCCTTAATGCAAAAATCAACTAGCCTCACAGCTCAAAGACCCTCAAGCATTCACATATATACTTAAAATGCCCTCTCTAAACTTGATTCACAACTAAATGTTGTAAAAATTCCAAGTACCTATAGTCCACTTTTATAATATAAATTATGTGATTGTTTTAGAAGTTTTCAATAGTACATCTCTTTCTATGGACATGGCTTAGATCAAACTGTCAAATATTTTATTTCTTGTTGCATCATTTCTAAAATATTAGGTTGAAATGCTCTATTGGTTAGACCTTATCATTGAAAACCCAGTATATATCAAACTGATATAAGAAACTAATTCGGTACATCCTTCTTACAAACATTGGATTGTATGTCTGTCCTAGCCAATCTAATACACATGTACTGAATGGAATATATATCCTTATCCAGTCAAGTACGCTTGTATTTGACTTGAAGGCTTTCATTTGTTTTTGTGGTTGTCACACTATCACATATATGTCTAATTACTGAGTCATTTTTATTTGGTCTCCTCTGCTGGATTCATTGTTGTATTTATGTTTCTTGATACTATAAGTTACTTGATACTTGATAGAAATAGGTAAACATAGGACATCATTTCCCCCCAATGGCTTTTTATGTTAGGGACTAAACTTTCACGTTTGTAACATATTATACTCAGGACAACAACTGAGCACTCATCTGAAAAATTTATTATAGAACATACTTATAATTGTTTGGTAGGATCAAATAGAATTTTATAACCACATACAATAGACATTTCTCTCTCTTTATTTTCTCTAGAGGGAGGGGTCTTACTAAGGAGAGAAGAGGCAATGATGTACTATGATTGATGGTCCTATAAAAAGAATATAGGACCTGTCTTATACTATACATTTTGAAGTATAAGAGACATGTACCTTGTGACCATATTATTTTGTGGACAGTACAAAACAAGACTAAGAAGCAACACCTAATGTGGGAGGGGTTTCCATCTAAGAGACAAATTGCACGATTCTTGCACTAAACTTGGTTCGGTTAATTTTTAGGATAATGATCATCTTGTGGTATCTTTGTCCCAAACTCATGTTTTTCTACAACTCAATTTGATTGTGTTGAGTATTTATGTTTGGAATATATCTCAGTCTGTTAGTTTTTATACTGTAACTTTTCCAAAACCATAATTAATTAGCAATTCTTCTATAATAAAGATAGTTTTAGTGCATTGTAATCTAAATAATGTTGTTCGTCGTCTAAGTTCAAATATTTTAAAAGGTAGGGTTACAAAATTAGTAGAACGATTCTAGGTTTAGCCAAGGGAGAGGAGGAGGCCAAAGTGGAGGGGGTGGATATGGCCATCACCCACCAGATGAAGGATGGAGTCCAAGTTCCCCCAGACCTGTCCCAACGCTCCATTTAAGTCAGTCAAGCAAAGATCGTGAAGAGAATGGGATGAGCTTGTAGTATGCGAGCAGGCAAAAGAGCAGTATAGGAGTTTCAGATGACACTAATATGGAAGCAGGTTCAACAAATATCAAGGGGAAGTTTCCTCCCTTGGATCAAGAGCGCACAAGGGGTATGGCGTCTAAAGTGAAGGATCCTAGTATCCATATCTACATGGCCTCGCATTCCCAGGGCTTGAGGATTGCAAAATTCAATTACAAAAAAAACACCATTGTGCAAGTGGTGGATGACATCCTTCCAAATCAAGGAGAACATCATTGGCGAGCTGCTGAAACCATGGCATTTTTCTAGATAGTCAAGGTCCTGGGGAGAGATGCACATTTTATGACTCTATAGAATCATATTAGAACCGTTTAAAAAGAAAATTTTGTCTCATTGACATTAATAATAACTTCTTTATAGTAAAACTACTAAGAGAATATGTTTATTTCAATGCTTTAACTGACGACCCTTGGTCAATAAAGGGCTCATACATAAGTATCGAGCCATGGGACCCAACATTCATTTTGACAGATGTACCCCCATGATATATCATGGACTGCATTAGAATCTTGCACCTTTCAATCTTCCTTTACCAAAGATTCCCGGAGGATGTCAGGTACAATGTGGGCATGATAGTTACAGTAGACAAAGTGGGAGTTTGCAAGAATTGCGTGAAGCTTGACACCAGGAAGACCCTTGTTTTGGATGAGATTGACAAAGTTTGCAGTCATTTCTTATGGGGACATAATGATAATAAAAATAACTTCCATCTGATTAAATGGGAAAAAATCACCCTTCCCATGAACTGGGGTGGGTTAGGTCTAAGCAAAAGTAAAGAACATGAAAGGTTTTTCTTCATTACTAATGTTTGGGATGCTGCAAGTAAAAAGGACTCACTTTGGGTCAAGTGGATTACTAAAATTTACTTAAGGAAAGACACTTTTTGGACATGTAAAGAGTCTTCCAGTTACTCATAGATTTTTTACAACCGTTTAAGAGTAAGGGAGACCTTTTAGCCTCTCATTGAGATTATGTTAGATCATGAGATGTTTTTATCATTTTTTATGAGAATTTGGTTATAGAGCATTCTGATGGTCAAGACATGAGAAGGAAAATCAAGTCTCTGCCTATATTTATTGCTAAGCCTGTTGTTGGTATCTTTGATGGAGCTCTGCAGCCTGGTTTTTTGCCTATGTAGAACAAATTTTGCGGTTTGGAAAGAATGAATGAAGATACTAAGGCTATCAGGTCAACGACCCAAGGTCAATTCTGGTGACAAAAAAAGAGGTACAGAGCTAACCCCTATAGGACCTGGTGGGGCATGATATAAACAATAGGATACCTTCCCAAAAAAGTCAGAATCTATCTAATTAAGAGCATGATGACAACTCTTCTTGTAATTGAACTCCATGAGTGGGTACCATTTCAGACCCTGCTATTGGGTTAAAAACAATCTTAGCAGCTTGCCTAACTTGCAACAGGAAAATCCAACTTGACCAAATGCACTAATTGTGCAGCTAGAGCAATACCAATGTGCCTAAAACAACAAAATCTAGCAAGTACATAACCCAAATGCAACACATAAGGAAAAGCAATTTCTATGTTATCAAACGCAAAACAACAGACAGATGTTAGTACCAATGTATCATAGATCATTATGACATATTGCAAAGTGCAAGTCAGACTGAAGCAACCAACAAATGTGCTACGAGAAATAATTAGTCTCTCCCCAGATCAATCATCTGATAGGTACAATCAACCTAATCATCCTGGTTGGATGACCACCAAGGAAGCTTGGAAATAACTAAAAATCATTTCTGGTTGCATAGAATTGCCAACCTAAATGGATAACACTGACCTCATTGTTGTAAAACTGGTCAAGAATAGAGTAATCCAGAATCCAAACATGTTCCTCCTAATTTCTAGCTACTCTTTTAGCACCCTAAAAATAACATCTCAGACGCTAGAATGTTTGTCATTAGCATAACAAAGAGGCATGAAAGAATATTTTGATTTAAGTGATCCCTACTTTATTATTGTGCTTGGATGCATGATAAAAAATAGAAAAATGATAAAACAAGATCTGATTACTTATATTTTTAGATATAACTTAGTGAAATAAGTAGAGCTAATCAGGATAGATGGGGCTTCATTGTACTCGGTCAATATATCACACCAAAAGAAGACAAATGAAGCAGATGTAGCTGTAGCATGAGACAACCTCCATTTCTCATCAAGTACAGTCAATCAACAAAGGGATCTTTTAAGCATTTAAGAATGTTGCCTCATGTGGATGATAATCATTTGACTGGTGTTTATGTATCAAGAAATCGTTAATCCAATACATAAGTACTAAAAGTATTTGGGGGCATAAATAAGGTTCACTAACTGTTTAATGTTAGGGTCGTTTGTGGTACTGACATAAATGATTTCCTATGATATGTATGCTAGGAATCACAAATACGGATACGGATACGTATCCGATACGGGTACGGGTACGGGGATATGACAATTTTTGAAAGTATAGGATATAGGTACGTCATGGATATGGCAATTTTTTTAATATTTATTTAATATTTTTAAAAATAACCAATATTTTTTTTTAAAATAGATGAAGACAATCAAATTTCATTCAAAAATCACAATATTTCTAAATAAAATGGAAACCAATACCATAATATGAAACAATGATTTAAAATGGGGTCTTTCATTCATATTAATGTGAGACAAGTTACAAAAAGACATGATAATAACATATTCTAAACCTTTCACATTTCATGTATCATGTAATTTGTGTTGTAAAGTGAGTTGTGTCATCTGTGATACCAAACTATCTTCTTCCATGTATGGCTAGCTACTATGAAGCACGAATATAGATACAGAAATGAATATGGGTACGGAACGGGGATACGACAATTTTCAAAAATATAAGATATAGGTACATGGATACAACAATTTTTCTAATGTTTATTTTAAAATTTTAATAGAAAATACCAATTTCATTCTCAAATCACAATACAATAGGGGAAGTCTAGAGTTGGAAGTCGCATGGTTTTGGGATTTTGAGGGATCACACGAGTGAGGTGCTCTCTTGGCTGCTAAATGGGTTGGTTGTTTCCTCGCTGCATTGAGGTCATATCTTGATAATAAAAAAGGAATACGACTGAAGAAGTATTTGGTATGTATTAGAGAGTATCTAGGGAGTATTAATATCAGTCTATCAGATATGCATTCACTACTGGTAGGACACCTATTTTGGAGTATCGGTGCTTGGAAGTTCTTTAAAAAGTGAAATCCCAAAAAACAGAGGAGGTACAAACAATAAAGAGAAGAAGGAAGATTGTATTTAGCAAGAGGAATGGTGACTAACCTTGAACTACTTCAAGGAAGTAACGGTGACAGCCTTGCTGCAAGCTATTACTTAGCAAAGAGGGTTGAGACATGAATTGGTGTCAAATGCTAATCAAGCAACGTCATGCCCAAATTTTTTTTATAATTTTTACTGACTAGATACGGCTTGGATACGGATTAGGATTATCAGATACGTATCCAGGAGTATCCGTTGAGTATTAGTATCTGATACGTATCAGATATAGGTACGACATATGTTTTGGAGTATCCATGCTTCATAGTATGTATGATATAATTTGATTCAAATCTAGATATCCTTACCATATTGTAACTCCTTTGAGGAATTCTTCCATATGACAATTAGGGAAAGAATGCTTTTCTCTATTTCGTCAAACCTATTGGGCATAATTGAGTAGCTGGCATGTTCACTAGTGTGAGGTGATGAGAGCTAAATGATCTGACAACCAATCAAAATTTGTCAGTAGGAACTTTAGCAAGGCATAAAGGTGACATCCGTAGAACAATCTTTGGTAGAAAATTTACAAGCATGAAACACCTACTAAGAGGAAAATGAATTTTAGTAAGTCTAAGAAGGAATTTTGGTTTTTTTATGGGGGCTTAGTTGAATCTCTTTAGTATAGCTTGAAGAAGCTTGCATGTTTGATGAGTGTGATGACAACCTACTGCAACATGTTTTTCTCTATTGTTCAATAATCATTGATTCTTTTAGTATCAGTCTTCCAATAAACAAATTGTGTGAGTGATTCTTTTGATACTCCATGATGATGAGACTATGATTACAATTTTTTGCAAGATGAACATAACAAAATTAGAAAATATGAACAAAGCACCAGAACATAGATCTCAGGACACTAAAACATTATCTTAAATTACCAGTATAATTTCATTATAACATCTGAACAACTAAGTTCCATGTCTATGAAACTTCTCTATATCTAAATTTTTTTAATATACATTAACTATTTTCATATTAAGATAAAGTGATAGTTTGTCCTCTTAGATGACAGAAATCAAATTGTAGAAAGATCATCATAAATTATTTAAAGGAGTTAGTATGAACCTTTTGCAATATCTTGCAAACCTATAATCTATATTTGGTTATGAGATAAAGCCACTAGCATGTGGTATGAACTAATGCCTTAAAACACATGTTATCTAAAACTATAAACATGTACTATGTAGGTCACCATTGACAAACATAATAGAAAAATGAGCGTAATGAAAAACCATAAAGGAATCTATGTATATCATTCTATAGGAAAACCTCATATTGACTTAAAAAAGAAAACCTATTGTAAGCCCAATCTATCCTCATCTCTGTTGCCATTTTCATATTCACTCTGTCTAGGTCCACCAAAGGTTGTGAATGCAGAAGGAAATTTATTGATATTCCTTTGGAATTCAGAAAATAAAAGGAAACATCATTAAGTTTCTACCACAATAATCAACATTAGAAACATAACGGTCAGCTATTTGCATATATACTCCAAAACTAAAATAAAATATATGTTGCTTAGAAAAGGAGATGGTGTAGAAATAAAGAACATTGTAGTAGAATTTTCATATAAGACAACTTGCTATCTAAACTGAATCCAAATTATTCAAGTCTGATGGAGTATTGATCTTGATTACAGATTATAGTGATGAGAGTTTTTGTAGACAGATTGTGGTTCATGAGAATGGTGGTTTGTTTTCTAATTTTATTTGCCTTTGGTGGAGATATTTATGCTCTGCTAGGAGTCTTATGTATTTAAGTCAGCAATAAATGGTTTATGTAATTTTGTTCTACATTTTTCTTAGTCCGGGATTAGTTTTCCATGGTCTGAAATGTGGCAGGTGGTGCTCAAATCTAGCTTCCCAAATCGGCCATGTACCTTGTTCCCCAACTAGTCTGTTGGTTCTATTAGAAGACCATTTATACCAAAAGCACAAAGGCAACAAATTGAATATGGAGACCGATACTCTCCCTAGTCTCTATTTTCTCTAAAGGAGTATGCTTGAATAATGAAGGAATCAAATCTCCCACTATGGTTGGTGTAGCGGGCATCTATAAGAGCGCCTATAGAAGACATGTATTTTACCTTACTCAATGAATCCCTATACTCTACCTACTTTCAACGTCTTTGGGAATCAATATACATCTCTAAGCTCAATGATCTCACATATACTACTTTTAACTCACTTAAAATATTTATTTACACATAACATCCTTTTTTGTTATATTTATTAGTTACCTATTAGAGTTAGTACTTGGTTCTTATGGTAGTATATGATCACAATAATTTAGGTGAAGACATCCAATCTTTGGTATGAACTCCATAATACTCTAAGGAAAGTTAGTACTATTCCTGCCATAGTTACTACTGAGCTTAATGTTGTGCAATTTTTAGATGATAGGTTTGGGGGGTAGATCCATCCTATAACTTGATGCACAATTTTCGTGACTTTTTAGCAACTTAAAAATACAACAACTATATTTTAATGGCTTTAACTTCAATTGGGAGAATAGGCAGTGTGGATCAAAATTGGTTATGTAATATTTTGACAAAACATTTCTGACCTACAAATTCCTGAATGAATACCTGAAACATGAGGAGTCAACATCTAATTTATATATATAGTGATCATAACCAAATAGTCTTTCATGCCATCTGAGATTGCAAACATGCCAAGGGTACCCTACTGATTTTTTTAGTATTCATAAAGAAATGGATGTTTGGATGTTTGTCATTAACATAGCAGCAAGATTATGGAGATTGAGTTGGTATTTTTCTTCTTTCTTTAATGTCACTAAGAGGTAAGAGCATTAAATTTCTCATTCAAACATTATTTTAAGTTAGTCATGAAATTTTCTCAAACAAGTAGACCATCGAGTTCCATGCAAGTGCTGAAAGAATCTCTTTATCTTTTCCCTTTATAAAATCAATAGATAAATAAGAGGAAGATATCAATTACATCATCATATATTATCACAATAAATAGAAGCTAATGATCATATTTTTTTATATTAATAGGCAATATTTTGATAATGTCAGATAGTGAGAATATAGGCATTTTCCACCTCAATTCATGAAACACATAATGGACGTCAGGTACTATATATGTGTTGCTTACACTGATAAACACATTGTAAGGTCTTGCATATATCTCTACTTTTCATTGGCACAAGGACAATCTGCATATAATATTCCTAGACAAGATGCCTACGGATAAGAAACACATGAAACATATGTACTTATTAAATGCCATTAAGATCATGTGCTCACAGGACCCCATTCCTCAATAGTTTCGTCCACATAACTACTAACTATTAAACTCCATGTGCTCAACGTTATCAGGTAGCGCGTGCGTGAATGGGCAAGTGACGGAAACAAACAACAATATGAATATGTTTATCCTTGTTGGCATTTGTGGAAGCAACCGTGAGGGCTTTGTTCTTCTCAGAAAGAAGAAGAAAGACGATAAATAAAAGAATAGAATAAAAAAATGATGTTTGGTCGTGTATGTATATGTTGTGTTGTAATTTTGTGTGTGTAGCATCACATGCATGTGGGTCTATGTTATGTTGCTGCTTAGGCTGCTGGTGTAGCTAGGTAGTCATTCTACTACTTCTTCTCCTCCCTCCTACAGCTTCTGTTGGAGTCCAAAAGGGTGCTGCTCATAATTGTGAAATGATGACACTATATAGTCATGTGTACTAGTCCATTTGACCTACTGTCTGCCTTTTTTCTCCATCCTGTCACTCTAACAGGGAACTAGTGATAAAAAGGAAGATGTGGAAGGAGGAGAGGGAAGATATATAAGGAGGGTCCTTGGCGTCTCTCTACTATAGACTTATCAGCCATTATTTTCTAAAGAATAAAGAAATAAAAACCTCTAAATGAATGTATGTTTAGGGATATTCCCATTAGTACAGTGGTAGTAGCTAGTCTCTTCCCTCCATTCCCCCTCTGTCTAGTAATCCTCACCCTTCTCTAGACCTACAACATGTGGTTCTTGCTTCTTGGTCCACTACTTGACCCTTTTCCTTGTATTGGCATGTGCTATTAGTTCTAGCCTAAAAAGCTGCTTGTACATTAGTCAACATATGTCACTAATCAACCATTCAACCTACATTTCTATACACTATCTAACAGATAACAATTTCGATTAAAAGTGCAGCCACTGAAGCTCTGCTAGTGATTGCGACCATGGGCCTGTGGAATTTGTTGTGAAGCTTAAAGTACTCTACTTGAAAGAGGATGCTCCAACCCACTTTTATCCCACTTCATTCTGCTTTTTAGAGACCCACTTAAGCAGCCACCTACTTTCAATTCATTTCAGTGTGCCAAATAGCAAGGGAATCAATTAGAAAAAATAAAGGTTGTAGGTTGGCAAAAGTAAACTAAAACAAGAAGAAGAATATTACTGTCGTTGTTGTCCTCAGCTAGTAATTTGCCATTTTTTAAATTTTATTAGAAATTTGCAATTTTTTAAATTTGATTCTATATAAACATACATTGTATTAGTTTTTTTTTATTTATACTTCCATCCTCTTATTTGCTAACAAGTTCTCACAATTATTTGGATAATAAATTTATATTTTTATATAGTGTCCAAAGTAGCTGAACAACATAGATTGCAGGTATTTTCTACTGAAGTACATGAGAGACATCACTGATGCGAGAATTAGAAATATTCCTGAATGTGTATGCTACTTATCATTATATTTGGTTAGTTTGTTCAAATTTCAAAATAAATTGAAAAATACAATATGTTGATATATTTGTCATATGATTGCAGTATTATTCGAAGTATATTGGTCGTTGCTTCAACCAAGAAGAAATTTACGAGGTCCGAAATGAGTGGGAGACGTGTTCTTGAGCACACATAAGATTACATGACATGAGGGGGAGATATTTATTCTTTAGCACAAACCAATGTGAAACTTTGTTTGTTTGTTTTTAGTTTGATTCTAGAGTGGATACTCAGTACTTTGTATTATTCAATCTTTGTATGGATGATAGAATATTTATTAAATTCAATACGAGTTTCTCTAGAGGTTTGATGGAAAATCTGTTCAATTTTGTGCTTGTTTGTGAAATGAAAAAGTATAATTTCATATTTATTATAATTTATTAATAATATGGCTAATTTGATTAATAAAATTGGTTTGATATATGACCTGTCAGACTCTAATCAAAGATAACAGTTAATGATATGTTGTAAAATGTATGATACTACAACAAAAACACATGTTGTGTTATCCATACCTATTACAACAAGTGTGTCTCGAAAAAAGACACCTATTACAACAGGTGTTTTCAGTGAACTACAACATGCATAACCTATTGTATAAAATGTGTATATTACAACAGACACGCAACATGTTGTATAAACAACCCTATTACAATGGTTGAATGTATGGAAAGACAACATGCTTTAACTGTTGTATAAACCTATATATTACAATGGGTGCATCACATGTTGTAATAAACCTACCTATTACAACGGGTGTGTATAGTGAAAGACAACATGCTTCAACTGTTGTATAATATATATTACAACGGGTGAACCACATGTTGTAAAAAACACTCATATTACGATGGGTGTGTATAGCAAAAGACAACGTTGTTCAACTGTTGTAGTATATATATTACAACGGGTGCATCACATGTTGTGTAAAATACCCATATTACAACAGGTCATTTATCACAAGACAACATGTTTTAACTATTGTATAAAATACATCTATTACAACATGCGATCACATGTTGTATAAAGCACCCCCCATAAGACCACACGATCTAATACAACAGTTAACACCTGTTGTAAAATGGAAAAATGAACTGTTGTAAAAAGTATATTCTGTAGTAGTGATATAAGAGATATACATCCTACCCATTCTTAGGGTTAGGGTTTATCATTCTAACCGATTAGGGTTTCAGATTCATATCATCACTATGTGATACAAGAGAAATACATCCCTCCCAATATTAGGGTTAGGGTTTTTCATTCTAACCGATTAGGGTTTTGGATTTATATTATCAAGAATCAAACCCTAATTCATACTCCACTCATATTAGGAGTACTATCAATGTATGCTCATTACATGATTGTCATACAAGTATAAGTTTCTCTCTCATACTCACTAGGATGTTTATTACATCATACTCTATTCAATTGGGTCAATGCTATCTTCAAGGTACATTCATCTACTTATCAAAATACATTGAACTTTATACGTCTAAATGTATCATTTAACATAGCACACTTCATATGTTACTCAATCAAGTATTTTGGATTGAGGTGCTTCCACCATATCATGCATAGAGGTGTGTACTTGACACCATATCATGCTTACATATCATTCTTGAGGTGTAACCTCATCACCATATCATGCATGAGGTATATACTTATTCCTATATCATGCATCCATATTGGGTTGCTCAACATTTAGGGTTTGCATATCGGGTTTGACCCTTATGCTCATATCTCTTCAAAACCATCATGGTATCGACCTACTTTTCACCATGTGTTAAGTGATAGGATAGACAACCAATTAGTCTCAACTAACTCAAGTGTACATATTGATAGGGGTGTGGGGTTCCAAGGTATATCGGGTTTCATATCATCATCTAGAGTTTCTAATAGTATATCGGGTTAGGGTATATACTTGACTCCATGTTGTGCATAAGGTGTGGGCTTGAGCTCATATCATGCACAAGATGTGCATGTGTCACTTATATCGTTCATGAGGTATAAACTCATCACTATATCATGCTAGCGGGGTTTTTGTATCACCATATCGGGTTACCCATCATTTAGGGGTTGTCATATCGGGTTAGAGGTACTTCAACCCGATATCAGGTTGGACCATGATGATGTCATCATCATCAAGCTCAAAACCTTCATTCTTACAGATCTAGTTCATGGACAACAAGTCTATGAAACTATTAGAACTCATGGATTCATCAATTATTCAAGAAAATTCGAAATTGAAAGTAAGTCATCAAGTATAGCAAGATTGAAGGTGAGTAATAACATAATTGGGTTCAAGTTATATAACGCACCTCAAGAATAACATCAAAGATCCAAGATCCAAAGCTTCACATTCCCAAGGTTGAATATGAGCTTCATAACTCTTCTATACGCAAAGAATCACCATGGATAAGTGTTTAGTGAAGAAGAAAAGAAAGGAAGATCACAACCCTAGATCCATGCTTTGATCCAATGTTGAAGATGATCATGGGTTCACCTTAGGGTTAAGACTTGAGCTCCTTCTCATTCCTTAGCACCATGCATGATACCTCACCACTCATGCACGATATCCCCTCACTTGTGGCCGATATTCCTTCACTTGTGGCCGATATGACCTTGCTATGACCGATATCACTTTGCTATGGATGATATCACCTTGCTATGGCTGACATCACTTTGCTATGGCTGATACCAAGGCTCTATGCATGATACCCCTTCAACTATGCATGATACCAAGACACTATTCACGATATCTAAGAGAAAGAGGGTGGAAAGTTTTGAAAAATTTCATATGGGTGAAAGGAATGGTATATATAGTTGAGGTTCATTAAAAAGAGTGGATATGAGGTGTCATCATTTTAAGATACTTGGTTCCACAAGTCCATGCATGGTTGACACATGCACATGCATGCACTCATATTTATCTTGACATGCAAAACACTTGAGGATAATCTAGAGATGAAATTTCGGCCATCACTTATCTTGTTGGATAATATATTTCAACTCAATCTCCACTTTATTCACAACCTAATACAACTTTTCCAAGGAAGTTGTAAACCGATGCACTTCACCTCCTTGAGGTGATTAGCCCGTCATGGAAAAGGACAAGAGTTCACAAATGTGGGAAAACCCATTTCAACATTCAGAAGCTACTGGCGCTTATGGATCTATGGCCAGGGCACTACATGATGAAATTCCAATTTTGATTAATTAGGTGCATTATAATATCTTTTATCATAAACCAAGTTTCAACCATGAATTATTATAACAGATTCTACAAAGAAAAGTGTAATACATCTATCAAGCACTTTTCTAATCTTTAGAAGACATATAACATTCAGGATCTCAATCCCTTATCTCATTATTGGGAATTTTCATCCGCTAGCATTATCATAATCATGATTACTAGATATGGGTATTCAAACCCTTAGTTCATCACTGAACAATATTACCACGTACCATGTAACTATTACCTCCTGGTCCTCAGACCAAGGTATACCTGGTACTTGTTGCACAAGCATCTGACATGGCTTACAAGGCCCAATTATAAAACATCATAGCTCATACCTAGCTATGCTCATCATCTCATAATACCTGCATTGTTAGTATTTCATGATAACAGCCATATCAAATACATATCAACACCATGCAATACAAGGTTAATACCATTTTTCCAATAATAGGGTTAGGGTTTCCCTTTTTTATTAGTTAGGGTTTCAAAACACATCCCATCACCCTTCATTAGGGTTAGGGTTTCCCATTATTAACCATTTAGGGTTTCCAATTATTAACCATTTAGGGTTTCAATATCATCCGATATGAGACTTCCTCTATGGCTCCTTGGCCTATAGGCACTCTCGTATGAACTCTACAACCCGATACAACTCAAATTAGGGTTTCACATTCAACCCTTTCTTGGTCTTATCATCACCAAGACTACCATCACTCAAATATGATTCAAACATGGTGTCTCCTTTTTTAGCTCTCATCTAAATGATACATAGAGGAAGTAGGGACACTCTAGAGGTGTTAATTTTTATATCAAGCCTACATTTTGGGTAAATTATAATTTGTACCAAAATTGGTACACAAGGCACTAGCATTATTCAAACATGCTCGAACTTGGAACTTAGCATCATTCTTTTTCTTATGATGCTAAAACACATGAGGTACATTTAACATGTGACATATTACAATATAACCCCTCATCTTGGGTAAATTTCATATTTGTCCAAAATAAGAGAACATTACTCAAACATCATTCAAACATGACCAAACTTGAAACATAAGTTTGTCACCTAGTAACAAAACATTCTAGAGAATTATATTAAAGTTATAAGCAACTTATTTAAGACAAACAAATAGGGTTATCCCTAAGCCCAGGTCTGGGATGTTACAAAGAGAGGTTGAGCAAGTTCTACCCGTCAAAGGGAGGAACAACAAGGGAAAGCAAGTCAATGCTAACACATTGACTAGAAGGGATACTCTATCATGTCCGTTCATCTAGAATGACATGAGTTCTTGATGGTCCATGTGGACTAATCTAGAGGCGAGGAGGCATTTTCCTCACCAGGAGGAGACTGTCAACCATTGTCTATGGTGTTTGACCAGGAGGCTGACAATGATAGCCATCTAGGTGTGATTTGAAGAAACGTGCGTGCTACTAGAAAGAAATTGTTGCTCAACTTTCTCTAGGAATAGGTATAACCTTACAACCCTTTTTTCCACCACTTAGTTGTTGTTGTGATCTACTGTTGATGGGGAATATGGATAGTAAAAGTTTTGTTTCTGATGCCATATCTGATGTCATATTTCCCAAAAATAGGCTCATAAAAAGATGTGTAAGAGTTATAAAATTCAAGAGTACTTTTAATTAAGATTTTGATTCTCTGGACCCACTTGATTTTTGTTTGTGGTTACATTGGCAGTCATAGTCAATGTTGTGTTTGGCATCCCATGGAGGAGATGTCTGGGGGCATTTCCTATGAGGTCACCTTCTTTCTTGAGTAGTTTATTATTGGATTCAGATACATGCACCTTCCCCATGGTTACTTCAACAAAGTTTTCACCTCAACCTTTGATTCTATCCATTTATTGTACTTAAGAAGGTCCTCTAATATGATTATGAGCTGTATTTTTGTTCATATTTCCATGGAAACATGGTTTGGATGATGGCATAAAAGCAATAAGGGAGATTCCTCTGAGAAAAAATGATGTTGTTTATATTTGTAGGATGAAAAAGGTTTTCACGAGGGCCTTGTGTTGTTCTTCCTACTTTCCATGCTTAATTGTTTCTCTAGGTTCATCAAAATGTTTATCATCACTAGCGTCCTTATCACATTTTTCCTTTCTGTAATTATCATTCACACCCAAGGAATCCACTTTAACCTTGTTACTATTCCCAGTCTGGATATATTAAACTCCATAAGTTCCTCACAATGAAAACTTGGATACAAGAAATGGAAAACTTGCAACTTTAGCAAAAATTTTGAAAATAAATTTAAATTTTAGTTTTTCCCCTCATAGGATACATATAATATAGAGAATAACATTCAAGTCAAGATACATAACTAGGAAGGAGAAAAACATAGGAAGTCACCCAATTTCATTCTAAATGGGTAACTAGGGTAGTCTATAGCAAAATGATGAGATGGTAAATGACTCTCTAGGGCTTAAAACGAGAACCTTTACATCTAGTTCTAGATCAATTTAGGTAGATCGAGTGGGGAGCCTCAACTACTATTAGAGGACAACATGAGGCATCACTAGATATAACCATTGTGCCCATTTCAAGACAACCCACTTTTCACCATTTTAGATGTTACAACCTCAATTTTACATGTGTTTTCATAATTGAAATTTAATAATTTTATGTACATGGACATGAATTGAGAATGTTGTATGCTTTTCGTTAAAAAATGGATTTCTTTGCAAATATCCTTTTTGATATGAATTTCGTAATATCTACTATTTTGTTAATCCAATAATGGATATAAAAGAGGAGAACAGAAGAAAAGTCCAAATATTAGAAAAAGATACAAGATAATGAATATTAAGCAAAGTATTTATGAGAAATATACAGAAATCTCTAGAAAGTGGCATTAATGGCCACAATTGAGTAAATTTCATTTACATATGAGTTCCAATGGAAGAAATAGGAAAAGAGGAAAAAGGAAATAAAATATGAAGAGAAATCCTTAAAAAGAAATCTTTTAATAAAAGAATAAGTAAGATGATGAGAAATACATGATGTAGATGCATCTAGAAGAATAATAAGTATCCTTAAAAAGGAATCTCGAATTCCTAGTATTTCATAGGATCCAAGGAGTCCCAATGGAGAAGGTAAGAATAGAAGGAAGAGAAAATACAAATAATACAAAAAGTCTTAATATGAGAATAATGTTCTATATAGTTAATGACTTTTTGGTGTTATCAAAAAGAGATACTATTTGCTATAAGGAAGTAAAATTTTGTGGCCAAAGGATTAAAATCCAAGCACAATGAGAATAAAAGAGATAGTTTTTGGATTCCTTAATAACCAAGGATTATGGATAAACAAGGAATTAAATAAAAGAGAGAATTTACACCTAAACAAGGAAAGTAGTACTCCTATAGAGAAAGGGCCTTGTTTTCTCCATGGGGAAGCATTATAGGGCATGGCTATCCTCCCCGATATAATGGTTGAACCCTTAGCCTCGAGCCCAAGAGGATCTCAGGCATCCCACTCCCTTCTTCTTCTTTGTTTTTGCTCAAAACCCTAACCTAAGAGAATAGCGCTATCCCTGGAGCTACGAGGAGTCGTGATGGGGTTACGATAATGGCATGATGCTTCTCCAACAACCTAAGGGAGTTTGACCATCGTCTCCTTACTCTCGCCTTTGCGCATCACCTGCAGGTGGTCTGCATCATGGCTGTAGTTGCAGGACCAGTGCCCTTGCACCTGGCCATCTTGGCCATGGGTCAAGGCTTGTGCAGGCATGATGGAGGGTGGCGGAGGTAGGGCAGTGGTCATCGGTGCCCCTCGAGCGGGCGGCCCCACGATCAGTTGCAATCGGAGACCAAGTAGGGTTCGTGAGGTGGAAGATGACCAGGGTGGCATTGGATGATTTGGCCCCTCCAGGTGTAGAAGAGCTAAGCAGCTGTGCTGAGGGTATAAGAGTAAATGTGTTATGTTCAGCCGAGCTACATAATGCATGGGATGGCTGACATGTTAGCATCCCATTGGTCCAAGTAAGTGAATCTTGCAAAATTCATGTTTAATTAATGGTAGCTCAGATTGATAAATATAATATATGAAATTTGCTAAAAAATATGTGGAATCCCATAAAAATAGTTTTAGAGCCTAATTCCTCTTACAATTCAAAAAGTAGTTAAAGTTGTCAACTTTAGTGCATTAATGATTAAGAAACCCTAATATTGATGTCAATAAGATTGAGAAAGGTATTATGGGTGTTTTAAATCGATATTAACCTGTTGTTTATAAAAAGTACACAGTAGACCCAAAAGGATGATCTTTATGTGTATTTTGATTCATTTAGTGATTCCATGTACATGAATATGCTTTAATGGGCCTTGAAACTCTAATTTTGGGAATTATGACTCTTAATGGCTTTAATTGTTCAAATCCATGAATAAAGCTGAGATATAATGATTCTAAGATATTTTGAGTATAAAAGATTCTAATTGTGGATAAATACCCTTAATTTGGAAATTAGGGTTTTCTGGTAGATAAATGTGGAATTAGTGATAAATAGAGTTTATATGTGAATTATACCATAATGATATATAAGTTGTCAATTCTATAGAACCCGAACATGATAATTGGCCTTAATGATCGTGACATAACTTAAAAGGATAAAGATGGTAGTTGTAGTGTAAAAGAGATATATTTGACTTAATTGACATCAATTGTGCTTATGATGTTGAAATTAGGATTTATGAACTAAAAAGGCATTAAAAGTGATAAATGCATTATGGAGGCTAAAACCCTAATAAAACCATAAATTTGGCCTAGAAATCCCAAGGGAGAATCCAAGTCAATCTTGAGAATGTTTTAGATAAAATATGACACCTGGATGTTATGCATTAATTTAAGGAAATTGTTGACTGCTTGATTGATTGTTCTTGATCATTATTGCTTGGACCGCAAGTTACTATGGATCATGTAAGTAGTTATTTATGAGTAACCGACTTAGTTTCACATAGTTTTCTCAAATGATTGATCGAATTGAATGCAACCTAAACTATTGGATGTTCATTTATGCAAATCCTTAAAGTCATTATGATTATCACAATTAACTTATAAGTGTGTATTTTCGCACCTACATGCAACCCTGATGTGTGATGCAATGAGGTCAAGCCCAAGAGGGAAGACCATTAGGCACCATGAGAGGTGACCCCATGAACCAAGCTAAGGATAGAGAAGGTGAACTTATGTTATTGCATGACTAATGGGCACCATGAGAGGTGACCCCATACATCAAGCTCAGGATGGAGAAGGTGACCTTAAGTCTATTGCAAAAGAGAAACCCAAAGAGGGTATTCTAAGGTTAGGGAAAAAGAGGTGGAGAATGTCATATTGAAAATGTAAATTGGATTATTAATTAACTTGATTGTGATATTTAGGTTGTTAGCCATATTTGTGAAATTTTGATTATCCCCACATACTGGCATAATAATTTATGCTGACTGACGTTTTGTTTGTCGGCATTTTAGGTACAAAAAGGAAAAGGACAAATAGTAAAGTGAAACATTGTGAATATATGAATTATAGTACAAGGAGGATTAGTTAGAATAGACTCTAGTTGTGGATAGAAGTTTAGACTTTCAAGATTTTAAAAAGGTATGCAAACTTTTATTTTATTCCATCTTTTTAGCATAGTTTTGGTAGAATTTAGTAATTATTATTGATTATTTGTCGAACCATTGATCTGGAAAATTGGGATAACGGCTTTGACCTTTTGATCTCCCTAAATTGGGGGTTACCGGGAGGCAGAGTCGTTACAGTGGACTTTAGAGTTTTATCAAGAGATTGGAAGTATTGTTTACTTAGTGCGTATGGGAGTTTGTATGCTCTAATACCAACTAAATTGGAAACATTATTACCTCAGTGCCAATCCCATTTCATGGAATACAATGGTAAAGAGATTGAAGCACCATACACTAAGTGGCCCAGTGAATGACACACAATCATAAGCATAACAAAAAATATTTTCTCAATCCATTAATCTGAACCATAAGCTTTTATATAGGGGGAAAAAGGAAACTTGATATGAAATATAACAAAACTTAAAGTAAAATCTAGATAGTGGACCACAAGAGCTTAACTATATACCATGAAGTTATTGTTTGTGGATCTTGATAAGATTATTAGTTACTTTATATTAGCATAATAAGATCTTGGACATTTGTTAGCATAGACCTAAAATCTAGAAAATCACATAATCAACAAAATACATTGGTACACTTTTTAAATATTCATGAAGTTGTAGGTCTAGAGAATATAATAATTGGATGAAAGTAATGTAAATCATTCCAAATGAAATAAATGTCAAGAAAAGTTCATTGGTTCAAATAAATTATTTTCTAGTTCTATTATACTCACAAACACATAATAACTAGGGATAATTCTAGGGAGAAAATCATGGAGTATCAGTTCAAGTAAATAATGACTACTTAAGAAATACCAAGGTACCCTCCAAAAGTGAGGCATTACCGTAATGGTAATTGCAGGTGCACCAATGCATGTGCTCCTACCCCAATATACATGCATCTATAGCATGGTAAGCTGAGGTTTGAACCTTAGCATGAGATACAACAATGTGTTGTGAGGGAGTCAAAGGATCTCTCCCTTACCATGAGATACATCAAGGTGCAACAAGGTAAAAAAAGTCATAAAGTTGAAATTTATCTTATTTTACATGTTTTTACAAATTAAATACTAGAAATCAAGAACCATATTGAATAAGAACGTTGTATCTCAAACAAGTGGAGTATCTAAGCATACCGACTCATACATGTAATACACACCAAATATAATCATATTATAGGTTATTATGAGGATAAAGTGTATCTTCAAGGTTAGAGTAATATATTGATTAACTCAAAGTTGAAATTATTTAATCCATACATCTAAACAAGTACATATACATCAATTTAGGAATTTATCCTTAAAGAGTTCACAATGAACTTTTAGGATTTTCAAGTGTTATTAGTGGAATTTAGGTCTGGTATTTATTCATGATCAAGATTTCATGTATTTCAGATTATTAAGACTAGTCTCATGTTCCACGCTTAGTTCATAATAGTACTTAACCCTATATCATAATCATTATTATCACATTTTCAACTCTAAATCATGATTTAGATATAGATTCCACAAAAGATTCCAAATAGTATTCAAGATCATAGGTGGGTATGGTTTTTATGTGTTATGACAAGATTATGATTAGATAACAATAGTTGTACTCCATATGATTTCTATTAGGACAACTATCAAAAGTAACAAGATTGTGTCCAGATATTATCACGACTAGATCCACATTGCATGAAATAAATATTTATTAGATGGGACAAATCTAGGGATATGGATTCATAATCATCAAAATTAGATCATCTAACATAGAAAATATAGACATTAAGGTTCATGATTATAATATCATCTCCAAATAAAAATTGTGTTATTCATTTTGAGGACCATCAACAAATATTATCATTTAGAACTTTTAGAATAGGATTTAGATTAGGTGTTAATAATAGTCTCTTTGTGTTCGTCATGTTTTCCTGATCAAAATATACTATAAAATCACTTATTATGGAGTGTGTACAAAAAAGTTATGATATGTACAAGATTTGTAGAGACACAAATATGGAGTATCTCAAAGAGAGGGATAGGGGTACTATTCCACTACAACAGCACACCATCAACTAAATTTTTGGGTGAAATTTTGAGAATGAGACCACAAGGAGAAATCAAAGATCATAGTTGGATTTGTGGGAGGGAAGAGGATTCAAATGAGGATTTTTGTATGCAGATAAGACCTAGGGTTAGGATTCAGAGGATTAAAATAAGGAGAATAGATCCATGGATGCATCCATGGATAATCTCTAAAAAACTCGTACAGAAAATTCATTGAGAAATAAATGCATACATGGTATATTTTGAGACAAGTCAAACAGACCAATGATTAGGTATAAGTGGGGAATAATTAATTAAGATCAACAACTTAAATTTGCACCTGTAGGCTATTTCCATCCCACTTGAGGTAGGGGATAACTTTATGGGGTGATCTGCATCATTCTCAGTTTAGGCAGGTTGGTGACACGCCATCCTTCCCTAAAGGACCTTTGTTGGCCAATATATCCAAACAAATGCTTTTTTGGTGACAAAAAGTTGTATAGTTTAGGAATTTATTGGATGATTTTGAAAACTCATATTGGAGTCACATTTATATCCAAGTATTCAAATGTACTCTAGAATAGTTATAAAAAGATTGGGATCAACATGATATATCTAGGCAATAGTATGATTCAAAATTTTATCAAGCATAATTTAGGTAGATTCCATATGCCCAAGGTATGAAAATGTGTCAAGTTTCTCAATTAAGTGTTATAAAAGACCTCATGTCTAGTACTTATTCAATGATAAAGTGAACATTGACTACAAGAAAAGGCACTAACTGGATTGAAAAAGCAATAAGTAAAAACCACTTTATCACACTTTCTTAGTGTAAACAATAACTAGAATTGAATATTCCTTTAAAGAACCAAGTAAAAAACTAATATAATAAAACCTAAGATTATGGAACCTAAAGATATGTAATGAATTCTAAGGATAAAATTGGAATTGGTTTCACCAATAAACCTTACTCTCTACCATGGAAACTATTCATGTATTTCATATTATATGACATGAGTTTGCAAGCAGTCATCGAAGACGTCTAACACTTCCTTCTCTCAAGATTAGGTAGATTTATGTAAAAATGTGCCCCTATCAATGAAGACAACTAAAAGACCAAGGAGAGCACATATGACTACCTCTATAGTAATCCATTAGTATTGTGGACTTATAATTATTCCAAACTATAGTTCTTCCTAAAGTTGTTCTTTCATACTTGTTCGTATCGATTAGTACAAGAAGGTAGGTATTCAAACAAGCGATGCAATAAAACATGATTATAAAAGAAAACTTGCAATAATGTAAATTAAATAAAAAAGAATGATTACATGGTTGGGAGGACCTAACAACAACTCACAACAAAAAATTAATGGGTTTAGCAGCTAATAATATAAACATAGAATATCAAATCACAAAATGGCATGGAAATTTCTATTAAATATAAACACTAAAATGTCAAGATTGAGGAAAGAGGTCAATTAAAAGGGTGTTTTGTTAGATCTGCTCACCTTTCAATTTTAGAATTGGATCAAGTGAGGAATCAAGTTGTGAGGCCGTTCAATCTACTAGAACAAGTGTGTCAAGTAGATCACACTCTCTTTTTCTTGAAGTGAGGTTCTTCTTGCAACTCCAAGTCAATGTGATGATGCCTCAAGAGTGACGTTGAAGGTCCTATTTATGCATATGACTCGGAGTCACCATCACATGCTAATAGGTCCATGTATCTATTGAGATTTAAAATTTTACTATCAATCTAATTGCTTGATCATCTTTGGTGATAGATTGAGCTTGATCAAAAGATATGATATTTATGTTTCAATTTGTGTATCGAGCTTCAATAGTGAAATTCTTGTTGGACCAATCAACCATCCAGATCAATCAATGACTCTTGATCTAATAGGATGATTGGTTCTTGTCTTTGATCAATCTTTGACTAAGTGTATTGATTTCCTTGATGAGGTAGCTTGAATGGATCAATTGACCTTATTTATTGATTGTTCTTTGAGATCGATCATCTTCTTTGTTTGATCAATTTTCTAATTAGGATGATCAATCACTCTTTTCTATAATGCTTTTATTGAGTGTAGATGAAAGTTGGTCTACTTGGAGGCCAAAAAGAACTAATTCAGATATTTTATTGGGAGTTAATTTCCTATCTTTTCAAACATTAATCAATGGAAAGGATATTTTCTCATCCATTTATTAGACTGAATAAATACAAAAGTATTAAATGCACAAGTAATTTTGATTTTTATGAAAACTAGGCAAAAAATATCCACAAAATGTAATTATATCACACTCCTATACCACTTTTTCCATGTTTACACAATGATTCAAATTTGAAGGCCATGAAATCAAAGAAACTCATATGGTAATTATGATGTTAATATCCCCATTCTACATAATAAGATCATTATTCTTACTTATCTTCTTTATCTATATTAAATATGGATCTGGGATCCACTCTTAGATTAACTAGGCCATCAAACATGAGGGACCTGTTCCATATGAAGATTAGGGAAATTTTATTCAATAATTATATTGATCCAATGAAATTATTGCATGTAATATGATTCAATTATTTTCATACTTATTTTCATTTTACTTATAAGACTTTCCAAAATGACACTAGGAGTAACTCTTTGTAGGTGAAATAAAAGCATAGAGAGGATCCATTCAGACTTTTACACAATTGACACATATTGGGATTTATAATTTCCAAGGTTTATTGCATAGGAACTAAAAGACTCTTCAAAATAAAACTTTTTTGTTAAAATTTCAAGTCTTACTCAATTTTACACATAGGATAGTATGGAATATCCACATATGTTGGATGAGTTACATTTGATTGAAAGTAGTTATTATTAGATTCATGGAGTGATATGATGGATAATCCCTTGAACATATGTAATGTTCTCAAATTTCCATATTACTTAGTCATCTAATAATAATAGCTCATTAGGTTCCCTTATTTTATATTCATTACTACTTGATCCTGCAAGAATCCATCAATCAGGGTTAACAATTGAAGTTGATAACTCTATTTCTCCTTGATTACAATCCCAATTTTACAAATAACCTTGTATACTTATCAATCCTAGTTGATCATTAATCATTATAATTTTGTTGTTCAACTTGATCACATATCTTTTAATTTCTACTAGCAACCGCCCACCAAAAAATATGTGATATGCATAGGGACAAGGATGGAATTGTAAAAATGTTTGTTTACATTATTTATTTTTAACATAATTAGGTACTAAATAATCTTCAATCTACAATCTTAGGTATCTAGTTATTCTCACCTCCCATACTATGCTTATAGTCTACAATCTTAGGTTTTCAATAAAAAAGGTGTTTTGGGATTCAAGGTGTATCGTACCATATTTATTTCATTTCCTTATTTAGTTATTTGTTTTGTTCCTATGAGAAAAATATTTTATACATAAATGACATACGTATTCTTCTGCTAGCATTATTATGCAAGGTGTGCATTAACCACATAATTATATGTTGTGCCTATGGTGTGACACATATTTGTAGATATGTTCATCATCTTATTTGTGAGTCTTGGCATTAGGATTATCTGAAGATAGGTTTTCATTCCAATTTTCATTTATTTGAAGATCTTGGGTTCTTTTAAGAATATGTAAAAGGTTGGTGATTTCCGTTGCACTTCTTTCCGCAAGAAGGTTTTTCCATATTCTTAGAGTGAGAGTTTCTCCCTTAGTTATCTTATTGTTGAACTTTTACCATATCCAACTATACTGATCTTCTACCCTTCATAAAGTACAATGACTCCAATAGATAGAGGATTATTCAAGTTTTCCCTTGAGTCTTGACAAAGCAAATGTGGCTATTTTTTATTACATCTCTAGGTGAAGAAGATGTGTCACCAGGTGACTACAATGCTAGTTCTTAGTGTCACCTATTTTTATAATTTGATGTTGCATTTGACATACATTGGTGAAGCTCAATACATTACTATCTTATTGGATGTAATCATGGTCCATCAAAGAAAACAATATACATACCTATTTGTGGAAGTAAATAGAATCTTCTAATTTTTGGCAAACAGGTAAGATAAAAAGCAACTTAATTTCAAATTATGGATGAGAGACACATCCAATAGAACCACTAAGGTCTTACGAGAAATTATTTCCCCCATTTCGATAAGTGTGGAGGCATGGATGGCAGTTGAATTTGGTTAAAAATTTCACTTTTGTTATTAATAACAAAGAGAAAAACAATTTTCTCTTGTTTTTGTCTACATTTAATGAAAAAATAGGTTGACCACCATTATAATGGTATATCATACACCAATAAGCACATGCATAAATGATGAGGCTTCATGTTGTTTATGGTAATTGTAATGATATAATTTCCTATTAACAAAGTAAGAGGCTCACCACTGTGGAATATGTCTCTAGTTATCATTGTCTCTCAAATTGGATTTCAATAGGAATTGAGGTTTGAAACGGAGACCTTAAGTAGTTGAGATACATTCACTATATTATAAATGTAATCTATAATATGCTATCAACCCGACCAGCGTAGCTCGGGCGGTCAGGCACGGGCACCCCTCATGAAGGGTCCCGGGTTTGAATCCACACGAGTCAACTGTATTTACAACTCCTTGGGTCATCCGGGCTCTGGCACCTATTTTGGGAGGGGGGCGGCCGAATGGCCGTTTCACATCCAAAAAAAAAATATAATATGCTGTCAATAATGATCAATAGTTTTCTTATTTTTAAAGATATTTTGTTTACGAAGTAATAAATCATAACATATAGGCAAAGATGGTTGAAAAATAAGAGAGGGTCTTGAAGTATTCCCCAAATCCTATTTTCATTATGAATCGATTTAAATGACTGTATTTGAATTTTGGCTGATGATTCATGTTTTATTGATGGAACATATTTTCTATAAAATTTATAGGAAGTTTAATATTTTTTAGAAGCATATACCATCGTTGATGTGTTCTGTAGGATCACAATATATTGTTTGAGGTACATCATAATGGTTTACGTCATCTTGAAATCACATATTTAGTAATTTATGTGTTGAGTTGTTAAATGATTTTCATTAATCTTTTACTTACGTAATTGACATGTCACCTTTCCCTCGATTGGGTAGATTAGTTGAGGGTGCATACATTTACTCAAAACAATAAATTCTCCACATGTGTTTATATATTATGCTAGCATTGTTTATGCTATTGATTTGATATTTGATGAAGTTCATCATATTTGATTTTATCATGTTATCATTTTTCATGTATAGGTTTCATCATGCATCTTGATGAAAATATGTCTATCTAGTCACTATGTTCATTACTTATTCATGAGATACATATTTCTTACATTGATAAGTGTGTTGTTGAGCATGTTGAGCCCTAAGATCACTCTAGTGAGTTCATTTTGTAAAACAAACAATGAATGGTCGTAGTACCACCGTAAGTACCATTATTACTTGTGAAAGCGAAACAAAAATACTTATAGTTAGGTTCATGAAGCTGCTTGCCTGACTAGATTCTTTGTTATGTTCCACCGAAAAGGATGATTCTTTGGAAACAACATTTTCCTCTCTAATTATATTTTAATATTACTTTCATGACATTCTATAAATTGATCTTTAAATATATATATATATATATATATATATATAATATATATATGTACGTATATATATATATATATATATGTATGTATGTATGTATATATATATATATATATATATATGTATGTATATATATATATATATGTATGTATATATATATGTATGTATATATATATATATTTGTCTATATATATTTATGTGTATATATATTCAACAATATGTGTAACATTTCTTATAGATTTTGTTTAATTTACAACAAGTTAAAGCTAGCGTTTGGTAACGCGTTTAAGTCGACCGCAGCCAGAACCCAGATCGAGATCATCCACAGTTCAAAATACGCCTCCTGAAACAAGGAATTGGCCATTGTGATCAGTTCAGTTATTTTTATACATATCTGAAGTTATCTGCGATCAGCCATTTCAGATCTGTCACCCGGCAAATTTCCTACGGTGATGCATCTTTAGATGTGTGATCGGCGTCTGGAGCAGACGCTTTACCGAACAAAGTCATAGTTTCAATCAATCACTTATAGACAACAAAATTATATTTCCTAATAAAAATTATCATTCTTTCATTTGTGGAAGACATAAATATTGATATAATCTAAGTGTAGAGTTTCAAGTTTTCAAGTTGAGATTTGACCTTGCTCGTGCATCTTAGAAATACTTTACTCCGAAACATATTTTATTGACCCTTTATTTCGATATAACCTTTGTTTGCAATGTGTCTTATTTCAAAAGAATGCTTTACCATAGGGGTGAGTATTCGGTTAATTCGGTCGGTTATGATTAATTCGGTTCGGTTAAATGGTTAATTTATGGTTTGAGATTTTAACCATTAACCTAATCAAATTGAGTAGGTTAATTCGGTTATTGTCCAATCGGTTAATGGTTAATTCAATCGGTTAATTTGGTTAACCAAATAACACATGTGTAATAATATTATTTGAAACACTCATAAAATTTAGAACGATTGTTATATTATAGTGGTATTTATGCAAATATGATTTTGTATGGCTCATGAAAAGTTGATTATAATGTATATGGGGAAGTTTTTTTTAAATAAAAGTACAACTATATATGTATATATGTGTGTAGAATATTATTTATGAATAAATCATAACTATTCGGTTAATTCGGTTAACCAAATAAAAAATATCTTTAACCATGAAATTAACCATTTAACCGATTAACCGAATTAAATTAACCAAATTAACCGAATCAACCAAATAGTCCCAAAAAAATTAACCATTTGAAATTAACCATTCTATTAATCGGTTATTAACCAAATTTTGCTCACCCCTACTTTGCCATATGATCATCATTACTTACGGGGTAGAAAAATACTTTTGTTGTTATCATAGTTTTGTTCATGATAATTTTGACAACAGACCATATGTGGGACCAAGATGGTCTAGTTCATTTAATTCCAATGTAATGTTCACTTTACGTGATTTAATTTTAGTAGCTATGCAACTAAGTGTAGTTGATGACTTTCTTATTTAATGATAAACATGGAAATCAATTGTTCGAATGCAAATGCAAGGGGCAAAGTGTTGGCTTATTTCCTACGACAGACATGGGACAACGATTTTCTGATATTTCACTTAAAACAAAATTTTAGGTGAATCAAATAACACATCTTGTAGTTATTGCAAATTTCATAAGCATTTTGATATCTAATGATGTATTCACGATACATTTATGGGAGAAAAATGAGCGCAAGTTACATTTAAACGCACTCAAGATAAAAACACCACACAATCATGATCACCGTCAACGGTTAAGGTCTTTAAAATATCAAATATATTTTAGGATTGTCCCGATAATAAAAAATCCTTCCCAACCAATTGAATGGATTGCTTCCATATCAAGAATATTAGCTATACCTACAAAAACAAAAAAACAATTAATTGCTAGATACAAGTATCCTCGTTTAGGGTGGGCCAACAAGACCATGTTTACGGTTTCAGCTGACCGAATTGACCAAATTGGTACAGATATATATTCACACAAAATAGTTGATTGTCTTCGAAAAATTCCCAAAATTGCTATAACTCTGTAAAAGCTAACTGATTCTGGTTGAATAACACAATTGCAGCATACAGTTGATAAAGTTGGTGCGTCGTACGGTATGGTTATCAATAGCGATATGATTTCAAGCAGATAACTACTTGATTGTACATATGGTATGAACTAGTCAATGAATTTGTCATGCATTGGATATGATCCAATGAAAATGAATTCATTTCTGTTTACTTAGTACGGACGCAGACCCCAAGAATACAAAGTTGGCTTATAATTCACAGCACTTCAAATGTTCTTTAACGGTTATCCTTCCTCAATGGGGATACGAGTGACGTCTTTCCGAAGGAAACAAGTCGGGAGAAGACGGCAATATGTGCCATAGGCAATTCAGTTTCACACAAATACCATCTTTGTTGACGCTTGCATTGATGTGGCAATACAACTTTCCGGTTTGTCTTGGAAGGCTACGGAGTTTAGAAACCCTAATTTGTTTGCTAGTATTCGCATTCGTCTCGAAGCATTACCAAGTTGTCGACAGATTCTTTCATCATCACCACCCTTTATAAGTCTTGTCCACTTGTTATACTCAAAGCGTTGTATAGGCTAAAAATGAGAAATTGTATATTGTTGGGATAAAAATTGAAATTAGCAAAAATATATCTTATATATCAAATATGTTTGATACATATTTCTAAAGCAAAGAAGGTAGGTGGATAACAAGTACCACCACTTTCTGAATGGCAAAATCAATTCTTCGAAAAATGACTCCATCGACTTGGGGTCACAACATTATTATTTACTTTTTGAGTCTTTCAGAGAAGTTTTAAAACATATGATTCTAAGAAAGAAAAAATATTAAATGCAAAAAGTATAATTGCATTGTCAATATACACTTTCTCATATTTTGTCACTTTGACTGAGGCTTTGAGGAAACATATTCCACAATAAAAATTCCATCCCTTAAGCCCGCCAATAGGAGAAACCCCTATCAGATCAACTATACATGGTGCATTAGTATGGGAGCGCTAAATTCATGCGGACGTCGTTGTCAAAAGAAAGGTGTCAAGAAGTCACTTTTGGGAAAAGACGTTGACTTTGTATACCAAGGTGACGGGCATTAGGGAGATTGATTCATGCTCAATATGGCAACGCTGGTCAAAATACTTGCTCTCTTATGAAAATTTTTTAGCATAACCGACCACACAACCGCACTCTTACCCAGCGTTGTGAAAAAAAGTAAATGATGCGCAGCCCGAGATACAATCCACCTACAACCCAAATTCTACATATTAGCTCATAAAAAAGCCATGCAAATGTGCCTCAGTGGCGGAACTAGGAGTTCGTGGCTGTGGGGGGGATTTATATGCCTTATATATAATTGAAACTCATGATCTTAAGTACAATAAAAATATGTTATTCATTGTACTAAGTCCAATTATGTGTGTTGTTGTGTCAGAGAGAATATATATAGAAACTACATTCTAAATGTACTGCGAAAAATGAATAATGCCGACGCAAAGATTTCAACTTGAGACCTATTAAATATGTTTACAACTATAAACAACTCCACCAGGTCTATGTATGTGATTCTTATGTGGTATACATAATATATATAATTTATACCATTATAAATACGTTTATATATACATATAAGTACACTATATTTTTATATTTACTTTGGGGAGGCGTGGCCCCTGCCCGCTCCCCTTTGGATCTGCCCTTGCCTTGCGTAGGTCCCTTTGATATTTTTTAAAGTTTCACATTAAAATCCTATTACCTCCTTACTTCTTCTCTCTCCATATTGCTTCACAAATTTGTGAGTGTATTACGGTTATCCTTTATATTGAATTTTCTTATTTATACTATTTTTAATATCATAATATTATTTTTACTTATTATTACAGATGCATTAACCATCTTATTTGCTGGAATCAACATACGATTAATAGATAGATGCATTATCCATTTTTCCTTCATCATTGTTTTGCATCTTAGTAAATGTAACACTTCCTTTGATTACTACAAAATATCAATTGTAAAATCTTGTAAAATTTAAAAATTTATTAGTTATTAATTTATCTACATATTAATCTTATAATTCTAAACCACAAGCAAGTTAACCTAGTCCCCCATCAATATTTTGGGAATTAGTCTTGAAAATTAATTATCCTAATCCAATATAATATGTATCTTTCATATCGTACAATACTAACACACAACAACAAAGCTTACAAATTTTCATCATATATATAAAATATAATTTTCTCGTCATATAATAATCACAACGACACAACTTCTAAATTTTTATTATATATACAATATGTAATTTTACCAACATATAATATTAGCACACATTACAATACCCCAATTATTGAACATAATTCATTTTACACAAATTGTAGCTTACAATCATTGATCATACATTCTCATTATTATTTTTAACTCATCGCCTTATACAACTTGAACAATTCATTTTCAAATCTGAATGAAAATTATTCTCCCGTTCAAGTGATTGCTCCGGATAATCAGGATGATGTTTTAACTTTTTAGATGTACAATACCAACACTCATTAAAGTATCCAAAATATTATATATATAATATTTTAGGTAGCATTACAATTTGCAATTATTGATCCTATTTTAAGTTAGTACAAGATGTACAATATAAGGCGTACAATACTAACATGTCTACATTTTACAAGTAATAATCATACTTAATCTATGAATAATTTTGTTGCATAAGCTAAATCATTTAGTAATATTCCATTTACCCAAAATGACTTCATACACTATGTTACATCCTTATCAGAATAAAAAAGATTTTCCTCTTCTACATAGTGAACAAGGCAAATGTTAAAAAGAGATAACTTTCATACACTTAATTTTCTAGTATGCTACTAGTTCAATTCCTAACAAACCAAAAAAATAGTCTTGAACTAATAAAAATGTTGACCAGTATACATACACTTCCTTAACATTTATTAGAATTTACTCATCAAATCATCACACAATACCTATAGTACCTTTGGACTCATCAAAATATAGGAAACTCAATTATCCAAATTCACCCATGAACAAAAATACTTACACATGCTTAATACCCTAGTCCTCATTCCATTAACTAATAAAACTTATATAAAAATATACAATACTTACACTACGTACACTAAATCATATTCATGTCCAAGAGCACAACACTTAACCTCGTATACAAAAGTACAATACGTTCAAAACATAAACTCTTCCAAAATAGATTGTATTGTACCTCAACAACCTAAGTCAAATTCATAAAAATAAATAGAATGCATATTGAGAAGGCATAGTACCTAAGAAGCCTAATAAATCCTATTCATGTCCTGAAGTGCACTACTAAAAATTATTCTTTTAAAATTCAAGAATTACATTATATGAATAAGCATAATAATATTTTTTAAACTTTAAAATTAATAAACATAACTTGTTATATCTCAACAACATTAAATAATAATAAAAGTAATAGAATCCATGTTTAAAAAGCACAATACCTGAAAAGCTTAAATCTTATTCATATTCAAAAGTACAATACTTCTAAACTTAATATGTAAATTTTAATTTTGTATTAGGATGAAGTACTATGCTTTGAAATTTATAGATATTGTACCTCTAAACCTAATTCGTAAGAAACCTAAAAATATTTTCGTATTGGTGCACATCAATAAATTAAACTATCTCTAGAATTGTTTTTTTGGAGCATGTACAGTGCATATTTGAGGTAAAGCACATAATGTGCAAGATTTTAGGACAACACGAATGCGAGATTTTTATCCACATTTGGGGGCGAAAGATCACATTGTGTTGGATTAAAGTAATCAACATTACGTTAGCATGATAAAAGGCAACCTAGTACTTGGAACCGTGGTGTTTTTGATGGGATACTACCTTCTTTTGGGTATGGAATGATAAGGGATGACTCTAACTTATGGAAAAAAAATGCTAGCTTCTGTTGGCTCTGGCACAACCAATGAGAGCATTTGAAAATAGAGCAACAATGCTGAATTCTGGTACTTCTCATTGGTGATAGAGAGCGTACGACAAAGGAAGTTGGGGACTCAGGTACTATACTAATGCAGGAATGTTAGGGGGTAGTGGTTGAGGAGATAATAGGAGGATATGGAGAGTCATATTCTATGGAAATTTGACTAGAGAGATTAGGAAAGAGACATTTTGGCAGTCTACTCTTCAACTTCTACACACCAAGTATCTACATAAATCAATAGGGGGTGGGGTTCTGGTAGAGATCTAGGTGTGTTACCACATGCACAGTAGATTACGAGTAGCATAGCTCTTTCTTTATTGACGTGAAAAATTTGGTCAAATTTTTCCCATGAGTAGGGTCAACCAACAAAGGACTTACTATTGAGATGCCAACTAAAGTTCACCATTTATTTATTTCCCTTTTACATTCTATAAGTAAAAAGAAAGGAACAAAGTTTAGTTCAGTAAGATAATGAAACCTCACTACTTTTCAACACGTTTTACATTGTCGTTCTGTTGGTAATAAATTATTTGTCATTGTATGTAGAAACAAAATATGCAATAGATTAATAGTTTCATCTATAAAAGAAACAAGTAAAATAAACGATGCATAATAACAAAAAATAGATGAAGTTAAGAACTCACATATTATTCTTTAAACAATGAATGTGATACTTCAAGAAACAATATGATCCCAATCTTCAAAGATGACTGTCGTTCTTCTAGTCGGCTTGGTCATGAACATATAGTATGTACTTGTCTTTCTCACACTTATTGATAATTAGTGTGCAGTCATGAATTTATATTCATTCTAGATTTAGCTGAATTTTAAGAAGAAATTTGGACTCATTTTAGCTTAGAACTAGCTTGTATTAAGGTTTTCATTATATGATAATATATAATGTTTTGAATCATATATTTTGTTTTAGTGGCAGATTTGAACTTTGCTACGACCTATTTTTTATAAATTGACCATGTTTTCAGTGATCCTATCCTCCATCAGTTTGCAGTATGTCTGTAAGAGCATCGTATTTCATAGAATTGCCATGCCATCAGTTGATAGGTCCTTCAATTGATGCCCCATTGACATAGGCCTTCGATGTCATGCCATTACACCCCTAGGGGGATGGGCTTATTCTGCCTAGTTATCAGTTTGCACCACTATAACATTCCTTCGGTTGTTAGTCCAACTTCACCATCTAATGTTGACTTGTACTTTCCTTCCAATGGTGCATCTCCACTGCCTCCCAAAGGTAGTTCTGCACATGAAAACCGATGGTGCACTTTCATCTCCTTATGAAGGAAATCCTATGTGCCTTGTGATGTCTATACTACATCCCCCTTCCAATGGCATCTATGATCCCAATAACCAATGATATTCTGTCATGCCTTCCAATGGAAGATTTATATCACCTTCTAATGGTTATTCTATGACCATTTTCTTAATGTTGGTTCTAATGAATGCCGCAAAACTCCTCTTCTACCATTGGGGTTGCTGCAGATCAATGACTCATCACATTCTTCATTTTGTCACTACATCGTCATCTTCATGGAGTTGCCAATGCTTCACTCCATGATTTTTGGGAAGGCTCCAAAACCTAACCTCCACTATAAATAAAAAACAAAGACCAACTAAGGGATCAACCATTCGATGCCGCCAAGCTACTTTTGAATACATCACCCTAGACCTCCAACATCATTTGACCATCCCCATCAATTTAAAAACATCAACCAAAGGATCATCTTCCTCCATCGCCACTAAGGTACCAAGTTCCAACCTGAAAGAGGCCTATCTTGCTACACCTTTTTTCCATCATCTAAGAAATTCCACCATCATAATCTCATTGCTTTCTCCTCTTTACAACAAGATTCAACTTTGAAGTAGGAGAACAACGCCCCAAATCCACCTCTGGCAGATGTCTAAAGGTAGACCAATTGTTGCACAGTCTATCATTGATCTCGAGTACAAATACATGCATCAACACACCACCAAATTTGCTCTTTTCTTCTTCTGTGGTCATGGCTTTCTTCACCTTTTCCTTTATTGTTTCTACTACTTCTTCCATGAGTGAGTAGTCTTCTCACTAAGGTGCGGGGAGTAGCCCCGCTACCTGATTTTACTCTAGTACATCTATTTTTTATGAACTATTGTACGTTTAGAATCAATTATTTTATTATTGTCTTCTTGTCTACTCAGTAGGTTTATATATTTGTCATGATCTTGGTTGTAGAGAACTTCAAACCCAAGATATATGATATCAATTCGATTGTAGTTAAACCATTGATGAGATTTTTGGATAGGTGTTTTATGAGGTAATAGATGCATGATCTCTAGGTAACACGATAGAGAGATTAGAGTGATTCTTATCCTAGCCTTTATCCTAACACCAAAAGGGGAATTTTCCTGGCCTCAACATATATGTTCATACTTAATATGATGCAGTGAGAGAATGAATCATTGGTAGTGGTGGTGAAACTCATTTCACCCTAGTGCTCTCATTCATTGATTTATCAAACATTCAATTCAGACCCTTTTACTATTTGCAACTTAGTACAATCGATAACCATCGATCTTGTGTTAATGCTTGTTCCTATTTGGTTACCCTGATCATAATAATTCTTTAATATATTGTCCTTTGGGATGGATCAAAACTATACTATTATAAGATTTGTCTTCTTGTAGATGGTGATTATTGTAGTTTCTTAGGTAAACTCTAGGGATTTAACCCATAGTGAATTTTTCAATGTGACACTATCCACGTCATGCACTACCAATGCATTCCGACGATTGTCAATGCCACCACTTGGATAGATTGCAATTCTAAAAGAGGAAGGATGAACTCATTTTGCATAGATGATAAATCTCTAGACACAGTCCACAACTAAGGTGGCAGGAAGAAGATACTGGATTAGGATTAACAAACATGCATGAATGGTTAAGGAAAAAAATCCTTTTAGGAATCAAACAATTAAATAAATTAATATTTAATTAAGTATTTATATGTGACAAATGTTTATTTATCTATTTCATTTGCATGTTTTAGATCACTCTTTAGGAGAACTTCATGATTATTCTCTATTTTTAGAGTAAATTGTCTTATTTAAGATTTTTCTTTTCATTGGAGTTTTTACTTGATTTATTTAGGCTTTTGTAGGAAATAGCCCAATCATTCCAATGCACAAAAGGCCCTAGAATTAGAGGCTTCTATTCCCATCTTCAACATCTCGATTGATCGAATGACTCACCCAAACTATCAAATCAAAGCACTAGATTACTGACTTCCAAAAATCTAAGTCAATCGACTGAGATTCCCAATCGATCAACTTGCCAGTAGAGAGCCATTCAAACTTAGATTTGGGAAAGATCAATACTTAAAACAAAATAACTGGGTCAAAGAAAACATTTAAAGCTAGTATACTGATTGGAATTTTAGTCGACCGACTCACGTTGAAGACCCACTTAAACTCCAAAATAAGAAGGTTGTTGTTGCAGTCAAAGTTTGACCAACTTGCATTCGTGCTGAAGAAAACAAGTCAATCCAATCAACAGATTGGACCTCCAGTCAATCAACTCACACCCCAGACTCAACCAAGCCAGTCTCCACCACCATAGTTTTTAGGGGTTTTCACTCCTACTTTCCCCTATAAAAGAAGGGGAGATTCCAAAAACAAAAAGGCATCTCACATCTTATATTTTACATTTTAGGCTTGTTTCTTGTTCATTGCATTTTGGATGAGTAGTTCCCTTACTGAATCATGGGCACTATCCCCATAGCATGTTCTTTACTTAATTGTATTTGACTCTAATGTTTTATTGAACGGATGTGTTTCAACCATTTTAACATTGAATCTTTGGTCATTTAGATTATTTTCTTGTGGGTAATGTGACCTTGGACCCCAACAAGAATGAACAAGAATTTCATGACAAGATCTCTGATAAAATTATGATCCTTTTACTCGTCTAATCTTGCACTTATTTTATGGTTGTTTAGATTTTGTTCTTGTAGGGTGATGGGACCTTGGATCCCCACAAGAATGAAACTTTAATGTCTCAATGAGACCTGTAATTGATATTATGATCTTCAAGTATACATCTAACCCATGAGTTTGAACACCAAAATAGAAATCATATGTTCCTTGATGAGACCTCATATAGAAACTTGTTTTAAGGTTGGACTAGGATCCTAAAAATGGGGATACTTTGGGATTGAGTGAAGTTCGATTCTTTTGAAATTTGTGCTTGGGAGGGGCACCAATCCACATGGTCCTATATTGATCTATGTAATATTAAGAGTTGAATTAGTTAATGTAAGAACATGGTAAATAGTGGCATTCCTCCATACGTCCAATATCTTTTATCATTTGATTTAAAACCCACTTTAACTAGTTTCTTAATCTAATTTATCCTTTAGTTTTACTATACATTCTCAAACTAGAACTTACTTGATGTTCATTGCAATTGGTTTGTATTTATGCTTAGAAACATCATTCTTTAGGATAGATACCTTCTACGCTAAAATGTATTTTCTTATTTCTACGTGATTAATAATCGTTAAAGGTTAAGCTCTACGATCCCCCCCTAACAAATTTTGTTTTACGACAATGACACATCAAATGTTGGTGGAGTTTCTACAGACAGTGACGTTGATTTCAAATTGAATTTTTTTTGACATTTACTCTTATCCTTTTAAAAATCTACTCTTCCATTTTCTGACCTTTTCTTCAAGTAATCAAATATTCTATGCGGCGCACTTGAGGTGTTGTCAAAACACCATTCTCTTTTGATCCAAAAATTTATAGGACCTTCCATTACCTGAACTGAACCCACCAGATCAGGATAACCCAAGAAGAAGAAATCAACCAATGGATAGAACTGGCTTTATCAACATGGATTAACCAAAGGCCAATTCTATCACTGAGTTAGCGACTGACACATGTTTACCATGAGTTATACGCAAGTGAACATATCGAAGTAATACAAGACTTTTGAGGCCTAAGTCGAACACAGGGAAACATACTCCATTATATTACTACTAACTATGATCTGATCAGCTAGTTGTGAAAATAGTTGAATTGGTTTGATTTATGTTAAAATGAATGTAAAAACAAAATTGGCTTAAAGATTGAGTTACTCAAATGAAAGGGAATTCCTCAGGACAATGGTTTCTGTGAATAACACTGCAATTAACTCCACACACTAATATTGATTACTCATATTCCTAGATAAAGAGCCTATAGAAGGAACTACCCACTCATGTAGTGTAGTTCACTCCCTATTCTAATGCCAATCCCATTTTCATAGTAATTGGTTGATTAGTTAGGTGCTTTACAATTAATCTCTGGGTTTCTCCTCCCATTTATTCTCTGCCTTTCCCAAGGGGTACAATAAATGGGTAAATCTATGCTTTTGCAACCCTTAAAATCTCTCCCAAAACGATTGAGGGTCTGATAATCTATCTATGGTGATCAATCATAAACAAAACAAGATTATTTCATAGATTTATATCCAAAAAAATAGGAATAAAGATGATTTTAATGCATGGAAATCAATTATAATGCATATCCAGGCTACTCCCAGATCCTAAAGAATAAAGGGGTTTAGCCCCGCATGGTTTTCATTGACAAATACAAGGTAGAGAAAGAGAAAAATGTGAGAAACATTAGAAAATCAAAAGTAACCCCTGGAGAATAGTCTATCCAGATGATCTTCTTTATCGTGCGTGCGATATGCTATCTTCCGGCTGTAGATTCACCCACCGAAGTGCTCAGATCATCTTAGTTGAAGCTTTCAGTTCTTCGCTCTCTTCTCCTCTCTCTTTAATGTCATGCAATGAAAAATGACTGCCTCCTTAGGTCAGCTCAAACTCCCCTAAAGTCATAGGAATCACTTTAGGTATGAAATAATGTCAGACGTTGGATTAGAGTGCTCTTTTTAGATTTCATAATCGAGCACACTCGGTACAATCAACTTTTTAGTCGGTACTTCTAAGTTTCTAGGATGGCTGTGATTTCTCATAATGTTAGTATTGCCAACTTTTCTTGATAGCACTGAGTCTTTAGGTTGCTTGAACTCTGCCTCCTTGATGCCATCTCGGTAGTATTGAGTCAGTGGAATCAATAATACCTATTTTTCATGATTTATTTCTTGTGCCTTACTGATGTGGTTTCAATACTACAATGAAAGAATGAACTTTTGGCTTAATTTCGAGGATGAAATTTCTTTTAAGGTGTGTAGGATGTGATAGAGTGCTCTTTTGGAACTCGTATGTTGAGTTATCTTAAGAGTTACAAGTGCTTTGGTATGGTTTGGATGGTGATTGATGTTTATATCATGATTCTAATCCTAATATTTAATGTCTTTTGAAGAATTTAGTTGACAAGTCTAACAGCTAAGTTTTGTAACCAAAATTGAGTAAAATGTAGCTTGAGAGGTGATGAATCTATGGTTAATATTTGGTGGCAATTGGAGATTCCTAGAGGAAGTTATTCAAGATTGAAGATAATGAAATAATGTGCATTTTGATGTATTTCAGACCAATGTTCATAATTAGGAATTTAGGCATTGATTAAATGCCTTGTCATGCGCTACATAGGTAGGAAATCCAGGGATTCATATTGTGGCATTCCAGAGGCCGTTGGATGGCTTGTTTTGTATGGCTAGATTGTTTGCCCCCTTTTTCCAATTGATGTGGAGATTGTGGTGAAGACTAGAGGCAGTGACTCTAACCACCAGCTCGTCATGGGCATGGGATAAGAAAGGGAACGATTGAGCAGTTATCTTTGCCTCACCAAGAAAAGTAGTCTGGACCCTTATAATAGTCTTCCCATGACTGGTGCTGGGAGCATCTCCTTATCCACTATCCTACATCTCCACTAGCACATACATGAGAAAGGAACATGTTACAGAATGAGGTAGAGTTTAGAGAAGGACCCCAGGGTATCCTACCAAAGTTGGAAGCCTTGGTCGAGTTCCTGGTGGCTTCGTGAGTGCTGCTGCAATGATTCAAGTTTAGAGAAGGGTAGTGTTCCTGCTAGATCATGCCAGCGACATCCATGGATGGAGTTCTTGTGGATATGGGTATCTGGAGGCGTTGAGGTTGAATTCAGAAACTGAATGCCACCCCAAGATCACGTCGAAGCTTGTGGAAGCAACCGAATCGATTATGGATGAGCTTCCACGGACTGATTGCTCGCCGGAGTCACCCTGGCAATGACGATGAGGACTCACTGTGCTTGGCTAGATCAAGCTTCACAGACCCTCGAGAGATCTGTCCAAGCCGAGAGCATACGTGAGGAGGTCGTGAACCTATATAGCAAACCAGATCTCGAAATAGAGGCCTAGAGATCCCCTTTATCTTTGCCAGAGGTCAGTTGTGTGGCGGTGCTTCTAGAAAAATAGAGCAGGAGGACAGAGTCCATGTTGTGCGAGAGAAAGCAAAGGAAAGGAGAGGGAGCGGGCAGACCACCAAACTAATACCAGACTAGATGGTCTAGCTGTAGATTAGGTGTGAAGCACTATGTCAATCCCTAGCCTAGACCGGCTGCCCCAAGCAGAGAAAGCAAAGGATCAATGCCATATCAGTGCCACTGTCGGGCTCTCATTGGCCAAAAGGTAAGAAAATCCCAAAATTGCCTAGATCTTTGATAAATTGTAGTAAATAGCCCGATTATCATAAATATGCAAACAAGATATCAAAATGTTCATAAAAATGAGTACAATAACATGGAACCATCGTATCAGCCTTTTGGTGTTGAAAACACTGTCATATCATGTAAGGTACTATATACTTGTTTAATGAATTATAAATATCAAATGAAGACCTAAAATCATGATAATGCTTCAGTAACTCTGAATATGATATATAATCCATAAAATATTAGAAATTATGATGTTGAAGCACAAAATCTTGTATTTTTCTCAATATGGCTATTTAGGGCTAATTACACTAAATTAAATGCAATAAATACATACATGCTCAATAAATGATGGAATTTATGGAATACCCTCATATCAGTAACTAGAAGATAATATGTAAATTTGAGATCAATTTTATACACGAAATACATGTTATATGGAGACTCTAGGACTCTACTACAACAACTACAATAGCATATCTAACCTCTTGCCCTCTACTGCTCTTCTTGTTGCTCAACTACAACCTCACGATCACCACCACACCTAACTCGATCACCTAAAAAAGGTTGAAACCAATGGGGTGAGACACACAATCCCAGCGAGAAACATAACTCCCAGCCGAACTATAAAACCTCAAAAGAGAAACTAGCACAGATAGAGCATGCAACTTATGTAAGCAAATTATATATGCAGCATACTGAGCAAAACTACCTCTATCAACCTTATCAGGATATCTGAGAAGCATAACAATAGATAATGTATGGAATATGATTGACAAGACAAGTCGAATAGGAACTTATCATAATATCTGAGGATCATGTAATTAATTGCAAGATATAACTAGCGCAACTATTCAAGCAAGGCCTCAACCATTGTTTCGTGTTTGCCCTAAGCAAGTATGCTACACGGTTGAATTATTATTTATTATTCCCTGAGGATGTGAGTCTTACCCCTCAGATCAAAACTGATTACCGCTTGGTTGCAATCGGTTTCCATACAAGGTCAATGGAAGAGACAGACTTCACAACCTCATACCCTTGTAGTTAGTGCACACGAACCAAAAAGCAGGACCACAGTCTTGTGCTTAAGTGGCCTCAGCCACACAGGGTCAGGCTACCCTTAACCTAGCACATCTTAGTACAGGTATCAGTGCTAGAAAACCGAACCAAAGCCTGGTTCATCGTGCTCCAATGTTACTGAGCCATGGGCCTGAATTGTGCTCTATTCCTGAGCCACTGACCTGAATTGTGCTCTATTCCTAAGCTTGGTCCTGGTTCACCATGCTCTTGAGTATACAACTGAAGTTGCACTCTAATCCTCCTATTTTCGTCTAGGAGCAACCCCGAATATTCAACAATATGCACTCCAGATCATCCCACAAGAAAAACCCATTTCACCATCACCCAACTCCTGACGATGATGGATCTATGGCCGGGGCAACTACATGAATGGTTCATCTGTAATTAATTAATATATTTTAAGTGATTTTTTAGGATCATCCAAGTTGTATTAAGCAAACCATATATAAAATAGAGATGACATTAGATTCCATTATTTTGTGTCACATTGTCACTAATGCTTTCAAAGCTATCAACATCATCATGACCCATGATAAGGATCCAACATCACATGTTACCACTTGGCCTCTTGCCAATCATCAAAATCCATCTCAAGGATCAACATCACAGAGACTCAATCCCACCATCAAGGAACACCTTGCCATCCATGGGTAACACCCATCACATATTATTGGTCTTATCACAACCCTTGATGTTCCTTATGATATCACCATCATGCCATCATCATGGCCTCATAATACAACAGGTACATGCATGGTTAGCATAAGCAGAAAGGCACAATTGTAATCATATAAGGAACATCTTAACTCATAGAATATATTCAGAGAGACATAATCACATGTTACCGCTTAACTCAATGCTATCAACATCATCCTGACCCATCAGAAGGATCCAACATCACATATTACCACTTGGCCTCTTCCCAATCATCAAGATCCATCTCAAGGATCAACATCATAGGGACTCAATCCCACCGTCAAGGCACACCTTGCCATTCCATGGGAAACACCCATCGCATATTACTGGGCTTATCACAACCCATGATGTTCCTTATGATATCACCATCATGTCATCATCATGGCCTCATAATACATCTGGGACCTGCATGGTTAGCATAAGAAGAAAGGTACAATTGTACTCGTACAAGGAACATCTTAACTCATTGCATATATTAAGAGAGACATAATCATATTATTGGATGAGCATATCTATGCATGACATGATCATATATAACTTTCAATCAAGCATTACGGTTATCAACCAAACACAGGGTACAACCCTCACTATAAGCATCACAATCCTCATAAGAGGTGGATCGGGTAAGGGATAACCCTCACCAAAAGCATCACAACCCTCACCAAAGGTATACCAGGTAAGGGACAACCCTCACCAAAGGTATCGATCTCACCCAAACCCTAATGGTGTTGGTCACTAAACAAACACCAAGCGCCACACCTCATATTAGTCAGCATCCATATTGGTCAACATCAATATCGGTCAACATCCATCGCACAATGAAATGCCCAAGTGATCACTTCATAGAGAACATATCGATCCAGGAAGGGTACAACTCTAAAACGCCCAAGGGATCCACATCTAAGGGTATCATGCAAAGCACACCAAAACCATATCGCCCAAGCACTATATCGAATATCTAGGGTTGGGCAACCACTATCGACCAACCAAGTCTATCAAGCAAAGCATCAACTCTTCTAAGGACTCATATCAGTCAAAGGGGTCAACAAACACCCATCTAGCATATCACCCAAGCTATAATCTACTGTATCAATCAACCCTAACACAATCTGGCATCTAGGGATATTGGGCTACACTACCCTATTTTAGTTGTCAAGATATCAGGTTGGTCTTCTTCAACCTCAAGACCACCACCAAACCCTAATAGATCAATAGAGTTCGCTCACCTCTCAATAACTGATTGAGAGGGGTCTTGCACAACCTCCATCACATATCGGGCAACAAGGTGGATCATCACCATATCGACCAACCCTCCAACCTCAAATAGATCAACACTAAACCCTAGGCTGACCTTTCAAATCCATAGTAAGAGAGGGGTATTTCTCAAACAACTAGAGTGTAGACTCGTCTCTGAACAACTAAGGAAGAGAGGGGTTTTTCCCACACAACAAGGTCTTTAACTCACATCTCAAACCAAGAAAAAAAAGGGGTTTTGCCCAAGGAACTCTCATATAAAGGTTCTACGAACACAAAGATAACCATTTCAACATATCCAACAAGGTCAAAGGTACAAACTAGAGCAAGAACGTTACTAACAAGGTATGCATGACCGATCAAGATAACTATAACAAAGAAGCATAGAAAGAAGGTAGTATATCTTGGGTTAGGAGTTATGTAACCCGCCTCAAGTACACTCCTCAAGCTCTAAAGCTCCAAGATCCAAGCTCTAAGATCCAAGCACCAAGACACCACCTCTGGCCAACACAAGCAGAGAAGAGAAACTACGTAACCACCATGGCCGAAAAGAAAGAGGAAGAAGGTGCCAAGGAAACAGAGAGAGGGAGAGAGAGATACTTGCGATAAGAGAAGAAGCAGCAAGGCACGCTTTAGGGTTTCAGCCACCAATAGAGGAAGAAGAAGACTAGAGCTATGGCTGCCAAGGATGTCGCCGTCGAAGCTCCACCAAAGATATCAGCCACCAAAGGAAGAAGGGAAGCAACTAAGGAGCTAAAGGGATCCCAAGCTAGAAAAGAAGGGGGTATATATACAAGGGGGTTAAGTGGTCATCCACTAGATGGTTGCTCCACATGTTTTTTCCTAAACCGCCACTTGTCCAAACAATGCCACCTTGCTAGCAAAGAGGACCAAGTATCACCAAGGGTGACAAATATGAAGCTAGGTCAAGAGGGGTGTGTGTTTCCCAACATGGGGTTATGGCTGACACACTACTGTCCGACACACCCGTAGGTCAATACACTCCTGGCCGATACACTCTTGTCGGATACACCAAGCAAGGAGGCTGTACCAAGCACAAACAAGGCCCAAGAAAACCAAACAAAAAGCCTAAGCTTCAACAAACTCAAATGAGGACCAAAAAAACTCAAGCAAGGCACCCAACTCACCCTCTTAACTCTAGAGGGTGCAAAGAGAGAGAAAGACATCTCTCAAGGTGATAAACTTGCACACAAACCCTAAAACTTGGGCAATTTACAAGTTGCACCTCAACCTCTCAACAACACACAATCAAACCCTAATCACACCTCAGGTGATTAGCAAACATCTAAACACAAGGTTTAGGAAAAGCAAACAAGGTAAGCCCAAAATGAGGGTTAGGGTCCTTACAAGCCATAAACCCCTACAAAAGGATTTTGTCCCCGAAATCTGAAGATAAAAGTGAGGGATACTTCCACCTCGTCTCTTCATCAATCTCCCACATGGCTTCCTCAACTCCACGATGATGGCAAAGGAATTTCAAAAGAGTTAGGTCCTTCATCTTCAGCTTCTTCACTCTTC